>OW240916.1:317347323-317518247 GCA_933207985.1 Pelobates cultripes | reverse complement strand
GTGTCCCTTTAATAATATAAACCCACCCAGTATAACTAACTGTAACCTAACTTACACAGTGCACCTAACGTGTGTGGGAGCCTGGAGTGTCCTATTAATAATATAAACTCACCCAGTATAACTGTAACCTAACCTACACAGTGCACCTAACGTGTGTGGGAGCCTGGAGTGTCCCTTTAATAATATAAACCCACCCAGTATAACTAACTGTAACCTAACATACACAGTGCACCTAACATGTGTGGGAGCCTGGAGTGTCCCTTTAAAGGACCACTTCAGCTTAATGAAGTGGTCTGGGTGCCTGGTCCAGCTAGGGTTAACCCATTTTTTTAGAAACATAGCAGTTTCAGAGAAACTGCTATGTTTATGAATGGGTTAAGCCTTCCCCTATTTCCTCTAGTGGCTGTCTCATTGACAGCCGCTAGAGGCGCTTGCGTGCTTCTCACTGTGATTTTCACAGTGTGAGCACGCCAGCGTCCATAGGAAAGCATTATGAATGCTTTCCTATGTGACCGGCTGAATGCGCGCGCAGCTCTTGCCGCGCGTGCGCATTCAGCCGATGGGGAGGAGAAGAGGAGGATCGGAGGAGGAGAGCTCTCCGCCCAGCGCTGGAAAAAGGTAAGTTTTAACCCCTTTCCGGAGCCGGGCGGGAGGGGGACCCTGAGGGTGGGGGCACCCTCAGGGCACTATAGTGGTCCTTTAATAATATATACCCACCCAGTATAACTAACTGTAACCTAACCTACACAGTGCAGCTAACGTGTGTGGGAGCCTGGAGTGTCCCTTTAAAAATATAAACCCACCCAGTATAACTGTAACCTAACCTACACAGTGCATCTAACGTGTGTGGGAGCCTGGAGTGTCCCTTTAATAATATAAACCCACCCAGTATAGCTAACTGTAACCTAACCTACACAGTGCATCTAACGTGTGTGGGAGCCTGGAGTGTCCCTTTAATAATATAAACCCACCCAGTATAACTAGCTGTAACCTAACCTACACAGTGCACCTAACGTGTGTGGGAGCCTGGAGTGTCCCTTTAATAATATAAACCCACCCAGTATAACTAACTGTAACCTAACCTACACAGTGCACCTAACGTGTGTGGGAGCCTGGAGTGTTCCTTTAATAATATAAACCCACCAGTATAACTAACTGTAACCTAACCTACACAGTGCACCTAACGTGTGTGGGAGCCTGGAGTGTCCCTTTAATAATATAAACCCACCCAGTATAACTAACTGTAACCTAACCTACACAGTGCATCTAACGTGTGTCAGAGCCTGGAGTGTCCCTTTAATAATATAAACCCACCCAGTATAACTAACTGTAACCTAACCTACACAGTGCATCTAATGTGTGTGGGAGCCTGGAGTGTCCCTTTAATAATATAAACCCACCCAGTATAACTAACTGTAACCTAACCTACAGAGTGCACCTAACGTGTGTGGGAGCCTGGAGTGTCCCTTTAATAATATAAACCCACCCAGTATAACTAACTGTAACCTAACCTACACAGTGCATCTAACATGTGTGGGGGCCTGGAGTGTCCCTTTAATAATATAAACCCACCCAGTATAACTAACTGTAACCTAACCTACACAGTGCACCTAACGTGTGTGGGAGCCTGGAGTGTCCCTTTAATAATATAAACCCACCCAGTATAACTGTAACCTAACCTACACAGTGCACCTAATGTGTGTGGGAGCCTGGAGTGTCCCTTTAATAATATAAACCCACCCAGTATAACTAACTGTAACATAACCTACACAGTGCATCTAACGTGTGTGGGAGCCTGGAGTGTCCCTTTAATAATATAAACCCACCCAGTATAACTGTAACCGAACCTACACAGTGCATCTAACGTGTCTGGGAGCCTGGAGTGTCCCTTTAATAATATAAACCCAACCAGTATAACTAACTGTAACCTAACCTACACAGTGCATCTAACGTGTGTGGGAGCCTGGAGTGTCCCTTTAATAATATAAACCCACCCAGTATAACTAACTGTAACCTAACCTACACAGTGCACCTAACGTGTGTGGGAGCCTGGAGTGTCCCTTTAATAATATAAACCCACCCAGTATAACTGTAGCCTAACCTACACAGTGCACCTAACGTGTTTGAGAGCCTGGAGTGTCCCTTTAATAATATAAACCCACCCAGTATAACTTACTGTAACCTAACCTACACAGTGCACCTAACGTGTGTGGGAGCCTGGAGTGTCCCTTTAATAATATAAACCCACCCAGTATAACTGTAACCTAACCTACACAGTGCAACTAACGTGTGTGGGAGCCTGGATTATCCCTTTAATAATATAAACCCACCCAGTATAACTGTAACCTAACCTACACAGTGCACCTAACGTGTGTGGGAGCCTGGAGTATCCCTTTAATAATATAAACCCACCCAGTATAACTGTAGCCTAACCTACACAGTGCACCTAACGTGTGTGGGAGCCTGGAGTGTCCCTTTCATAATATAAACCCACCCAGTATAACTAACTGTAATCTAACCTACACAGTGCACCTAACGTGTGTGGGGGCCTGGAGTGTCCATTTAATAATATAAACCCACCCAGTATAACTAACTGTAATCTAACCTACACAGTGCACCTAACGTGTGTGGGAGCCTGGAGTGTCCCTTTAATAATATAAACCCACCCAGTATAACTAACTGTAACCTAACCTACACAGTGCATCTAACGTGTGTGGGAGCCTGGAGTGTCCCTTAATAATATAAACCCACCCAGTATAACTAACTGTAACCTAACCTACACAGTGCATCTAATGTGTGTGGGAGCCTGGAGTGTCCCTTTAATAATATAAACCCACCCAGTATAACTGTAACCTAAACTACACAGTGCATCTAACGTGTGTGGGAGCCTGGAGTGTCCCTTTAATAATATAAACCCACCCAGTATAACTAACTGTAACCTAACCTACACAGTGCACCTAACGTGTGTGGGAGCCTGGAGTGTCCCTTTCATAATATAAACCCACCCAGTATAACTAACTGTAACCTAACCTACACAGTGCACCTAACGTGTGTGGGAGCCTGGAGTGTCCCTTTAATAATATAAACCCACCCAGTATAACTAACTGTAACCCAACCTACACAGTGCATCTAACGTGTGTGGGAGCCTGGAGTGTCCCTTTAATAATATAAACCCACCCAGTATAACTAACTGTAATCTAACCTACAAAGAGCACCTGAAGTCTGTGGGAGCCAGGAGTGTCCCTTTAATAATATAAACCCACCCAGTATAACTAACTGTATCCTAACCTACACAGTGCATCTAACGTGTGTGGGAGCCTGGAGTGTCCCTTTAATAATATAAACCCACCCAGTATAACTAACTGTAACCTACCCTACACAGTGCACCTAATGTGTGTGGGAGCCTGGAGTGTCCCTTTAATAATATAAACCCACCCAGTATAACTAACTGTAACCTAACCTACACAGTGCACCTAACGTGTGTGGGAGCCTGGAGTGTTCCTTTAATAATATAAACCCACCAGTATAACTAACTGTAACCTAACCTACACAGTGCACCTAACGTGTGTGGGAGCCTGGAGTGTCACTTTAATAATATAAACCCACCCAGTATAACTAACTGTAACCTAACCTACACAGTGCATCTAACGTGTGTGGGAGCCTGGAGTGTCTCATTAAAAATATAAACCCACCCAGTATAACTAACTGCAACCTAACCTACACAGCGCACCTAACGTGTGTGGGAGCCTGGAGTGTCCCTTTAATAATATAAACCCACCCAGTATAACTAACTGTAACCTAACCCACACAGTGCATCTAACGTGTGTGGGAGCCTGGAGTGTCCCTTTAATAATATAAACCCACCCAGTATAACTAATTGTAACCTACAAAGTTCACCTACTGTATGTGGGAGCCTGGCATGTACCTTTGATAATATAAACCCACCCAATATAGCTAACTGTAACCTAGCCTACACAGTGCATCTAACATGTGGGAGCCTGGAGTGTCCCTTTAATAATACAAACCCACCCAGTATAACTAACTGTAACCTAACCTACACAGTGCATCTAACCTGTGTGGGAGCCTGAAGTGTCCCTTTAATAATATAAACCCACCCAGTATAACTAACTGTAACCTAACCTACACAGCGCACCTAACGTGTGTGGGAGCCTGGAGTGTCCCTTTAATAATATAAACCCACCCAGTATAGCTAACTGTAACCTAACCTACACCCAAGCGCATCCTAGCGTGTAAGGGCCACAGGTGTCAAAAGCTTTAATAATATAAACCCACCCAGTATAACATACAGCTTCTAGCCTACATGGCGCTAGCACGTGTGTGGGAGCCTGGAGTGTCCCTTTAATAATATAAGCCACCCAGTATAACTAACTTTGTAATCTATACCACACGAGATTGCATCTAGCGTGTGCTTGGGAGCCTGGAGTGTCCCTTTAATAATATAGAGCCCACCCAGTATAACTAACTGTAACCTAACTTACACAGTGCACCTAACGTGTGTGGGAGCCTGGAGTGTCCCTTTAATAATATAAACCCACTCAGCATAACTAACTGTAACCTAACCTACACAGTGCACCTAACGTGTGTGGGAGCCTGGAGTGTCCCTTTAATAATATAAACCCACCCAGTATAACTAACTGTAACCTAACCTACACAGTGCATCTAACGTGTGTGGGAGCCTGGAGTGTCCCTTTAATAATATAAACCCACCCAGTATAACTAACTGTAACCTAACCTACACAGTGCATCCTAACGTGTGTGGGAGCCTGGAGTGTCCCTTTAATAATATAAACCCACCCAGTATAACTAACTGTAACCTAACCTACACAGTGCATCTAACGTGTGTGGGAGCCTGGAGTGTCCCTTTAATAATATAAACCCACCCAGTATAACTAACTGTAACCTAACCTACACAGTGCATCTAACGTGTGTGGGAGCCTGGAGTGTTCCTTTAATAATATAAACCCACCCAGTATAACTAACTGTAACCTAACCTACACAGCGCATCTAACGTGTGTGGGAACCTGGAGTGTCCCTTTGATAATATAAACCCACCCAGTATAACTAACTGTAACCTAACCTACACAGTGCATCTAACGTGTGTGGGAGCCTGGAGTGTCCCTTTAATAATATAAACCCACCCAGTATAACTAACTGTAACCTAACCTACACAGTGCATCTAACGTGTGTGGGAACCTGGAGTGTCCCTTTAATAATATAAACCCACCCAGTATAACTAACTGTAACCTAACCTACACAGTGCACCTAACGTGTGTGGGAGCCTGGAGTGTCCCTTTAATAATATAAACACACCCAGTATAACTGTAACCTAACCTACACAGTCACCAAAACAACTTTAGCTCAATTAAGCAGTTTTGGTGTATAGATCATGTCCCTGCAGTCTCGATTCTCTACTAGTTTGGAGTTAAATCATTTTGTTTATGCAGCCCTAGTCCCACGTCCCTCCATGTGACTTACACAGCTTTCCTAAACACTTCCTGTAAAGAGAGATTTGATATTTAAAGGGACACTGTAGGCAGCCAGACCACTTCTGCCTGTTATTATTATTATTATTATTTTATTATTTATATATGTTGGAGTGGTCTGGGTGCCTTGCCCCTCTCACCTTAGACCTGTTAGTCAAAACACTGCGGTTTTGGAGAAACCGCATTGTTTTGATTACAGGGCTAATTTAACCTCTAGTTGCTGTCTCTCAGACAGCCGCTAGATGGTTTTCCATGTTCTTAGAGCACGAAAAGTGTTTCAAATGACGTTCGACGGCCCCACGCTCTGCATGAAGACGTAGAGCGTCGCTGGAATCCCCATAGGAAAGTAATGAATAATGCTTTCCTATGGGGAGGTCTAATGCGCGTGCACGGCCATGCACATTATGTCTTCCCCGCCAGCATCCTTTCTGCTTCAGCAGTGGAAGTCCCAGCGGAATGTTCTGGCAAAAAACTTAACTGATGATACAATAAGTTCAGCATTTTTTATCTTTGCTTTGCGGTTCCTTGATGCAATGTATCTTCAGTTTATTCCCATATAAACCAATTACATTGATGGTTAGCACCCAGTCTCCCAGATGTACGATCACTTACCTTATTGAAGAATGAACCTCACATCTTGTCTATTGTCTGTATATCACTAACACACTGACTATCGGATATTAAAGATTTAACATGCTAACACAGGGTATGATTGATTTATTCAGGAATATAAGATAAATACAATATTGATCAAGACGGTATGTTTGTTTGCTTAGATTGGTGCCCTTACTTGATTGGGATGAGAAACAATTCTTTGATTTACAATATGGCATGAACAAGCAAAAATATCTGGTTATATGTTCTTGATGTGGGAAAAAAAACAGATCACTGTCTATAACCTACTGGCTGATACCGGTGGCAGTGATTATAATGAATGAATGGAGCAGCAGCCAATCTCATGGATTATGGCAGTTAGCGGATAAACTCATTTATCTAGACGTTGTTTGTGTTCACAGGTGGAATTGTTTACGTTCAAGCTGTCATTGATTGCAGTTCCCAACAAAATCGACCTAGAATAACGGCTATAACTTATTTCTGGATTTTAGTTAGGTATGTTCTCAAAACTTACCGTATCTTATCCTGCGTCTGGTCTCTAAATTTCCCAATAAGCTACCGATCCATCTCTGTGTTTATATTCACGCGTTTTTGATCATCCGAAAGCAGGACTCGATTTAATGACTGAACGTTAATATGCAGAGTTTGGGTTTTTTTCATTCTCATTTCTATTTTTTTATTTTATAATTTTCATAATTAGCAAGATGTTGAGCAAGTATGAGAGTTTCCAGAGCGTCACGGACAGATTATGTCACTATGAACACAGAAATGCAGTAAATAACTTCTGTTGCACGTCTCAGTAGGAAGGAATGAAGAACGGTCACATATCAGACAGAATAAAGTTCCGAATTAAAAAAACAAAAATAAAATTCTCACTTCATTCTACACGCATATAAACAATATAACGACAGAAACGTCCCCATTGTAAGTCAGTGGTGTCTGGTGCAGTATAAAAATGGTGGCATGGTTTCAATAGAAATTAATGCTTTATGAAGTGGTTCTGGTGTCTATAGCCTGTCCCTGCAGGTTTATGCTGTAAATGCTGCATTTTCAGAGAAATAGTGTTTAGATTGCTGGCTAGTAACACTTTTAGTAGCGTTTACTCAGACGGTCACTAGAGGTGATTCCTGGGTCAGTGCTAAAGTGTGCAGCACAGACATTCAGCATCTCCACGCTCTGCATGGAGGCACTGAATGCTCCTCCGAGAGATGCATTGATTTAATGAATGAGGAGATGCTGGATGGCTCAGCTTGACTTTGTGCCGCTAACGTGCATTAGCCTCCCAATGGAAAAAGCATTGGGAAAGCATTGGATTGGCTGAGATAATCAAGATTGATGATCTTTGCCAAGGAGGTGGAACCAGCCGCGGTGAGACCAGTGCCACGTGGGAAAAAAGTAAGTAAACACTATAATGTCAGAATACATGTTTGTATTCCTGAGACTATAGTGTTCCTTTAAAGACACATTACTGTGAGTATTATTGCTGTGGAGCTCTGCTATACCCTCAGACACAATAACAATAAGGAGCTCCTAGAAAAGAGGATCATTAGAAAAGAGGGACAGGGGAATTTGGCCCGAGAATAGGGACTGTCACTCGTAAATAGGGACACTTGGAAGGAATGTGTAAGTGTAATTCCCTGTTTTGTTTTTTTTCTTTGCAGTAGTGTTATCCATTACTATCCAGTGTCTGTCTACTAAACACAGTGAAATGCTGCGGAGTGTTATTTTCATTGTGGACTTTGAGGTCTGTATTACATGTTTCTCTAAAACCTCTCAATGCATGACTCACTGAGAAGTCATGCTCCGTTTAACCCCATAAACATATAGATACATATTTGAGAAGCAATAACCACTTCAATATGGCCTGATCCACCCGTTAATGATGTTACCCAGTGACTGAACTAGAAGACAATACAAAATATAGGGTCCGGTGGCTCTGTAAGCCACACATTCTAGTAGAGTACACTAAACAAGTCTACGGGGTCTATACCCAGGTAATGCAATGTAAAGGCTCTTTTCTAAGGCACACTTTCATTTGTTTTTACCACACCATTCTTTATATTTTTTTGTTACCACACCATTTTTTTTTTAATTATTATTATTTTTTGGCGCTTGCCTTCCTGACCCCATAGTCCACCCTCCACTTAAAGATATATAAGTATAATAATCTTCTGAATTCATGATCTCTCACCAGTGAAACTCACAGAGCTGAATTGTGTCATAACAATGTTTGTTTTTTAACAAAGGCTTTTCTGTTGGCCAACGTAAATCTAAAACTCAACACATAAAACAATCACAAAGAAAGATAACACCCAGCAACACAAACATTTATTACAAAAGCAAAGAGGAGAATATGTACAATGCAAAGCCAAACATATAATATAAATATACAATTAATACAAAATACACAAAATATTTACACAAGTTATCAAGAGTGCAAAACAGATCATTTATAGCATTGGGAACAAACACATTTGTGTCAATGATCTAATTTCAGAAGAAATCTATAACAAAGGATGGCAGACGAACACACAGATACACACCATAGATTCTGATCAGAAAAAGCAAATATTACTTGAATCTAGTTTGCTTTGGGTCACACTACTATTTCATTAATATTCTCAGCTCTTGGCCCAGCCAGCGCATGTCAATTCCTTTAACCCAAGCCACGCAATGTGCGAGGGCACATGCATGGCACTATGAAGGGTTGCCTAGGCACACATACCCTCTTCTCCAACAAAAGTCCAGGAAGCATTGAGTCCTGATAATATCACCCTCAAGACGGAGGTGCTACAGGAGGGGTGTTTTTAACGTATCCTTGCCGCACTGTTCTGATAAGTGCTTGAACAGCGGGAATAAAGAAATGTTACTAACAGGGAAGTGATAGATCTGCTTTAACCCCTTAAGGACCAAACTTCTGGAATAAAAGGGAATCATGACATGTCACACATGTCATGTGTCCTTAAGGGGTTAAATTTGGTCCCATTTCTCTGAGAGTCCTGCTAAACTCTTAGATCTTTGACAAAACTGCAATTTTTATATCCGTAAACATTGCTTTGTAACATTACGTGTTACCAGTCTAACTCTAAGCTTTATGTATCATATTTACAAGGGAATGGTAAGAGGTCTGCCCTGTCAGACTAACAATTACAATTACTTATAGCAACATCATATTCTGTAGCGCTGTACAACAGGAAACAAGACAAACGTTTAATTCTACCAAAACATGTTTTGACATACAGGAAGAGTAGGTTAAGACGGCCCAGCCCAAACTAGCAGGTGAGGGTCAAATACACCAAAGGACGTGAGAGAATCAAGTAATCTGAATGTAGCTTAGAATGGAAGGGAGCACAGTAGTGGATTTTGATACCACTGTACAGCGCTACAGAAAATGTTGGTGCTCTATAAAAGTAAAAATGAAGATGGATGGCAGGGGTGGATTTCAAACATTGCAGAAGAGGATTTGAAAAAAGAACCAGCTGCCTACATCACACATACTAATTTCAACAAGGGAATTAACTGTACATATAAATCACATTAAAGAAAATTTACATTAAACGGACACAATGACTAATACACTTGGCGTTCTCTAATAGAAAACATGTTCTAAGCAGCCGTCTGGCCCTCAGCTGTGTGTGAGTTCGCGTAGCCGGTGTTTCTGGATTCCATTTCTATGTTATGACTTTAACTTGTTCTAAATCTATTGATGGAGAAACTCTATACCGCACGGAAATATTTAGTTGAAAGGATTAGCGTACGTTAAACACAAAGCATTTATGGGCCGGCGAAAGAACACTGTGAGGCAGAACCTCCATGTTTCATACGTCATATAAGTATAAGCTGGGATGGAGAACAAAACACTGAGAAAGTAAAACGGAATTATGCCAACCACAGGTTATTAATCTTTAAACTAATGTCCAAACAAGTAGGAGATAAATGGGCACATGGCATGTGTGTGCGTGTATCTAAAACACTCACTCACCCCCCAAATGGAAGTCAGCCCACCAATGACGTGTGCTTTTATGTGTGTGTCTCAGTGTTTGCCTGAGTGTGGTAAGAGTTGTGCTTTACAATATTTGTAATAGCAACCTATTTCTGGCTTGCCAGATGCTTGGAAATAAGAATTAAAAAAATTTTTAAATATCAAATTTGTTCTTAAAATCGTGGCATATAACCAATATTTATTAAGGAACAGTGTTTGAACAGAACATAATACCATCTCAAGCTTCAGAAGAAATTCAGAAACCAGTCACCCTTCACCACAATTACCCTAACCTGCTCCTTCTTGACCGTGTTAACACCAGTAATCATCAAGTGGTTTCAGCCAATTCAGCGTATCGTTGAGGTCTGACTCACAGCAACTGTTATTCATCACCTGCATCACTCAAGTTAAACTTTGAGGGGCCCTTATTGGGCATAGAAACTCGAAAAGATACAGACATATACATATATACAAAAATATCTTTTTTTTGTGTGCGTGTGATCTAGACCTTTATCTGTTATATCAACCAGTAAAAAGTAAAACTTCAGCAGTCATCATGTAGATGATTTTTGTATCAGTAGAACCAATATAGTCATTCTTTGTGTGTACTCGGTGCTGTACAATTCAGTCTTCCACAGTACAGGAAATATAAAGTCATGCATTGAGTATTTGTCTGCCATAATTTAATTTAACCAGATTGAACTATCAGTCAGAAACATTAATTCAATAATATTCACCAAGGAACCCTGGAATGTGTGTAGGAGGCTATTAGTCTGATACTTCATAAGATTTTGAGATTCACTGCCTTTGATATATAGAATGATGATATAAACAGTTCTAGCTGAAATAATAAAAGCTGGTCTTCTCTAAAAATGATGTAATTAAAATAAGCACTAATTGCATTTATCTCCAAACTAATTACAGGTTAGAAAACGAATCTACTGCCTGACAATGAGATTGCAACATAAACTCAGAATGAACAGTTTCCAATCAATTAAAGAAAACAGTAAAACTGGTCGCAGTCAAAATGTGCGCTGGTTTTAAAGGATATTCCAAGCACCATAACAACCACAGCTTATTGTTCTAGAACAAATACTTGTATTACTACAGTTAATTGTATTGGTGATGATGCAAGAAAGCTATGAGTGCAGTCAAACCGTTCTCATCAGGTCTGAATAACGTTTTATTCTGACGAAATAACGAGGAAGAGAAATTAGTAGTAGAGGTACCAAGAAGATCCCAAGTTTTTCAATCCCCCCTTGAAAATTGTTTCAACAAAAGTCGCAGAGACATTACCCATAGCTTCCTTACACCATCACCACTACGGTAAGCAGTAGTGATTAATGTGCGTGGAGCGTCAATGTAACCTTGTACCATATATGGGATGAAAGATTACAGTTAGCACAAATTTTTTCGAAGTTGTTTTAAAAAAATTGGTATAGATTTATTTAGAATAATTTTTAATCATTGCACTATGTAATGTAAATCTACATATTCAAGTAAGTCAGTAAGTGGCTGTTTGCAACTGGAAGTTGTGTACTAAAAATGACATGAAATTCTAATAATGTATCCTTTTCCCTAATTCCCCCTTGATCCCCTTATAGTCCAGCTCTGTTGGGGAGGACTGAGGTATGTTACTTAGGGTTAGTGCTCAGTGAATCCCCAGCAGGGTAGACTGTCGTCCTCGGGCAGTACAGGCTGGGATGACATGATGCCCCTTTGTGGGCGGGAACATTATCGGTGATTCTGATTGCGTCATGGTGAAGCCCACCTGCCACCCACTTGATATTAAAGTTGGAAGGTCTGGTTTTCAACCTAATATTTATCTGAAAAGGATCTCCAATTAGTTTGGAGATAAAGACAATTAGTGATTGATTAATTCTTGACAAAACCAGTTTAAACTATTTCAACTTAAACTAAATAATGTAATCATAATTTATGGTATAAAAGTAGAGAGAGAAAAAACCCACTATTTACTCTTCATTTTTTAAAGATAGAACATTGGCTAATGGCATTCATCTACAACCAACAGCTGGGGACTGTCCTGTTCTTATCTCCTGTTATACTGCAAAACCTGCTCATTCTCAAAATGACTTTTTTGCAAACACACATTCAGGTGATTGATAGACCAAAATATTCTGTGCTTATTGGATGTTTAGATATAAATAATTAATTTACTTAAACATGCCATACTGTATAACATGGAACTCTTTAGACTCCCATTACAATTCACAAAATATTATGGACAAAATGTTTTTCATGTTAAGGATTATCCACAATGTATATATCTCGTCTAAGGTTATAGTACATTCCAATAGGTAATGTCACACAGATCAACAAAACGCACACTAACTTACTGATCTGCAAAAAAAGAAACTTGAAGTATTGAAGTATTGAAATAAAGAAACACATCTATCCTTCTTTTTATCACCCAAGAACACGTCCCGTAGAAATGAGCTTGTTGCGAAGGTACCTTCTTCTCACCGTGTAGTAGAAAATGATCTACTCGAGGTAGACCAGACATTTTGTACAGTCACATGACCAGAGGAGGCCAGCACGGAGCGGTAAAACTATACAAAAATGATTATATACCTGCGTGAAATAAAAAAAAACATTTAAATAATGTTTTAAGTCAAAAGTTTTCTGTAGATGCTGTTTTTGACACTTGTTGATCCATTGTCGTTCTTCATCGCAGTGCTCATTAGTTGACCTGTACTACTGGTGCCAGGTTCAGGAAGCTTCTTACAGCACAGAAAACTGCACACGTATCGCTGACATTGAGAAGACGCATAGTAATAAATGAGTGGATCGAGACAACAGCTAATACTGCTAACACAGACACACAGGATGTAGGCAAAATACAGAGACTCGTCTGCGGAAAGCAAGTAATGCGTTAGGAAGATGACATTGGTTGGCCCAAAACAAATTAGAAAGACCAGGAACACAACAACAGCCAAAAACAAAGCTCGTGTTTTCTTGCATGAGTTTTCAATGTTTGACAAGCTAAGCCTCCTAATGATCCCGATATAGGAGACAGTGGTGACGATTAAAGGCAAGAAAAAGAAAACCAAACAAAATGCAGTAAAATAATAAACATAAAATTTCTGCTGGTCTTTCAAATCGAGTACATCATGGCAGGTGGTGATGTCTAGTCGGGCTATATATTTTGTTTGCTCGGTCACTAGGAGAGGTACAGTGCTTGCTATGGAAATCACCCATATTAAAAAACAGACCAGCGAAGATCGGCCCAAAGTGCGCCACGAAAGGGAATGCATTGGAAAGACTACCGCCAAAAACCTGTCCACGCTGATACACGTCACGAGTAGGACGGAGCAGTACATGTTACAGTAAAAGGCAGCGGTGACAATACGGCACATTCCAGCTCCAAACATCCAGTTGTTTCCAGAGTAATAATACACTGTTTTGAACGGTAACACACTTGCAAACAATACATCAGCTGCTGCCAGGTTCAGCATGTAGACCACTGCCGGCTTTCTGATCTTCATCTTGACAAGGAAAATGATGATTGCCATTATATTCAGTGGCAGTGCCATAAGGAATACCAATGTGTATACGGATGGAACAAAAATAGTCATCCACCCGCTGGACAGATAATGCTCTGCTTCCTTTGTTACATTTTTCTGGTCTATATTTTTAGGACTGAGACTTCGAGAAATGGCAACAGTTCCCGATCCTTCTCCAGATCCAAATAATTCATCAAGTGGGATTTCGTCAAAGTCGCTGTCAACATCAAAACTGTGGAAGCCTTTCATGGTTAAATTGTTTGAATGAGCACCTGGAAAAAAATACAGAAAGATAAATAAGTTAAAACATACTGGAGAAAGAATGACTAAATAACAGTGAATAACAATAAAATCACTTTTAATTTTACTGGTCATGTGGCAAACATATTTTTATTGGACATGTGGCTAGCACATTTTTCATTTTCTTGGTCATGTGGCTAGCACATTACATTGATAATATTTTAAAGGGATTTGTGAATAACAGGTCCACAGATTCACCATCACATCACAGCAACATTGCAAAGCCTTATTTATCCCATCTACATCATTCAATGGGTACAACGCTCATCACCCTCTGCCACTGGCAAATCAGAGAAGATGTAAATTGAAGTAAAAAAAAATAAAAAAAATAAAATAAAAAACTAAATGACTGCCAATTATCCACCATCGCTGCCTGACTTGTTCCTTTCACATCAATCCAGGGGCTTTTATTAATTAAAGTGGAACTGTTACTTGCAGAATTTAATATTTACATATTTAACATACTTAACAAATGTGTTTTTGGTGTTCGGTACATTCATTTAATGTATTATTCCGCACCTCTTTATCCTGCAGTTCAGGGCCTCCGTCTGAGCTCTCTGTCAGTCATTATTACACACTCTGTACTTTGCACCTGACAGACAGCATATAGAAAGCATACAAAGAAGAGGGAAAATGAAACTAATGTTTCTATTTCTTAACTCTTCATTCGCAATTTTTGTTTTTGCTTTTCCTGTACCGCATAGGTTCTTAACCTGTAGTACTCATAGTACAAGCAGGGGTTACATCGAAAGCGGGCTGGCCACTTTAGGGTCCCCCAGGAGACGTCTGCTCGGCACTGGTGCCTACTCTGCCTGAATGTGCTGTGTCCAGAGGGGAGAATGAAGGCGGACGGTGGCAAAGGAGCGCTAATGTCTGTGCTCTTCCAGCACTGTTTCCTCTCGCGCCCTGCGATGATGCCAGGAGCTGGGTGATGATGTCAATCCCACCCCGTCATTACTAAACAGTGCAAGAGGGAGCCGTGCTGGAAGAGCACAAAGATTTCACAAGACTGCACTGGACAACGATTCAGTCCAGCTCTCCCAATCGTAGGAAGGCTGGGTGGACTTCAATATAAATTATAAGAAAAAGTATTTGTGAGCGTGTGATAGAATGTGTGTCTATCAGGGAATGTGTGTGTATCAAATCATCGAGTGTGTGTGTCTGTCACTGAATGTGTGTGGGTCAGTGTATGTCAAATCAGTGAAAGTATGTGTTAAATCAGTGAATCTGTGTGTCATTTAATGTGTGTGTCAATGTGTGTCAAATCAGTAAAAATGTGTCTCTATGAGTGTTTGTATCAGTTTCCTCTGTGTGTAAATGTGTGTGTGTCAGTGTCTTCTAAGTGTAAATGTGTGTGGGTATGTCAGTGTCCTCTGTAAGTGTATGTGTGTTGGTGTCCTCAGTGTGTAACTGTGTGTGTATGTCTGTGTCTTCTGGGTGTAAATGTGTGTGGGTATGTCAGTGTCCTCTGCTTGTAAGTGTATGTGTGTTAGTGGCCTCTGTGTGTAAATGTGTGTGTTTGTCAGTTTCCTCTGGTGGAAATGTGTGTGTGTGTCAGTGCCCTCTGTGTGTAACTATTACGTGTGTTATATTCTCATTTTGTGACTTTTATACTTCAGATTACATATGTCAATATGTCATATTTATTTTAAAAATATTATTTACTACCTTTAATCAGGCTTGTTCTCCAATATCAGATTAACTTAAATATCAATGTCTACATGTTTAATTTTGAACTTATATCAAAATAAATTACTTTTTGAGGCAGGGGTACTTCTACTCCATAGATTTGTATTGATACTCGCAGGGGTACTTCTCCATAAAAGGTTTAGGAACAGTGCTGTACGGAACTAGATTACTAGAACATAACGTTATAGTGTTCTGCTCAATTACTATTTAGATTATGGGGCCCCACCTGCCACATATATCAGCTGCCCAGTCACTAGAAAGGCCCCATTACATTAAGGTTGAACCAGTGAAATAATGGGGTGGACATAGCCTCCCCCCCATACCCCAACCTAAATGGCCCTAGTTCTAGTTTCAAAAAATTGTGTTAAAAAGCTGATGGTAAACCACATGGAAAAAAACTAAAAACATTTAAGTCAAGTTTCATATAATGTTCATAGTTTTGTTTAATAGTGTTTGTGTGGGAGTTTTACTTGGGGTCTGCTCTGCTGTAAGACGTGATCCCCAAATCATTATATTAAGTGAGGTATGGTGAAGGCAGCCCAGCAATAGATAGTTAATAACACGTTCCTCAATGTTTGCTTCTCCTTAGACAAGTGGTTTCATGAGAACGGAAACATAAGGGGACCATCTTCAAAGTGACTTCAAAGGAACGAAGTGCCTATCTTTTCCTGCCAAACTATTCATTTCCCACACGCGGGCATAATCAGCTCCGTCCAGTCATCTAGCATGAGAAAAAGATCTAAAACTATTTTCCTTAAACTGGCGTCAAACTTCAAAACTATTTTCGATTTAAAAGGAAAATTGCATCTGTATGTTCCTCTATATGGGTTTAACACATTCATCCCACTGGTAGCTTGAACTGAACACGTTTTACTCAGTTTGTAATATTTCAATAATATGTTGGTCACATTCTGTCTTCCTTTGCAGCCAACACTTCCTTTGTGTAATGCAATATCTGTCCTATATTTGTCTATTAAAACAGAACTGTTGCGGTCACCTCCCAGAAAGTGACTTCTCATCATTCACTTAGTGCAGTAAACACTGTCAAAGTACTAACTGGAGGCATAGTGCAAAAGAGGTAAACACGTCCTGGCCAACATGTTTCCCCCAATGATGTTTTAAAGGGTTCTGATAAGAAATACAGCATGAGCAGAGTGGATGCACTGGATCATTTTTTCCAGAGTCCCGTACATGCGTGTGTACTCCTTAAAGAGTTACAGTAAGCACTATGACAAATCGCTGTGCCGCGCCATGCACATGCAGCCCTACAAGCTGTTTTTAATTAACAGGGCATGAGAACGTCCAGCATCAGTGAAATCCTGATTGGAAAGCATTGAAGAAATGCTTTGCTATTGGGAAGGACCTAATGTGCACGCGGGGCATGAAAACGTCCAGCATCAGTTAGGAAACCTGATGTTTGGTAAACTCCCGGAAGCGCTGGAGGCAGCCTTAGTATTGCAATGTGATGTAAATCTGCAGTGATTGCAGCACTGAGGGCAATAGGGACACCGCACCAGAACCACTTCAATTCAATGAGCTGAAGTGGTCTGGGTGCCTATAATGTCTCTTTGAATTCCATAATCTGCATCACTGCAATGCCCGGAGTTAAATAGGGCACTTTCAGTGGCATTATGGCGTAGGTCTCAGAAAAAAACAAAAATCGATTCCCTTTAAATGTACGTTTTTTTTTGTATCACCGATAAGCCTAAAAATGCCCGCCAAGCTCCCCTAAATAACCACACCGATAACCAAATACAAATCAGATTCTGACACAAAATAATATTCACTATAAGTCACTAAGACACATAGAGGCAGTGATGTACCTTGTACACAGGTAACCTTTACAATATACGCCTGCTTGAAAATGTGTTTTCCTCAAATCTTGGTCTCTGGACCCATTATATTGTGACGGGTGGCCGCTGCAGCAGCATGTTTATGTAATGACTAATTCTTCCTTTACTGGCCTCCCTTAATTTCCAAAGCAGACTCCGTCTAATAGAGAACAAAATGTAGTTCTGGAGCCAATATTTCATGTTTTGTGTCTGCATGCCAGGATGCTGGATTCCAAGAGACCATTTAATATGAGGATAAATTACAGGAGCTCAAACGGAAATAGAATCTCTTTATCATATTAATAAACCATTAGCTGTGTAAGATTTAAAACCTCTCGATACAAGTTATTATTTCCAGGTAACCAAATGAATAGAACATTAAACAAATTCATTTATTAACACTTGAAACATAGAACCAGTGAGGTTAGGTCTCCAAATAAAAATTAGATGGGACCCACCTATTATTACTAGAATTACCTCTATTATTAAAATGTCATAACTGGTAATAGACTCTATTGAAAACCAAATACACATAATATAAGCAAATCCACATAAAAAAGGTGCGAACACAACCCACCGTGTGCAAGACAAAAACCTGGGGTAAGGATAATCCTATAAATGGGTATATATAGAGATCAGTATCTGGAGTATATACTGGTGGATGGAACCAGTATATGTAGACAGATCTCTCATCCATATATTTACAGTCAGGCTCCAAGTATAGTAGGAGCGTTCAACCCATGCCCTGTCTCAGCTATAAGTGACAAAGTATAAGCAAAGACCAGGTGAGTGGGTAACACAGAACAAAGCATGTGCAGGCGAGCCTCTGCAGTAAAGACAATTATAATGGGGGAGTCTAACATTGTATATCATGGGGGAGTCTAACATAGTATATTGTATAATGGGGGAGTCTAACATAGTATATTGTATAATGGGGGAGTCTAACATAGTATATCATGGGGGAGTCTAACATAGTATATTGTATAATGGGGGAGTCTAATATAGTATATCATGGGGGAGTCTAACATGGTATATTGTATAATGGGGTAGTCTAACATAGTATATTGTATAATGGGGGAGTCTAACATAGTATATCATGGGGGAGTCTAACATAGTATATCATGGGGGAGTCTAACATAGTATATTGTATCATGGGGGAGTCTAACATATTATATCATGGGGGAGTCTAACATAGTATATTGTATAATGGGGGAGTCTAACATAGTATATCATGGGGGAGTCTAACATAGTATATTGTATAATGGGGGAGTCTAACATAGTATATTGTATAATGGGGGAGTCTAATATAGTATATCATGGAGGAGTCTAACATGGTATATTGTATAATGGGGTAGTCTAACATAGTATATCATGGGGGAGTTTAACATAGTATATCATGGGGGAGTCTAACATAGTATATTGTATAATGGGAGAGTCTAACATAGTATATTGTATAATGGGGGAGTCTAACATAGAATATCATGGGGGAGTCTAACATAGTATATTGTATAATGGGGGAGTCTAACATAGTATATCATGGGGGAGTCTAACATGGTATATTGTATAATGGGGGAGTCTAACATAGTATATCATGGGAGAGTCTAACATAGTATATTGTATAATGGGGGAGTCTAACATATATCATGGGGGAGTCTAACATAGTATATTGTATAATGGGGGAGTCTAACATAGTATATTATATAATGAAGGGGAGTCTAACATAGTATATCATGGGGGAGTCTAACATGGTATATTGTATAATGGGGGAGTCTAGCATAGTATATCATTATAATTGTAATTATTATACCAATATTAAATACGGGTTATGTATGAAGGGAAAAGGTGCTCTGTGCAATTAGGCGCTTAACAATAATATATAAATAGAACAGCAGCTCAAACACGCATGCAGGTATCCCAATCCTACACAAACACAATGTGAAAGAAAAAAAGTGAACTTAGTGGATCGTACTACCACCAAAAGATCACTCAGTGGAGCGCTAAATATCAAATTCTTACCCCTATTGGAATAACGTATATATCACTTTAAGGGGCAGACAGCATAATAAAATCTACAACAAGAAAATACACATCATGGTGCAGTATGCTTGTAAGGTGTGAATGGAGAGGAAGAAGATGTATGTCCAACTCACATGGTAAAGAGCCTGGAGATTGGCTCAAATCACAACAGCTGAGGTATGTTTGGTAATACCAGACCTTCTCCAGATATACAGCTCACAACATATGTGGATAAAAAAGGACAAAAATCCTAGTACAAGTATGTTTAAAATAAACAAGTGGTCACATATAACAGTGCATGAATGTGCTCACCTGGAATAGAGCCAATTGTACTAGGCTCTATGTATAAGCGTGTGGTGCCTTTAAGGGAGGCACTACCCTTCTTTAGAAAATGCAGGAAGCAGTTGAAGATCCACTACCAGATGTATAAGGTAAAAGTAACAATTTATTTAAAAAAAAAAAACAATTAAGCAAAGTAAAACTGTATATACAGATACCAAAAAGTAAAAGTCTCTGGGGTGGTCTTCCTTGGAGTTACTTTTACCTTATACATCTGGTAGTGGATCTTCAACTGCTTCCTGCATTTTCTAAAGAAGGGTAGTGCCTCCCTTAAAGGCACCACACGCTTATACATAGAGCCTAGTACAATTGGCTCTATTCCAGGTGAGCACATTCATGCACTGTTATATGTGACCACTTGTTTATTTTAAACATACTTGCACTAAGATTTTTGTCCTTTTTTATCCACATATGTTGTGAGCTGTATATCTGGAGAAGGTCTGGTATTACCAAACATACCTCAGCTGTTGTGATTTGGCCAATCTCCAGGCTCTTTACCATGTGAGTTGGACATACATCTTCTTCCACTCCATTCATACCTTACAAGCATACTGCACCATGATGTGTATTTTCTTGTTGTAGATTTTATTATGCTGTCTGCCCCTTAAAGTGATATATACGTTATTCCAATAGGGGTAAGAATTTGATATTTAGCGCTCCACTGAGTGATCTTTTGGTGGTAGTATGTATGAAGGGACTATTTTCATACATACATTCTACTTATAGGTCTAATTTTTTAAACACTATGAAATACATTTTTTAATATATTCTTTTTGTATATATGGAAACAGTTTAATATCATATCCTTTTCGATCTTTGGAGAAAAGGTTTTCAATATCATTCATACCTTTGCTTATTAAAATTGAGTTTAGATTTGACTGTTAGCTGTTTTTTTAGTCACTGATGTAAGCACAGATTGCACTGATTTTGAGCCGTGCTGATATTGCTGACACAGTTGTGTAAATGTGCAGATTGCCAATAAAGTTATGTTGCGTTCCACGGTGGTTATACACGCATGCTCGGTACCGACGTCCGAACATCATGACGTTATGTTCGCAGTGGTCCGCACATGCGCGATCATCAATTGCGACGCCAAGATCGGCAAGTTTAAAAGCAGGAATATGGGGACAGAAACACAAGCTCCTGAGGAAGTCGGACACCCGACGAAACGCGTTGAGCACAGTGACAGGTGACCCTACATTATTGGTATCAGCAGTCTGATGTTATATGCATTTGGCACTTTGAATGTTTTTGCACTTTAACTCTGTATTGGGGAACTATTTGTTAGTGACTCCTACTGTACCATTTCTATTCCCATTTGGGTGATCTACAGCTATTATCCCAAGTGGATATTGTGAAGGGATAGTGTATGCTAGTGGCTTTTTATAGCCATTTATCTTTACTCCCCTTTACTTATGGTTCTTTTGCAGTGTGCACTTTATATTGTATTTTTTTCAGCTGCTGACCAAAGGGTCCTGAGCCAATTGAGGCTATTTTTATTGGATGGTAATTTATGTGTATATATTGTATTATTATTTTTTGATGCTTGAATAAATTGTAAAACTTTACTATACTGATCTCTTACTCCGGCTATAATTGGTCTCCTTTTTAGAGACAAGCCGGTAAAGACAAGTGATTGTGGCGCCCTATGATCTGTTACCATAGGTGACAAAGTGTCTTATAATAATTAAACGCTGAGCATGCTGTGTCCAAGTGACAATAACGTGGTCTATCCAAATGACTAATCTTGGCTGCATGCAGTAACGTGGTCTAAAAAGACCTCGTTAGCAGAGAAGGATAGCTGATATGAATAGTCCTAGTGGTAAGGATAGTAGCAATGTCTTAGAGGATACAATGTAACGAGTATAAGAGAAACTTAGATAAAAAGAAAGATGCCGATGCACTACTGTGTTTTTTAACTTTTTCCCTGGGTAGATTTTCTCTGTTTGCTATGGTTCTTTAGTGTCTTAACGCTAAGTTTAATTCAGTACTTTGGGGCTTATTAGGTAGGCTGCTTATTATGGGTAGCTGGATACTGGATATAGGCTGCATTGCAGCAGCAGGGGTAGCTGGATAGTGACTATAGACTGCCTTGAAGCAGCAGGGGTAGCTGGATAGTGAATATAGACTGCCTTGAAGCAGCAGGGGTAGCTGGATAGTGACTATAGACTGCCTTGAAGCAGCAGGGGTAGCTGGATAGTGACTATAGACTGCCTTGCAGCAGCAGGGGTAGCTGGATAGTGGATATAGACTGCCTTGAAGCAGCAGGGGTAGCTGGATAGTGGATATAGACTGCCTTGAAGCAGCAGGGGTAGCTGGATAGTGGATATAGGCTGCCTTGAAGCAGCAGGGGTAGCTGGATAGTGGATATAGGCTGCCTTGAAGCAGCAGGGGTAGCTGGATAGTGAATATAGACTGCCTTGAAGCAGCAGGGGTAGCTGGATAGTGAATATAGACTGCCTCGAAGCAGCAGGGGTAGCTGGATAGTGGATATAGGCTGCCTTGAAGCAGCAGTGGTAGCTGGATAGTGAATATAGACTGCCTTGAAGCAGCAGGGGTAGCTGGATAGTGAATATAGACTGCCTCGAAGCAGCAGGGGTAGCTGGATAGTGGATATAGGCTGCCTTGAAGCAGCAGTGGTAGCTGGATAGTGAATATAGACTGCCTTGAAGCAGCAGGGGTAGCTGGATAGTGAATATAGACTG
This sequence comes from Pelobates cultripes, assembly GCA_933207985.1. Lineage (NCBI taxonomy): Eukaryota > Metazoa > Chordata > Amphibia > Anura > Pelobatidae > Pelobates > Pelobates cultripes. Next base: position 317,495,741 of record OW240916.1, on the reverse strand, counting down.
CCTCGAAGCAGCAGGGGTAGCTGGATAGTGGATATAGGCTGCCTTGAAGCAGCAGTGGTAGCTGGATAGTGAATATAGACTGCCTTGAAGCAGCAGGGGTAGCTGGATAGTGAATATAGACTGCCTCGAAGCAGCAGGGGTAGCTGGATAGTGGATATAGGCTGCCTTGAAGCAGCAGTGGTAGCTGGATAGTGAATATAGGCTGCCTTGAAGCAGCAGGGGTAGCTGGATAGTGGATATAGGCTGCCTTGAACCCTGATTTGGTTCTTGTGGAAGCCCAGGTTCTGCAGAACACAAATTAAGAAACGCTGGAGTACGATATTAAGCAATGTCTGTATGTGTCTGTACTCTTTTTGTGGCTTTTGTGAATACTGTCATTCATTCAGGTTTATTTACTAAAAGTGAGAATTCAAAGTGAATTTTAGAATTAAGGTCAAAATAGACGAGCTGGGAAAATCTCTAAGACAGCTATGTTTCAGCTATTTTGGACTAAAATGTAAAATGCACTTTGAATTCAGTAGAATTATCACTTTTGTAAATAACCCTGATAATATGTAGCACAAAACAGACTGTCGTTGAATATATCATGACAAATACTTGAGGATATAAAAAGACTATACTTAATGGCTCAAGGACATTTCGCAAGAGTAAACATTTATGGCAAACTGTCTTCAGATATATGTCTGTCTCTGATAATACACAGTGATAACATAAAATACATAATATCTAATAAAGGGGACTTAAAAAAACAGACCCTTCTTGCTCTGGCAATCAAATGGTATTTGGAGATCCATATTTAACAGATTAAAATGCAGACCTCCCAACAGTTCCAGATACCCCTGCTAGCTCAGGTCCATTCCCTTGTGTCTTGTTTATGGGGCCACCAGAGGACAGTCCACAGTAAATGCAGCAAAACCGCATCAGTAGACATGCTTGTGCTGCGCAAAATGTACTTAGGGCATTCACTGAGTTTTGGTTGCCTGATCGACAGCTCAGGAGGCTAGCTCTCGGCTGCGATTATATTCCAAATCTTTGCAGTTCTACATTACTGTCAGATGTAAGAGTGAGCGAGGTACTCTGTGCTTCATCAACTATTCAATCATGCAATTTAGTAAGGTGCTTGGAGTGAACTTATTTTATATAGGATGCACTCCTCCCAACAATTCATGGACAAAGACGGACACTAATTTTAGAAGGGGTGAGTGGGGGTGTGACCAGGGGTGTGTCTGTTCTGAGAAATGTAATATCACTTACTAATAACAATTTATACAGATGAAATGCAATTTAGAACAAGAGCAATTAATCTTATTTACACAGACTGATTTCTAAACACATTTATTGTAATTTGTAGGGATTCTATACTAAAGGGACACTATTATCACCAAAACAACTTCAGCTTAATAAACCAATTTTGGTGTATAGATCAGGACTCTGCAGTCTCAATGCTCAATTATCTGCCATTTAGGATTTAAATCACTTTGTTTATTAACCCTTGTCACACTTCTATGCAAGTGACTTGCACAGCCTTCCTAAACACTTCCTGTAAAGAGTCATCTAATGTTTATCCTTCCTTTATTGCAAGTTCTATTTAATTTAGATGTTATTATCCCCTGCTATATTAATAGCTTACTAGACCCTGTAAGAGTCTCCTGACTGTGATTAAAGTTATTTTTACAAAACAAGAGATAAAATTGTTTAAGGTAAATTACATCTGATTGAAAGTGAAACCATTTTTTTTTTCATGCAGGCTGTGTCAATCAAAGCCAGGGGAGGTGTGACAAGGGCTGCATAAACAGAAACAAAGTGGTTTAACTCCTAAATGGCAGTGAATTGAGCAGTAAAACCTGAGAGGCATGATCTATACACTAAAACTGCTTTATTAAGCTAAAGTTGTTTCGGTGACTATAGTGTTCCTTTAAGAATACAAATCCGCGTTCCTAAAACTACAGTGCCCTCTGGACTCCCTCAGTCATGTCCCCTTTCCCAGCTGGGAGCACTTTAGGCCAATGCTTTCCTTCTGGGATTTCACTGACGCTGGATGTACTATTGCAAAACGTGAAGACGTCCAGTGTCAGTTAGGGTACCTGGAGTCTGTTGGGATTCAGGAAGTGCGTATAGTGGCTGTCTGATTGACAGGCACAAGAGGCAGTCTTAGGCCTGCAAGGTAAGCATTGGAGCTTCTGTAAAACTGCAATGATTTACACTGCAGGACTAAGGGGAACAGAGACACTACACCCAAACCACTTCAATGTACTGAAGTGGTCTGAATGTCGATAGTGTTCTTTTAAAGGCACATTACTGGGGGTACTATTGTTGTGGAGCTCTTTTATACACTTAGACACACTAACACTATGGGCTCCTAGAAAAGAGGGACACCAGGATAGAAAATAGGATTTGGGCCAAAAATAGAGACTAAATATGACACTTGGGAGGTATGAGGAAGCAGGTCTGGCAGTATTACCCTGTATAACGCAGATCATATTTCTATTTTAATCTTTTTATCTGTGTATTATTCTGGAAAGCTGTTGTCTACACAGTATATTGCACAGCTTTCAGCAGTAAACCCACGTGATGTGTTCTTCCTATGTATCATTTGCAAAGGTAAAGCACTAAAACAAGAATTTAAGAATATAACCCCCTTATTCCTATATTTTATTTATTTCACTGGTGTTGCTATTTTTGGGTGTAAAATTGTGTGTGTTTACCAGATCACCTCCCGTGGATATAAATGAATAAAAACACTTCACCAATCATTTTTGTTTTAAATAAATAAATGAAAAATCTTTTTTTTTTGTTTTTAAATATCTCCTGCGAAGCAATAAACCTTGCACTTTAACAGATAAATAGATGCTTTAAAATAAAGTTCACACAGCTTGACGTCTCATGCTGGAAATCCGATTCTACCTTGAGTGCACAGAAAGCATGGTAAACACAGGACACACAGAGGGTCTGCAACTCTAACCGGGGCTGGGATATTTGAGGTTCAGGCCAAAAAAGGAGTGTAGTGGTTGGCTACATGATGTCATTGCTGTGGAATGTTTTGCATTGTGTGAACCTTGACTTGCTGGGTCTGGGAAGGAGAGCTGTTTATCTTATCTAGAATGGGTGCAATATAAATGCACTTAATTAGTCAGGAAAGGCACTGGCTGCTGACTGCTTGCATGAACATCAACTGCTTTCAAACTTTCTCTGTAATATTTCCTGCTCGTGTATACATAGAAACATAGAAACATAGAATGTGACGGCAGATAAGGACCATTCGGCCCATCTAGTCTGCCCAATTTTCTAAATACTTTCATTAGTCCCTGGCCTTATCTTATAGTTAGGATAGCCTTATGCCTATCCCACGCATGCTTAAACTCCTTTACTGTGTTAACCTCTACCACTTCAGCTGGAAGGCTATTCCATGCATCCACTACCCTCTCAGTAAAGTAATACTTCCTGATATTATTTTTAAACCTTTGTCCCTCTAATTTAAGACTATGTCCAATATATATACAATATATACAATGAAACATGTTTAAATCAAACTGGTCCCTACAGAGACATCACCTTTAAGGCGTCTCTATGAATTAAATATTTCTATTGAGTATCAGAACGACAGAATCCTATAGACTCTAAGCTCGTTTGAGCCGGGTCCTCTTCAACCTATTGTTTCTGTAAGTTTTCTTGTAATTGTCCTATTTAGAGTTACATCCCCCTTTCATAAGATTTTAAAGCGCTACGGAATCTGTTGGCGCTAAATAAATGGCAATAATAATAATAATCATTTCAATGTCATTAAAATTCCAACACAATCAAAAGATACCATAGGACAAAATGGTGACACCTACATTTGTTTTGAAATCCCAAACTGACAAACTTGACAGGGGACTGAGTTTGTGCCGCAGGTTTTGTCAGTTTCTAGAGTTGTAGCTAGGAAGGCCTATGTGAATAGGGTATCTTATTCCTGATGGCAAGAGTTGATCCATAGAGGATCCCTCGGTCCCTTGCATAGACCTCAGTGTTGCACTGTTGCGCATGCGCGAGAGTCCAGCAATGACACAGCTCCTGGCGAATTAAACGCCAGGAGCTGTAGACAGGAGATCTCACCAAGAGGGAGATCACGTTCAGGGTTTTTTCCAAAATATGCAAAAAAAAACTAATGTGACGAGTCTTTTTAGTTCTATGGATACATTATGCCTCAGGCTTCAGCTTAAATTAAATATTAAATATCTAAAAGGGTTATGCAGCATTGAGTTTGATGCGCATTCTACGATCAATAAAAGTAAAATATTAGGGGACAGTTCCATTTAATTTCGCCTAAAGAAACTCTATTAAAGAATTCACATTGAGTTTCAGCAAGGTGTGCAGCAGAGACAAGTCCAGACAATATTAGCTCCACTGCACTCCTGGGTAATCTGCAAGGCCATCTTCCCAAGACACCATGTTAAGGATTCTATATCAATGATGCCTGGCACAGAATTTACATTAAAAGCCAAGCTGTGCCAGGGCTAATTGTCAGATCCTTGTCAGGAAATACGTGCATCTTCTCAAATAAGCACTATTGGATCGTTATCAGAATAAGCCTTCAGAATGATTGCCTTCTTTAACCTCTTTATTTATTTTTGCGAAAATATGAGAGGGTAGAGAAGAATGAACACACCAAAATATCTTTCGTAACCATGAAAATAATAGAAAGGTGTTTTACTCTACTCTTTATCTGCTTCGTATATAAAATACCTTCATTTTTCAAAGCCATTTTCAACGAATGTCTGATGTTCAACACTAGGACTATAACCAGGATAACCCACTAATACAGGACAGGGTTCCAAATGTGGGACTGCTGGGGGGCCCCCAATGTTGTGTGAATTTTCTGTGTGCACCCTGAATTTGTGTGATCTAAACTATGGGAGGCATTATATTATTTTATAACAAATATTGATATTTTTTTTTATCAATAAATGTGCATGCAGTAAAACGTGTTATCAGCGATTTGTGAAACACTGATGTCAAGGTCCATATAGATCATAAAATATGGAGAGACACATCTGATATTACGCAATGGGAACAGAAAAATAAATACATTTAAGATGAATGCAGCTAAATGGAAAATGGGGGGAAGTATACAATACATTGTAAGAGCATAATATGCCATACACAGGACAACATTCTAAAAACAAAATCCAAAGAACATACAGAAATGCGTCAAACCCTTATTTCATTTGGAGATTTACTCCTTATCCTATATTGATATATATTATTCCCTAAACTAGCGTGCCAGAGAATGGTGGAATTACAAAAGTTATGTCAAAACAGCTATTTTTATTTATTTTTTTTTCTATTGTTTGCGCATACAAATGCATTCCCTGTCATTTCTCCAAATTTAACAGAAAACAGAATAAACCGCAGACAGTAATTGAAAGTATTTATTTTATCAGTGATACTTATTCATGTCACATTTGTTTTTATAATGTAAATATTTTCTCAGTGAGAACATACTGGTATATACTGTATATAAATAATAAATATAATAATAATATTATTCCTAATCTAAGCAATAAAATATTCTCATTAAACTTTAAGGATATGGTTTTAGCACTCTGCCTAGAGATATTTTATCAGCTGAATTACTGAAAGATCTTTGTTTAACCAGATTTGGGCTGATTAACCCCTTCCTGACCAATAGCACACTGTATTTTATTGATATAAACAGATTTTGAAGGTTCTGGTCCTGATGGGATTAGCCAATACTTGAGCTGTCTGTGGTTTAACCCTTCGAGTGCCAACAGGGATACCCAACGTTTTGCACTTAAAATAAAAAGGTTAACGACCCTAACAATCACCTGAGCACTAAATTGTGGGGCCAATACATTGCAGTGTGTAATATTTAGGGGCTTAGAGTTTAAAGGGGGAGACTGCAGGCAATCTTTGAAGAGTCAGAGCACTTAACAAGCCCATCTGGCACTGAAAGTGTTATTTAACCCCCTGTGGGCTGTGAGGGACATTGTGAGTCTGTCTCAGACATTCACACTTTGCCAGATGGTGGGTAAAAAGGCTGATTTTCCGAGAAATGTCAAACAAAAGCCAACGAAAGCCAGGAATGAACTCCCAGGGATCTTATTCACAGTGACAATGGGACAGAACATGTTACACCAAAATAACAGATGTAGAACACGATCTAATAAACTTGTTATAGTTTTACAATGTGAGTATATGGTCAGTGCTCTATCATTCACACCCTGTAAACCCCCAATGATATAACTTACAATAACATATCAGAATGATCGAAACCAACAGCATTCCCCCAAAACATGTTTCTGTTACTTTCAATACAGAATAAAGTGTGTATACAGTTCTATACTCTCTTATTAGAATATACATTGTATCAATGGCCAGAGCTACTCACCCTGTAACTCACACAGAGCTCCATGTAATGAACTCAGCACAGCCAGCAAGGAGAACATTGTCAGCTGCCTAGAGTCCATCTCCAAACGCTGTACCTTCCCTCCCCCAGACAGAAGGCTCTCTCTGCCCAGAGTATACTCTCTCCAACCAAGTGCCCAGTACAGCAGTGCGAAGTACAAGCTGAGCCCAGTGCCCAGTATAGCAATGTCAAGTATAGTAGAGGGGTGAGCCCAGTGCCCAGAGTTACTATTGCCAAGTACAAGCTGAGCCCAGTGCCCTGTATAGCAATGCCAAGTATAGTAGAGAGATGAGCCCAGTGCCCAGTACAGCAATGCAAGCAGAAGGCAGGCAGTCTGTGAAGTCCTGAGTCCACAAGGCTTGCTGGAGAAGGAGGGGGAGGTATAGGAAGCTGCAACCTGCCCCTTTTGGCTGATTGTCAAGTGAGTTCTGTGAAGTGGAGAGCACAGTCTGGGAGCTCACGCTTTGTTACCAGTGGCTCCAGAGGAGGATGGGATGAATGAATTCAGTGGGGGGTTATCTCCCATCACCATCCTCCCCTAATAACACAGCCAGACCCTCCCCCAGACAAAGCCTCATGGACCACCAGTTCTGGCCAGTCCCTGACAGCAATATCTGAGTTACCATTGGATGTCCTGTTACCAGACACACAGGGCCAGGTACCAAATCCAGCAATGTCTGTCTGAGAGTTACCATTGGATGTCCTGTTACCAGACACACAGGGCCAGGTACCAAATCCAGCAATGTCTGTCTGGGAGTTACCATTGGATGTCCTGTTACCAGATACACAGGGCCAGGTACCAAATCCAGCAATGTCTGTCTGAGAGTTACCATTGGATGTCCTGTTACCAGATACACAGGACCAGGTACCAAATACAGCGATGTCTGTCTGAGAGTTACCATTGGATGTCCTGTTACCAGATACACAGGGCCAGGTACCAAATCCAGCGATGTCTGTCTGAGAGTTACCATTGGATGTCCTGTTACCAGATACACAGGGCCAGGTACCAAATACAGCAATGTCTGTCTGAGAGTTACCATTGGATGTCCTGTTACCAGATACACAGGGCCAGGTACCAAATACAGCGATGTCTGTCTGAGAGTTACCATTGGATGTCCTGTTACCAGATACACAGGGCCAGGTACCAAATCCAGCAATGTCTGTCTGGGAGTTACCATTGGATGTCCTGTTACCAGATACACAGGGCCAGGTACCAAATACAGCAATGTCTGTCTGAGAGTTACCATTGGATGTCCTGTTACCAGATACACAGGGCCAGGTACCAAATACAGCAATGTCTGTCTGGGAGTTACCATTGGATGTCCTGTTACCAGACACACAGGGCCAGGTACCAAATCCAGCAATGTCTGTCTGGGAGTTACCATTGGATGTCCTGTTACCAGATACACAGGACCAGGTACCAAATACAGCAATGTCTGTCTGGGAGTTACCATTGGATGTCCTGTTACCAGATACACAGGGCCAGGTACCAAATACAGCAATGTCTGTCTGGGAGTTACCATTGGATGTCCTGTTACCAGATACACAGGGCCAGGTACCAAATACAGCAATGTCTGTCTGAGAGTTACCATTGGATGTCCTGTTACCAGACACACAGGACCAGGTACCAAATACAGCAATGTCTGTCTGGGAGTTACCATTGGATGTCCTGTTACCAGATACACAGGGCCAGGTACCAAATCCAGCAATGTCTGTCTGGGATATTACCATTGGATGTCCTGTTACCAGATACACAGGGCCAGGTACCAAATCCAGCAATGTCTGTCTGGGAGTTACCATTGGATGTCCTGTTACCAGACACACAGGACCAGGTACCAAATACAGCAATGTCTGTCTGGGAGTTACCATTGGATGTCCTGTTACCAGATACACAGGGCCAGGTACCAAATCCAGCAATGTCTGTCTAGGAGTTACCATTGGATGTCCTGTTACCAGATACACAGGGCCAGGTACCAAATACAGCAATGTCTGTCTGGGAGTTACCATTGGATGTCCTGTTACCAGATACACAGGGCCAGGTACCAAATACAGCAATGTCTGTCTGGGAGTTACCATTGGATGTCCTGTTACCAGATACACACAGGGCCAGGCAATCCAGCAATGTCGTCTGGGAGTTACCATTGATGTCCTAAGCTACTTCAGACACAGGGCCAGGTACCAAATCCAGCAATGTCTGTCTGAGAGTTACCATTGGATGTCCTGTTACCAGATACACAGGGCCAGGTACCAAATCCAGCAATGTCTGTCTGAGAGTTACCATTGGATGTCCTGTTACCAGATACACAGGACCAGGTACCAAATACAGCAATGTCTGTCTGGGAGTTACCATTGGATGTCCTGTTACCAGATACACAGGGCCAGGTACCAAATCCAGCAATGTCTGTCTGGGAGTTACCATTGGATGTCCTGTTACCAGACACACAGGACCAGGTACCAAATACAGCAATGTCTGAGTTACCATTGGATGTCCTGTTACCAGATACACAGGGCCAGGTACCAAATACAGCAATGTCTGTCTGAGAGTTACCATTGGATGTCCTGTTACCAGATACACAGGGCCAGGTACCAAATACAGCAATGTCTGTCTGGGAGTTACCATTGGATGTCCTGTTACCAGATACACAGGGCCAGGTACCAAATACAGCAATGTCTGTCTGGGATATTACCATTGGATGTCCTGCTACCAGATACACAGGACCAGGTACCAAATCCAGCAATGTCTGTCTGAGAGTTACCATTGGATGTCCTGTTACCAGATACACAGGGCCAGGTACCAAATACAGCAATGTCCGTCTGGGAGTTACCATTGGATGTCCTGTTACCAGATACACAGGGCCAGGTACCAAATACAGCAATGTCTGTCTGGGAGTTACCATTGATGTCCTGTTACCAGATACAGGGCCAGGTACCAAATCCAGCAATGTCTGTCTGGGAGTTACCATTGGATGTCCTGTTACCAGATACACAGGGCTTAAAAATTAAATCCAGCAATGTCTGTCTGGGATATTACCATTGGATGTCCTGTTACCAGATACACAGGGCCAGGTACCAAATACAGCAATGTCTGTCTGGGAGTTACCATTGGATGTCCTGTTACCAGACACACAGGGCCAGGTACCAAATCCAGCAATGTCTGTCTGGGAGTTACCATTGGATGTCCTGTTACCAGACACACAGGACCAGGTACCAAATACAGCAATGTCTGAGTTACCATTGGATGTCCTGTTACCAGATACACAGGGCCAGGTACCAAATCCAGCAATGTCTGTCTAGGAGTTACCATTGGATGTCCTGTTACCAGATACACAGGGCCAGGTACCAAATACAGCAATGTCTGTCTGGGAGTTACCATTGGATGTCCTGTTACCAGACACACAGGGCCAGGTACCAAATACAGCAATGTCTGTCTGGGAGTTACCATTGGATGTCCTGTTACCAGATACACAGGGCCAGGTACCAAATACAGCAATGTCTGTCTGGGATATTACCATTGGATGTCCTGTTACCAGATACACAGGACCAGGTACCAAATCCAGCAATGTCTGTCTGAGAGTTACCATTGGATGTCCTGTTACCAGATACACAGGGCCAGGTACCAAATACAGCAATGTCCGTCTGGGAGTTACCATTGGATGTCCTGTTACCAGATACACAGGGCCAGGTACCAAATACAGCAATGTCTGTCTGAGAGTTACCATTGGATGTCCTGTTACCAGACACACAGGGCCAGGTACCAAATACAGCAATGTCCGTCTGAGAGTTACCATTGGATGTCCTGTTACCAGACACACAGGGCCAGGTACCAAATACAGCAATGTCTGTCTGGGAGTTACCATTGGATGTCCTGTTACCAGATACCACAGGGCCAGGCACCAAATACAGCAATGTCTGTCTGGGGAGTTACCATTGATGTCCTGTTACCAGACACACAGGGCCAGGTGCACCAAATCCATAATGTCTGTCTGGGAGTTGCCACCATTGATGTCCTGTTACCAGACACACAGGGCCAGGCACCAAATACAGCAATGTCTGTCTGGGAGTTACCATTGATGTCCTGTTACCAGATACACAGGGCCAGGTACCAAATACAGCAATGTCTGTCTGAGAGTTAACATTGATGTCCTGTTACCAGATACACAGGGCCAGGTACCAAATACAGCAATGTCTGTCTGGGAGTTACCATATTGATGTCCTGTTACCAGATACACAGGGCCAGGTGTACCAAATCCAGCAATGTCTGTCTGGGAGTTAATACTATTGGATGTCCTGTTACCAGAGTACACAGGGCCAGGTACCAAATCCAGCAATGTCTGTCTGGGAGTATTACCATTGATGTCCTGTTACCAGATACACAGGGCCAGGTACCAAATCCAGCAATGTCTGTCTGGGATATTACCATTGGATGTCCTGTTACCAGATACACAGGGCCATGTACCAAATCCAGCAATGTCTGTCTGGGAGTTACCATTGGATGTCCTGTTACCAGATACACAGGGCCAGGTACCAAATACAGCAATGTCTGTCTGGGAGTTACCATTGGATGTCCTGTTACCAGACACACAGGGCCAGGTACCAGATACAGCAATGTCTGTCTGGGAGTTACCATTGGATGTCCTGTTACCAGATACACAGGGCCAGGTACCAAATCCAGCAATGTCTGTCTGAGAGTTACCATTGGATGTCCTGTTACCAGATACACAGGACCAGGTACCAAATCCAGCAATGTCTGTCTGAGAGTTACCATTGGATGTCCTGTTACCAGACACACAGGCCAGGTACCAAATCCAGCAAATGCCTCGTCTGGGAGCAATACATTGGATGTCCTGTTACGACCACACAGGGCCAGGTACCAAATCCAGCAATGTCTGTCTGGGGAGTTACCATTGATGTCCTGTTACCAGACACACAGGCCAGGTACCAAACCAGCAATGTCTGTCTGGGAGTTACCATTGGATGTCCTGTTACCAGATACACAGGGCCAGGTACCAAATCCAGCAATGTCTGTCTGGGAGTTACCATTGGATGTCCTGTTACCAGATACACAGGGCCAGGTACCAAATCCAGCAATGTCTGTCTGAGAGTTACCATTGGATGTCCTGTTACCAGATACACAGGGCCAGGTACCAAATACAGCAATGTCTGTCTGGGATATTACCATTGGATGTCCTATTACCAGATACACAGGGCCAGGTACCAAATACAGCAATGTCTGTCTGGGATATTACCATTGGATGTCCTGTTACCAGATACACAGGGCCAGGTACCAAATACAGCAATGTCTGTCTGGGAGTTACCATTGGATGTCCTGTTACCAGATACACAGGGCCAGGTACCAAATACAGCAATGTCTGTCTGGGATATTACCATTGGATGTCCTGTTACCAGATACACAGGACCAGGTACCAAATCCAGCAATGTCTGTCTGAGAGTTACCATTGGATGTCCTGTTACCAGATACACAGGGCCAGGTACCAAATACAGCAATGTCTGTCTGGGAGTTACCATTGGATGTCCTGTTACCAGATACACAGGGCCAGGTACCAAATACAGCAATGTCTGTCTGGGAGTTACCATTGGATGTCCTGTTACCAGATACACAGGGCCAGGTACCAAATCAGCAATGTCTGTCTGAGAGTTACCATTGGATGTCCTGTTACCAGACACACAGGGCCAGGTACCAAATACAGCAATGTCTGTCTGAGAGTTACCATTGGATGTCCTGTTACCAGACACACAGGGCCAGGTACCAAATCCAGCAATGTCTGTCTGGGAGTTACCATTGGATGTCCTGTTACCAGATACACAGGGCCAGGTACCAAATACAGCAATGTCTGTCTGGGAGTTACCATTGGATGTCCTGTTACCAGATACACAGGGCCAGGTACCAAATCCAGCAATGTCTGTCTGAGAGTTACCATTGGATGTCCTGTTACCAGATACACAGGGCCAGGTACCAAATACAGCAATGTCTGTCTGGGAGTTACCATTGGATGTCCTGTTACCAGATACACAGGGCCAGGTACCAAATACAGCAATGTCTGTCTGGGAGTTACCATTGGATGTCCTGTTACCAGACACACAGGGCCAGGTACCAGATACAGCAATGTCTGTCTGGGAGTTACCATTGGATGTCCTGTTACCAGATACACAGGGCCAGGTACCAAATCCAGCAATGTCTGTCTGGGAGTTACCATTGGATGTCCTGTTACCAGATACACAGGGCCAGGTACCAAATACAGCAATGTCTGTCTGATTGTTACCATTGGATGTCCTGTTACCAGATACACAGGGCCAGGAACCAAATACAGCAATGTCTGTCTGGGAGTTACCATTGGATGTCCTGTTACCAGACACACAGGGCCAGGTACCAAATACAGCAATGTCTGTCTGGGATATTACCATTGGATGTCCTGTTACCAGATACACAGGGCCAGGTACCAAATACAGCAATGTCTGTCTGGGAGTTACCATTGGATGTCCTGTTACCAGATACACAGGGCCAGGTACCAAATACAGCAATGTCTGTCTGGGAGTTACCATTGGATGTCCTGTTACCAGATACACAGGGCCAGGTACCAAATACAGCAATGTCTGTCTGAGAGTTACCATTGGATGTCCTGTTACCAGATACACAGGGCCAGGTACCAAATACAGCAATGTCTGTCTGGGAGTTACCATTGGATGTCCTGTTACCAGATACACAGGGCCAGGTACCAAATACAGCAATGTCTGTCTGAGAGTTACCATTGGATGTCCTGTTACCAGATACACAGGGCCAGGTACCAAATACAGCAATGTCTGTCTGAGAGTTACCATTGGATGTCCTGTTACCAGATACACAGGGCCAGGTACCAAATACAGCAATGTCTGTCTGGGAGTTACCATTGGATGTCCTGTTACCACCAACCGCACAGGGGCCGGGTACCAAATCAGCAATGTCTGTCTCTTGGGGTTACCATTGGATGTCCTGTTACCGGACACACGGGGGCCGGGTACCAAATCCAGCGTGTCTGTCTGGGGTTACCGTGGATGTCCTGTTGCCAGACTCACAGGGGCCGGGTACCAAATCAGCAATGTCTGTCTGGGGTTACCCAAATTTGGATGTCCTGTTGCAGATACACAGGGGCCGGGTGCCAAATACAGCAATGTCTGTCTGGGGTTACCGTTGGATGTCCTGTTGCCAGATACACAGGCCGGGTACCAAATCCAGCAATGTCTGTCTGGGGTTACCATTGGATGTCCTGTTACCAGATACACAGCGCCAGGTACCAAATCCAGCAATGTCTGTCTGGGAGTTACCATTGGATGTCCTGTTACCAGATACACAGGGCCAGGTACCAAATACAGCAATGTCTGTCTGGGAGTTACCATTTGATGTCCTGTTACCAGATACACAGGGCCAGGTACCAAATCCAGCAATGTCTGTCTGGGAGTTACCATTGGATGTCCTGTTACCAGATACACAGGACCAGGTACCAAATACAGCAATGTCTGTCTGGGAGTTACCATTGGATGTCCTGTTACCAGACACACAGGACCAGGTACCAAATACAGCAATGTCTGTCTGGGAGTTACCATTGGATGTCCTGTTACCAGATACACAGGACCAGGTACCAAATCCAGCAATGTCTGTCTGGGAGTTACCATTGGATGTCCTGTTACCAGATACACAGGACCAGGTACCAAATACAGCAATGTGCAATGCAGGAGTTACCATTGGATGTCCTGTTACACCAGATACACAGGGGCCAGGTAGAAATACAGCAATGTCTGTCTGGGGTTACCATTGGATGTCTATTTACCAGATACACAGGGCCAGGTACCAAATACAGCAATGTCTGTCTGGGAGTTACCATTGGATGTCCTGTTACCAGATACACAGGGCCAGGTACCAAATACAGCAATGTCTGTCTGAGAGTTACCATTGGATGTCCTGTTACCAGATACACAGGGCCAGGTACCAAATACAGCAATGTCTGTCTGAGAGTTACCATTGGATGTCCTGTTACCAGATACACAGGACCAGGTACCAAATACAGCAATGTCTGTCTGGGAGTTACCATTGGATGTCCTGTTACCAGATACACACAGGGGCCAGGTACCATACAGCAATGTCTGTCTGAGGAGTTACCATTGGATGTCCATGTTACCAGATACACGGGGCCGGGTACCAAATACAGCAATGTCTGTCTGGGAGTTACCATTGGATGTCCTGTTACCAGATACACAGGGCCAGGTACCAAATCCAGCAATGTCTGTCTGGGAGTTACCATTGGATGTCCTGTTACCAGATACACAGGGCCAGGTACCAAATCCAGCAATGTCTGTCTGGGAGTTACCATTGGATGTCCTGTTACCAGATACACAGGGCCAGGTACCAAATCCAGCAATGTCTGTCTGGGAGTTACCATTGGATGTCCTGTTACCAGATACACAGCGCCAGGTACCAAATACAGCAATGTCTGTCTGGGAGTTACCATTGGATGTCCTGTTACCAGATACACAGGGCCAGGTACCAAATACAGCAATGTCTGTCTGGGAGTTACCATTGGATGTCCTGTTACCAGATACACAGGGCCAGGTACCAAATACAGCAATGTCTGTCTGAGAGTTACCATTGGATGTCCTGTTACCAGATACACACAGGGCCAGGTACCAAATACCAGCAATGTCTGTCTGGGAGTTACCATTGGATGTCCTGTTACCAGACACACAGGGCCAGGTACCAAATCCAGCAATGTCTGTCTGGGAGTTACCATTGGATGTCCTGTTACCAGATACACAGGGCCAGGTACCAAATCCAGCAATGTCTGTCTGGGAGTTACCATTGGATGTCCTGTTACCAGATACACAGGGCCAGGTACCAAATCCAGCAATGTCTGTCTGGGAGTTACCATTGGATGTCCTGTTACCAGACACACAGGGCCAGGTACCAAATACAGCAATGTATGTCTGGGAGTTACCATTGGATGTCCTGTTACCAGATACACAGGGCCAGGTACCAAATCCAGCAATGTCTGTCTGGGAGTTACCATTGGATGTCCTGTTACCAGATACACAGGACCAGGTACCAAATACAGCAATGTCTGTCTGGGAGTTACCATTGGATGTCCTGTTACCAGATACACAGGGCCAGGTACCAAATACAGCAATGTCTGTCTGGGAGTTACCATTGGATGTCCTGTTACCAGATACACAGGGCCAGGTACCAAATACAGCAATGTCTGTCTGAGAGTTACCATTGGATGTCCTGTTACCAGATACACAGGGCCAGGTACCAAATACAGCAATGTCTGTCTGAGAGTTACCATTGGATGTCCTGTTACCAGATACACAGGGCCAGGTACCAAATACAGCAATGTCTGTCTGAGAGTTACCATTGGATGTCCTGTTACCAGACACACAGGGCCAGGTACCAAATCCAGCAATGTCTGTCTGGGAGTTACCATTGGATGTCCTGTTACCAGATACACAGGACCAGGTACCAAATACAGCAATGTCTGTCTGGGAGTTACCATTGGATGTCCTGTTACCAGATACACAGGACCAGGTACCAAATCCAGCAATGTCTGTCTGGGAGTTACCATTGGATGTCCTGTTACCAGATACACAGGACCAGGTACCAAATACAGCAATGTCTGTCTGGGAGTTACCATTGGATGTCCTGTTACCAGATACACAGGGCCAGGTACCAAATACAGCAATGTCTGTCTGAGAGTTACCATTGGATGTCCTGTTACCAGATACACAGGGCCAGGTACCAAATACAGCAATGTCTGTCTGGGAGTTACCATTGGATGTCCTGTTACCAGATACACAGGGCCAGGTACCAAATACAACAATGTCTGTCTGAGAGTTACCATTGGATGTCCTGTTACCAGATACACGGGGCCAGGTACCAAATACAGCAATGTCTGTCTGGGAGTTACCATTGGATGTCCTGTTACCAGATACACAGGACCAGGTACCAAATACAGCAATGTCTGTCTGGGAGTTACCATTGGATGTCCTGTTACCAGATACACAGGACCAGGTACCAAATCCAGCAATGTCTGTCTGGGAGTTACCATTGGATGTCCTGTTACCAGATACACAGGGCCAGGTACCAAATACAGCAATGTCTGTCTGAGAGTTACCATTGGATGTCCTGTTACCAGATACACAGGGCCAGGTACCAAATACAGCAATGTCTGTCTGGGAGTTACCATTGGATGTCCTGTTACCAGATACACAGGGCCAGGTACCAAATACAGCAATGTCTGTCTGAGAGTTACCATTGGATGTCCTGTTACCAGATACACAGGGCCAGGTACCAAATACAGCAATGTCTGTCTGAGAGTTACCATTGGATGTCCTGTTACCAGATACACAGGGCCAGGTACCAAATCCAGCAATGTCTGTCTGGGAGTTACCATTGGATGTCCTGTTACCAGATACACAGGGCCAGGTACCAAATCCAGCAATGTCTGTCTGGGAGTTACCATTGGATGTCCTGTTACCAGATACACAGGGCCAGGTACCAAATCCAGCAATGTCTGTCTGGGAGTTACCATTGGATGTCCTGTTACCAGATACACAGGGCCAGGTACCAAATACAGCAATGTCTGTCTGGGAGTTACCATTGGATGTCCTGTTACCAGATACACAGGGCCAGGTACCAAATACAGCAATGTCTGTCTGGGAGTTACCATTGGATGTCCTGTTACCAGATACACAGGGCCAGGTACCAAATACAGCAATGTCTGTCTGGGAGTTACCATTGGATGTCCTGTTACCAGATACACAGGGCCAGGTACCAAATACAGCAATGTCTGTCTGGGAGTTACCATTGGATGTCCTGTTACCAGATACACAGGGCCAGGTACCAAATCCAGCAATGTCTGTCTGGGAGTTACCATTGGATGTCCTGTTACCAGATACACAGGGCCAGGTACCAAATCCAGCAATGTCTGTCTGGGAGTTACCATTGGATGTCCTGTTACCAGATACACAGGGCCAGGTACCAAATCCAGCAATGTCTGTCTGGGAGTTACCATTGGATGTCCTGTTACCAGACACACAGGACCAGGTACCAAATACAGCAATGTCTGTCTGGGAGTTACCATTGGATGTCCTGTTACCAGATACACAGGACCAGGTACCAAATCCAGCAATGTCTGTCTGGGAGTTACCATTGGATGTCCTGTTACCAGATACACAGGACCAGGTACCAAATACAGCAATGTCTGTCTGGGAGTTACCATTGGATGTCCTGTTACCAGATACACAGGGCCAGGTACCAAATACAGCAATGTCTGTCTGGGAGTTACCATTGGATGTCCTGTTACCAGATACACAGGGCCAGGTACCAAATGCAGCAATGTCTGTCTGGGAGTTACCATTGGATGTCCTGTTACCAGATACACAGGGCCAGGTACCAAATACAGCAATGTCTGTCTGAGAGTTACCATTGGATGTCCTGTTACCAGATACACAGGGCCAGGTACCAAATACAGCAATGTCTGTCTGGGAGTTACCATTGGATGTCCTGTTACCAGATACACAGGACCAGGTACCAAATACAGCAATGTCTGTCTGGGAGTTACCATTGGATGTCCTGTTACCAGATACACAGGACCAGGTACCAAATACAGCAATGTCTGTCTGGGAGTTACCATTGGATGTCCTGTTACCAGATACACAGGACCAGGTACCAAATCCAGCAATGTCTGTCTGGGAGTTACCATTGGATGTCCTGTTACCAGACACACAGGGCCAGGTACCAAATACAGCAATGTCTGTCTGAGGTTTACCATTGGATGTCCTGTTACACTGTACACAGGGCCGGGTACCAAATACAGCAATGTGTCTGGGGATTTTACCATTGGATGTCCTGTTACCAGATACACAGGGGCCAGGGTACTGACCTGGCAATGTCTGTCTGGGGTTACCATTGGATGTCCTGTTACCAGATACACAGGGCCAGGTACCAAATCCAGCGATGTCTGTCTGAGAGTTACCATTGGATGTCCTGTTACCAGATACACAGGGCCAGGTACCAAATCCAGCAATGTCTGTCTGGGAGTTACCATTGGATGTCCTGTTACCAGACACACAGGGCCAGGTACCAAATCCAGCAATGTCTGTCTGGGAGTTACCATTGGATGTCCTGTTACCAGACACACAGGGCCAGGTACCAAATCCAGCAATGTCTGTCTGGGAGTTACCATTGGATGTCCTGTTACCAGATACACAGGGCCAGGTACCAAATCCAGCAATGTCTGTCTGGGAGTTACCATTGGATGTCCTGTTACCAGATACACAGGGCCAGGTACCAAATCCAGCAATGTCTGTCTGGGAGTTACCATTGGATGTCCTGTTACCAGATACACAGGGCCAGGTACCAAATCCAGCAATGTCTGTCTGGGAGTTACCATTGGATGTCCTGTTACCAGATACACAGGGCCAGGTACCACATACATATAAAAATTTGAAAAACTGCACTTGAGAAGTCATTAATGAAAGAGAAGAGAAATCCTGGAGCATATGTATGCTGCATACAGCAAGGAAACTCTATCAATATGTGACCTTCAGTATGAGGAAGTGATCCGAGTTTTAAAAAAATTGTATAACTGGCAACAGTAACCATTGCAAAGTAACGTAAACCAGTCGCTCCAGTTACGCTATTTATAAGTGCTGCTTCTCTGAAAAATAGTTTCTTTAGTCCCTCGTCACGTTTGTAAATAGCACACACATTGATAACTGATATAAAAAGACAGATAATTAAAATGGCGAAAAAGCTGCAATTTTATTTATATCAGGAATTAATACGATGTGGGTTTCAATATATTAAACATTTTATTAATGCAAAACGGGCCTAATTATATTGACTGAAACAAAACTGTGAATAATACAAGGCCAAATAGATACACTCGTTAGACCTGCACTCCAAACTCCCATCACTCATGGGCGGCTGCTTTTGTTGACATTACACATTTTGTGAATATTCCACCTGCCCATTTATGAGTGAATTTTTAATTATTGAAGACATTATGTTTAACTGGCTGGACCCATTAAAGGACTCGTCTTCATTCTGAACTACAAAATAAATGAACTAACCATTTAGGATCACTTGAGATGATCCTAAATGACACCATTTAATAAAACATTTAAAAAAAAAAAAACATCTTTGTGTTGTCTTTTTTTTTTTTCAAGTGACACTACATTTGTTTAAAAACAATATTGACATCACAACACAGTTTAGTTCTGGTACAGCAAGGGAACACATTGAAAGGTACTCGGGTTCTAAGGACACAATAGTCACCTGAACAACTTTAGCTTAATGAAGCAGTTTTGGTGTATAGAACATGCCCCTGCAGCCTCACTGCTCAATCCTCTGCCATTTAGGAGTTAAATCCCTTTGTTTATGAACCCTAGTCACACCTCCCCTGCATGTGACTTGCACAGCCTTCCATAAACACTTCCTGTAAAGAGAGCCCTATTTAGGCTTTCTTTATTGCAAGTTCTGTTTAATTAAGATTTTCTTATCCCCTGCTATGTTAATAGCTTGCTAGACCCTGAAGGAGACGCTGTATGTAATTACAGTTCAATTTACATAGCAGGAGATAAAAACTTCTAAAGTAAATTACATCTAATTGAAAATGAAATCATTTTTTTTCATGCAGGCTGTGTCAGTCACAGCCAGAGGAGGCGTGGCTAGGGCTGCATAAACAGAAACAAAGTGATTTAACTCCTAAATGGCAGAGAATTGAGCTGAGAAACGTCAGAGGCATGATCTATACACAAAAACTGCATTATTAAGCTAAAGTTGTTTTGGTGACTGTAGCGGAGATCCAGTATTCCACAAGTTATCTCCGCTCAGGATCCCAGTGAGGCTCAGGAACAAGTAAATAATAAATCCACAGGCAAGGTTTCCAGCAGGTAAAATAATACAGCAATATCCCAACAGCAATCCCAATAACTGGACGACACACAGCATCAGGAGCAGAACTAAAACCTTTATTTCACAGTGGCCTTATAAAGCATGCTCCCATGCAAGGGAGGGATTTCCATTAATTATTACAGTATCCAATCCGGCAATAGTAACCTCCCACACATCTCCTCCCCTCAGCCTGACTCATAATCCCCTTATACTGTACACAAATTCACCCAGTTTCTGGATGTACCCCTAAACCTAGGGGTACCCCTTTAAATGGCACATCCCCTGTTAGCCCTGATCTGGGTGAGCAACATATCCAAAAATCACCCAGATCGGACCAGGGGTTCGGGAAATTCATGGAGGTACTAAAAAGCCCGACCGCGCTGGAGAGAACAGTCGAATTAGGCTCCATGCGATGGGGCCCTGCGGTCGGTCACAGTATAAGGGAATAAATTACACGAAAGGCTAAGGCTACAGAGATTAGATAGGGTTCGCCTGAATCCCCTCGTTCGGTTGTTTCTGTCTACCGAACGAGGGGCCGGGCTTGTGGAGGTCTCAGCAGTGTTCGCCTAGTCGAGTGTCCGATTTGGGTTCCAGACACTCGACGGCAAAACACCGCTGTTCGGGAGTTTTAAAATGGCCACCGCCACGTGTTCGTTTCCCGAATGGCGGCACCCCGAGAACAAAGGACCTACTGCATAGCTTGTTAATTACCCATTCGCAACATTGTTGCAACGGGTATTGAAGGCACACTTCACACAGGGGAGGTTTGACTGTTCGGTAGTTTCATTCCCTTACTTTGTTCGAATGATTCTACCGAACAATCAGACAACTACACTTTATTTAGACACATAAAAACAAGCAATTTACCCGAATACAGTTATACACATGTAATTTTCAGGACAGCCCAGTGCCATCCGCTACAGTGACTAGAGTGTCCTTTTAAATAGTGTTGTGGATTTGTAAACTTCATTTTATTGTTCAAACTACAAACATATATTTGTAAAATACAGGGGGTAAATAAATATAATACCTAAAATCTTGGAAAGTGATGGTTAATTTTCCCTTAATTCCTTTAGAATGGAGACTATTGTCCAACTTCTGAATCAAAACAAACCCTAGTATGTGTGCTATGTATATGTCCCTCTGTACTTTAAGGGTTTCTCTTTAAGTGCACCCATACATATTATATACTGTCTTTAAATATCCTAAATGTATACCTAACACAACATTAAGTATGAATAAAGTGGGACAATATTGGGGGTGGGAATCACTATTTTGATTATAATAATTGTAAAACATCAAGTGTAACTAAAGAAAAAGAGCCCAACAATGATTCAGGTATCAGTCCTGATTGTTAAATGCCTAATAAGTATAGGATCGAAATATATTTTTGGTAGTTAACACTAACCTTATACCAACCTTACCCCTATATCGAACCGCTAACCTATTCCTAAAACAGCACTAACCTCAACTCTATACTAACCCTACCCCATACCACTAACCCCAACTCTATACTAACCCTACCCCATACCACTAACCCCAACTCTATACTAACCCTACCCCATACCACTAACCCCAACTCTATACTAACTCTACCCTATACCACTAACCCCAACTCTATACTAACCCTACTCTATACCCTATACCACTAACCCCAACTCTATACTAACCCCACCCCATACCATTAACCCTTCTAACCTCTATAACACCAACCATACCCTATACCCACCAACCCCAACTCTATACCTAACCCCACCCCATGACCATCACCTAACCCCAACCTATACCAACCCCACCCCATACCACTAACCCTAACTCTATACTCAACCCTACCCCATACCATTAACCCCAACTCTATACCAACCATACCCCATACCCACTAACCCCAACTCTATACTAACCCTACCCCCACACCACTAACCCCAAGTAACTCTATACCAACCCCACCCCATACCCACCAACCCCAACCCCTATACTAACTGTACCCCCATACCACCAACCCCAAGTAACCTCTATACTAACCCTACCTCTATACCACCAACCCCAACCCCTATACCAACCCTACCCCCATACCACTAACCCCAACTCTATACTCAACCCCAACCATACCCAATTAACCCCAACTCTATACTAACCCTACCCTATACCACTAACCCCAACTCTATACTAACCCTACCCCATACCACTAACCCCAACTCTATACTAACCCTACCCCATACCACTAACCCCAACTCTATACTAACTGTACCCCATACCACTAACCCCAACTCTATACTAACCCTACCCTATACCACTAACCCCAACTCTATACTAACCCTACCCCATACCACTAACCCCAACTCTATACTAACCCTACCCCATACCACTAACCCCAACTCTATACTAACCCTACCCTATACCATTAACCCCAACTCTATACTAACCCTACCCCATACCACTAACCCCAACTCTATACTAACCGTACCCTATACTACGAACCCCAACTCTATACTAACCCTACCCTATACCACTTAACCCAACTCTAAAAAAACTCTACCCTATACCACTAACCCCAACTCTATACTAACTCTACTCTATACCCTATACCACTAACCCCAACTCTATACTAACCCTACCCCATACCATTAACCCCAACTCTATACTAACCATACCCTATACCACTAACCCCAACTCTATACTAACCCTACCCTATACCACTAACCTCAACTCTGTACTAACCCTAACCCATACCACTAACCCCAACTCTATACTAACCCTACCCTATACCACTAACCCCAAATCTATACTAACCCTACCCTATACCACTAATCACAACTCTATACTAACCCCTACCCTATACCAGTAACCCCAACTCTATACTAACCCTACCCTATACCACTATCCCCAACTCTATACTAACCCTACCCTATACCAGTAACCCCAACTTTATACTAACTCTACCCCATACCACTAACCCCAACTCTATACTAACCCTACCCTTTACCAGTAACCCCAACTCTATACGAACCCTACCCTATACCACTAACCCCAACTCTATAACAACCCTACCGCATACCATTAGCCCCAACTCTATACTAACCGTACCCTATACCACTAACCCCAACTCTATACTAACCCTACCCTATACCACTAACCCCAACTCTATACTAACCCTACCCTATTTCACTAACTCCAACTCTATACTAACCCTACCCTATTTCACTAACCCCAATCAATATCAAGGTACGCCCATCTGTAGGGGCTCCAGCTATTACATTAAATAAAAACAGCAGACCAATAATATGGAATCTATAACATGGAGGGAACTAAACCTAAGGTTTGGTGAAGTTACTAATATGATATATAGTAGAGCAGAGAGTAAGTGACCACATGATCATAGCTGAAGGCATTGTGCAGCTTGAAATTGCACAGCATTTAATTTGAAGGGGAGCAGTCCTGAACAGAACAGACACCTAGACCAAATCACAGAACAGATACATGGATCAAATCACAGAACAGACACCTAGATCAAATTACAGAACAGATACATGGATCAAATTACAGAACAGATACATGGATCAAATTACAGAACAGAAACATAGATCAAATGCATTCACAGTGTGAGAGAGGTTGTTAGTGGGTAGAAAGGATGTCTGATTATAGGTATAGTAGAGATATTACAGGAAGAGTTCTTCTTGGGCACAGCTGAGGAATCTTGCTTCTACAATGTAGGAATAAATGCATGCATGTTTTTTTCCCCAGAGGTATATATATACTCCGCTGTGACATTTTAAAACCCGGTTGTTGACTTAGTGTCACAGCAGCTAGTGTGGTCCAACACGCAGAAACTATGTAAATATATACATACAAAAGAAAAGGAAAATAAAAGGACAGAGAGTAAACCGGACCTTAGAATGGCCGGACTAATACGCTAGAGATAGAGATTGGACAATGGGAAAGCCGAGGTCAAGGAAGCCAGAAACACTCAAATACCGTTTACACAAGCCAAGTCAGGGGAACCAGAATTCAGAATAACCAGGGAAAAACCAAGATTAGGATACCAGGAAGTCAAATTCACAAAGATAAACGCACTCTCAGGACCCAGGAACAGGAAATCACGACAGGGCAAGGAAGAAAAGTGAATTAGGGATTTAAATATCCCTCTCTGGCTTCTGATTGGCACGCACACGTCTATATTCATTAGAGGGGCGGAGCTTAAGATGGACGCGACCACGTGGTCCGCGCCATCTTTGATTTGGGCGCGATGCCTAGAGAAGGCAGCGGAGCGGCTCCCGGCTCGCCGACGAGCAGGTAAGCTCGTGGTGTCAGCGAGACCGTGCCGGTCGGGTACGGCTGCGGCACCCAGCGGGTCAGGAGTCGCAACAGTACCCCCAACTCGAAGACCACTCACCAGGCGGGAAGGAGCCGGCTTATGAGGGAAGCGGTTGTGAAACGACCGGACAAGACGGGGCGCATGAACCTAGTCAGCAGGAACCCAACAACGTTCCTTTGGACCATATACTTTCCAGTTAACAAGATAAGACAAAATCCCCCTGTAGATTTTGGAGTCTAAAACAGAACAAACCTCGTTCTCCTCCTGGTCACCCACTACTAAGGGTGGAGGAGGAGCGGAAACTCTAGTGTATCGATTGCAAGTAAGAGGCTTGAGCAATGATACATGAAATGAATTGGCGATTCTCATGTGGACAGGGAGTGCCAAGGAATAAGTCACAGGGTTGATACGGTGGAGGGTACGAAAAGGACTGATGTACCGAGGGGCAAATTTCATGGAAGGAACTTTAAGTTTGATATGACGTGTGGACAGCCACACCTTGTCACCTGGTTGGTAAACAGGATTGGCACCATGTCTCTTCTCAGCTTGGATTTTAGCACGTTTTGATGCCTTTTGTAATGCTGTATGAACTGAATCCCAAGTGTCATGAATATAATTTAAACGAGTGTTCAAGGCAGGAATATCTGTGTCTGAAAACTCAGGAGAGAAAACAGTGGGGTGATAACCCTGATTTACATAAAATGGCCCTTTCTGCTGCACCATTAGTCTGAGGGTGATATGCTGAGGAAAATGAAAGTTCTATACCCAATTGTGTACAAAAGGCATGCCAGAACCTAGAAATAAATTGGGTACCTCTGTCAGAAATTATGTTTTTAGGCACCCCATGTAAGCGAAATATCTCTTTTTTAAAATATTTAATATTTAATAAGAGCAGATGGTATTTTTTTTTTTGAGAATCTATCTATGATCATAAGGATTGTGTTAAACCCATTTGAGCTGGGCAGATCCACCATGAAATCCATGGCTAAATGGGTCCATTGAGCAGTAGGTATAGGTAATGGTTGTAACAAGCCAGGGGGTGGTGGTAGTATTTTCTGACTGAACTTTGTTAAATACCTCCTGTAGGTCAAAATACTGCAGTGAGATTTCTGTGGTTAGGGGAGGCGCTATAGGTATATTGATGGTACCAATAGGTTGTGGCATCCGCTTAAAACAAAGACCTCTGCATCTCTCACCCCAACTCACGATTTCTCCTTCAACCCAATCTAAACGTGGATTGTGTTTCTGGAGCCAAGGAAAACCGAGTATGATAGGACATATGGGTGAGGATATAATTTGAAAAACCATTTCCTCAGAATGTAGAATACCCACTGAGACAGTGATTGGCAGGGTTTCATGCGTGATGAGAGGCTGGGTAAGGGGTCTCCCCTCGATGGCCTCCACTGCTATGGGTCTCTCTTTCTGCCTTAAGGGCAGGAGATATTTAGCAGAGAATTCCCTGTCTAGAAAATTCTCCGCTGCCCCAGAGTCAATCATAGCCTCACACTGTACAGCGGTTTTCTTACAAGATAAAGTAACTCTTATAAGGAAACGGTTCTTAGTCAATTTAGGGGACATATACATCACACCTAAGGTCGGTCCCCGAACGTGCCTTAGGTGCGCAAGTTTTCCGGCCGAACCGGACATGAAAATCTTTGATGTCCTCTTTTGCCACAATATAAACATAACCCCTTGTTGCGTCTGTATTGTCTCTCTGCCTCAGTGAGTTTTGTAATGCCCAGTTGCATGGGTTCTGGTTCTGGAGGTGGGGCATGGTTAATTACCACTGGGTTAGAGAAACGAGGGGCTATGGATAAGGTGGAACGTCTAGTACATTTGTTTTTCTCTCTTTCTCTGAGCCTGTTGTCAATATCTATCATGTAGGCAATAAAGTCATTAAGGTTAACCGGAAGATCTCTGGCTGCGGTCTTTTCTTGTATATTCTCTGCTAGGCCTTCGGAGAAGGCAGCCACTAGACCGCTATTGGTCCAGTCAAGCTCAGACGCCAAAGTTCTAAACTCAATGGCGTAATCAGCTACAGAGCAATTGACTTGTTTTATTCTCATTAGGGCTCTGGCAGCATTCTTTTCTCTCCCTTTTGGCTCAAAAGTAGCTTTAAATGCTGTTAGAAATACGTTGTAATCACGGGCTACTGGATTCCCACTCTCCCATAAGGGATTAGCCCAGCTTAAAGCCTTACCCGTTAATTGGTTCATTAGATAGCCAATCTTTGATCTATCTGTAGGGAATGAACCAGGGGCAGATTCGAAGTGGTATTCGATTTGATTTAAAAAACCTCTAAATTCTTTAGAATCACCCCCAAAACGAGGGGGAGGTGAAAGTGTTATGGACAGTGGTTTGTGTGCCACCGGTGCACCCACAGGTGGTGGAGTCACAGGAGGTACAGGAGGTGCCTCCAGATAGGCAGTTCTCTGGAGCAAGGTCTGGAATGCTTGGGCAAACTGATCTAACCTGTGGTCCGTATCCTCCACCCTATTCTCACAGGCAATCATATGTTTATATAGTTCCGCAGGATCCATGGCCCTGTCGTAATGTCACGGCAGCTAGTGTGGTCCAACACGCAGAAACTATGTAAATATATACATACAAAAGAAAAGGAAAATAAAAGGACAGAGCATAAACCGGACCTTAGAATGGCCGGACAAATACGCTAGAGATATAGAATGGTCAAAGGGAAAGCCAAGGTCAAGGAAGCCAGAAATACTCAAATACCATTTACACAAGCCAAGTCAGGTGAACCAGAATTCAGAATAACCAGGGAAAAGCCAAGATCAGGATACCAGGAAGTCAAATTCACAAAGATAAACGCAGTCTCAGGAACCAGGAACAGGAAACCACGACAGGGCAAGGAAGTAAAGTGAATTAGGGATTTAAATATCCCTCTCTGGCTTCTGATTGGTCAGAGGGTGACCTCTGACCCCAGAACGTGCGCGCACGTCTGTATTCATTAGAGGGACGGAGTTTAAGATGGACGCGACCACGTGGACCGCGCCATCCTTAATTTGGGCGCGATGCCCAGAGAAGGCAGCGGAGCGGCTCCCGGCTCGCCGACGAGCAGGTAAGCTCGTGGTGTCAGCAAGACCGTGCCGGTCGGGTACGGCTGCGGCACCCGGCGGGTCAGGAGCCGCAACACTTAGTCAACCAGAGAGAGTAACATGTGTCAGAAATGCCATCAATTTCAAGAGAATTATGGAAGAATACACTGAACATTCTTTAAAATCCTGGCGAGTGTGCAGACGTACATTACAACTGTAAACAGAATACTATGCAAACTATGGCAATTAAACATGAACTGGTATTGCTGCTACAATTTGATTTTAAGGCAATGTTTCCCCCTGACATTTATACTACAACTGAAGATTTAATGTTTTTGAGTAGCTAGTACCTGACATATCACAGCTTGTTTCACTTTCTTTTTGTAATAGTCAATGGAAAGCAAATACTGGTAGTGGGCCAGAGGTAACAGGAGAGTGATATAGCGGGCGTGTCGGACATTGTGGGCTTTTTACAGAGATATGAGGAAGAGATAAGGATGACTCAGACTCAAGGTCTCTGTAGCAAAACTTATACAGAAGTGATCACGAGAAGAATAGCCTTATCTCCTTATGTGCAATCAGCTAACCATTGGTTTTAGAACAGGTTGATAAATTATGAATAATAAAATAAAACAAATTGTGTATACACACAAGCTTTTTTAAAATGTATTTGTTTCTAGAAATTGAGCAGTTTAAATATTAATGATGAAAATTTTGGTGATATTACTGGCACAATACTGGGATAGTATGTTTGCATTTAATTGTGGGATATACTGACTCGGGATATCTGTGTTAAGTCACAGTTCTCTTCTTAAATTACAGGGAAGCTCAGCATGTGGTCCAAAAGGTGTCATTTGTTTATTTATGCGGCTATTCAAAGCAGACCACATACGTTTCCTTGTAATAAGAGATCACAGATGACCACATACCTCCCACATGGCCCTAGTTAGAAGAGACAGTCCCTGTTTTGGGTTCAAATCCCTCTGTCTCTCTTTACTATCTGAATTTACTTCTTTTTTAGGAGCTCCATATTGTTGCTGTTTCTCAATATCTATCATGTAGGCAATAAAGTCATAGCAATAATACTCCCAGTAATGTGTCATAGTGTATAGCAGAGCTCCACAGCAATAATACTCCCAGTAATGTGTCTGAGTGTATAACAGAGCTCCACAGCAATAATACTCCCAGTAATGTGTCTGAGTGCATAACAGCAATAATACTCCCAGTAATGTGTCTGTGTGTATAACAGAGCTCCACAGCAATAATACTCCCAGTAATGTGTCTGAGTGTATAACAGAGCTCCACAGCAATAATACTCCCAGTAATGTGTCTGAGTGTATAACAGAGCTCCACAGCAATAATAATCCCAGTAATGTGTCTGAGTGTATAACAGAGCTCCACAGCAATAATACCCCAGTAATGTGTCTGAGTGTATAACAGAGCTCCACAGCAATAATACTCCCAGTAATGTGTCTGAGTGTATAACAGAGCTCCACAGCAATAATACTCCCAGTAATGTGTCTGAGTGTATAACAGAGCTCCACATCAATACTACTCCCAGTAATGTGTCTGAGTGTATAACAGTGCTCCACAGCAATAATACTCCCAGTAATGTTTCTGAATGTATAACAGAGCTCCACAGCAATAATACTCCCAGTAATGTGTCTGAGTGCATAACAGAGCTCCACAGCAATAATACTCCCAGTAATGTGTCTGAGTGCATAACAGAGCTCCACAGCAATAATACTCCCAGTAATGTGTCTGAGTGTATAACAGAGCTCCACAGCAATAATACTCCCAGTAATGTGTCTGAGTGTATAACAGAGCTCCACAGCAATAATACTCCCAGTAATGTGTCTGAGTGTATCACAGAGCTCCACGGCAATAATACTCCCAGTAATGTGTCTGAGTGTATAACAGAACTCCACAGCAATAATATTCCCAGTAATGTGTCTGTGTGTAACATAGCTCCACAGCAATAATACTCCCAGTAATGTGTCTGAGTGTATCACAGAGCTCCACAGCAATAATACTCCCAGTAATGTCTGAGTGTATCACAGAGCTCCACAGCAATAATACTCCCAGTAATGTGTCTGAGTGTATAACAGAGCTCCACAGCAATAATACTCCCAGTAATGTGTCTGAGTGTATAACAGAGCTCCACAGCAATAATACTCCCAGTAATGTGTCCGAGTGTATAACAGAGCTCCACAGCAATAATACTCCCAGTAATGTGTCTGAGTGTATAACAGAGCTCCACAGCAATAATACACCCAGTAATGTGTCTGAGTATAACAGAGCTCCACAGCAATAATACTCCCAGTAATGTGTCTGAGTGTATAACAGAGCCCCACAGCAACAATACTCCCAGTAATGTGTCTGAGTGTATAACAGAGATCCACAGCAATAATACTCCCAGTAATGTGTCTGACTGTATAACAGAGCCCAACAGCAATAATACTCCCAGTAATGTGTCTGAGTGTATAACAGAGCTCCACAGCAATAATACTCCCAGTAATGTGTCTGAGTGTATACCAGAGCTCCACAGCAATAATACTCCCAGCAATGTGTCTGAGTGTATAACAGAGCTCCACAGCAATAATACTCCCTGTAATGTGTCTGAGTGTATAACAGAGCTCCACAGCAATAATACTCCCAGTAATGTCTGAGTGTATAACAGAGCTCCACAGCAATAATACTCCCAGTAATGTGTCTGAGTGTATAACAGAGCTCCACAGCAATAATACTCCCAGTAATGTGTCTGAGTGTATAACAGAGCTCCACTGCAATAATAATACCAGTAATGTGTCCGAGTGTATAACAGAGCTCCACAGCAATAATACTCCCAGTAATGTGTCTGAGTGTATCACAGGGCTCCACAGCAATAATACTCCCAGTAATGTGTCTGAGTGTATAACAGAGTTCCACAGCAATAATACTCCCAGTAATGTGTTTGAGTGTATAACAGAGCTAATCAGCAATAATACTCCTAGTAATGTGTCTGAGTGTATAACAGCTCCACAGCAATAATACTCCCAGTAATGTGTCTGAGTGTATAACAGAGCTCCACAGCAATAATACTCCCAGTAATGTGTCTGAGTGTATAACAGAGCTCCACAGCAATAATACTCCCAGTAATGTGTCTGAGGGTATAACAGAGCCCCACGGCAATAATACTCCCAGTAATGTGTCTGAGTATGTAACAGAGCTCCACAGCAATAATACTCCCAGTAATGTGTCTGAGTGTATAACAGAGCTCCACAGCAATAATACTCCCAGTAATGTGTCTGAGTGTAAAACAGAGCTCCACAGCAATATTACTCCCAGTAATGTGTCTGAGTGTATAACAGAGCTCCACAGCAATAATACTCCCAGTAATGTGTCTGAGTGTATAACAGAGCTCCACAGCAATAATACTCCCAGTAATGTGTCTGAGTGTATAACAGAGCTCCACAGCAATAATACTCCCAGTAATGTGTCTGAATGTATAACGGAGCTCCACAGCAATAATACTCCCAGTAATGTGTCTGAGTGTATAACAGAGCTTCACAGCAATAATACTCCCAGTAATGTGTCTGAATGTATAACGGAGCTCCACAGCAATAATACTCCCAGTAATGTGTCTGAGTGTATAACGGAGCTCCACAGCAATAATACTCCCAGTAATGTGTCTGAGTGTATAACGGAGCTCCACAGCAATAATACTCCCAGTAATGTATTGTCTGAGTGTATAACAGAGCTCCACAGCAATGATATTCCCAGTAATGTGTCTGAGTGTATAACAGAGCTCCACAGTAATAAGCAAAAAAGGGGGATGATCTGCTGAACCAATCATAAATAAAACAACATAGCGTATAACTGTGTATGATGACAAATTGTAGAAGTTATATTCACAAATGGCCACTCACACTTTTGCTGAAGTTTGCAAGCTTTGAATATTTTCGTTTTCAAAATAGGAATTCCAAATCCTCTGTCTGGGTTAAAATCTCCATAGATATATTGGCATGTATGTGCTCAGGAAAGAAATGTATATAAAAGAATATGAGATGCACATTCAGAGTGAAGTACAAAAAAGTATTTAATAACTTACATCAAGATATAAAATCATCAGTGTAGTCCCTCTATGTCACCACCAGGGGACCCCTGCAGATAACTATCAATTTCCATTTCATTGTCAAATGAAATTTTAAATGCAGCATAATTTACCTTCCTTGGTAGGTCACTTGTACTTCCCAGGGAGTGTAGCAAATCCCCCTGCAGCGGGACCCCTGGTGGTGACATAGAGGGACTACACTGATGATTTTATATCTTGATGTAAGTTATTAAATACTTTTTTGTACTTCACTCTGAATGTGCATCTTATATTCTTTTATATACCTTTCTTTCCTGAGCACATACATGCCAATATATCTATGGAGATTTTAACCCAGACAGAGGATTTGGAATTCCTATTTTGAAAAGGAAAATATTCAAGGCTTGCAAACTTCAGCAAAAGTGTGAGTGGCCATTTGTGAATATAACTGCTACAATTTGTCATCATACACAGTTATACGCTATGTTGTTTTATTTATGATTGGTTCAGCAGATCATCCCCCTTTTTTTGCTTGTGTTGTGTGGAAGACAAGAGGAATACTATTGGAAATCTTATCCTATACAGGAAAGTTCCTTTCTGTTGATATAAATTAAGCACTTATTACACTGTGGTGGGTGTTCACACACATTGTTTCTTTCTCCACAGTAATAATACTCCCAGTAATGTGTCTGAGTGTGTGAAGAAACCCCCTGTTTCCTATGTTATTTACCCATTGCATTCCCTTTTTATTTCCCTTTCTGCCTATTGCATTCGGTAGATGGAACTACCGAACAAAGACCACCCCTCTGGCCCATTAAACATCAAAGTTTGGGTGAAATTGCTACCTCTGTATGTGTGGCCAGCGTTCGTCAGTCGAACGCCACGTGGCAGAGAAAACCGGGGCCATCTTTGTTCATGCGAACAAAGGCAGCGGGACCTGGTCGTTGAGTGCATGGAACTAAAAACGGACACTCGACTTCCCGAACACCGGTCCCAAACAGACGAACGCTGGAACTCTATTTACCGAATAGTTAGAAAAGCGCTATTCGGTACTTTGGTGTATTCGACAGAGGGGCACGAACGCTGCTAGGAGCCAGAGGGATCCATTCAGTATTTTTATTCGTTTTCAGGCTTTTTCGAAAGTGACCGTCAAAACACACCAAATTCATGGAACTGTTTTGGGCATGCAGCCCAGGGTGAGCCGGTCACACGGGACTTCCATAGATTTTGCGAACCCCTGAACCGATCTGGGTGAAATTCGAATATGTTGGTCACCCAGATCAGGGCTATCAGGGGACATATAATTTATGGGGATACCCCCAGTATAAAGGGGTGTTCTGAATGTTGGGGAAAAAAGTGATTTTTCAGCCCGGAGATAATTAAGTTATTATTTTATCAGACTGAATTATCTCCTGGGCTAGAGGAGGGAATTGTAGGTGTGTGTTAAAGTTTTACTGAATGTGATTGGTTAATGTTTGTCCCTCCCTGAGGGCTGTCCCCTTGCATGGGGACTTGCATAAAAGCTGTGTGCACCCATTAAAGGACAGTTCACTTTGTACCCTTCTTCTTGACTTCGGCTGATGTTTGGGGATTCGTGTGTTTCACTAAGGGAATTATCTTGTGAAGCTATTGGAATTACTATAAGGTTCGTCTACCCTATCTACCGAACGGAGGGCTATAATCACTAAGGCTCTGGCGGTTCGGGAGGAAACTACCGAATGAGGTTTGAATATACTTGGTTTCCTTACAACTGGTGGCAAACGGCGGGATTCAAATCCCGAACGGACGTTTCAAACAAGCAAAGGAGTGAATGGCTCAGCAGTACCAGCGACTTAAGAGAACCACGCTAAAGGATTTACTGTAAGCTCGAGGCGTAATAGCAAGCAACAAAACAAAAGCCACGTTAATTGCAGAGCTGTTACAGAGCGACAGAACCAGCACTACAGAAATGGAGAATGCAGAAGAAACTGAGATGCAGAAGGACATCAGATGGATGCTCAGTTTATTGGGACCTAATCCAGCAACGGAGGCGGTTCTTCAGGTCATGGCACAAGCCAGGCAATCGCAGAAGGAGCGAGATGACCGAGACAGACCGCTGCAGGGGGATTTGCTACACTCCCCGGGAAGTACAAGTGACCTACCAAGGAAGGTAAATTATGCTGCATTTAAAATTTCATTTGACAATGAAATGGAAATTGATAGTTATCTGCAGGATTGTGAAAGACAATGTGCACTAGAGGGATTAGACCCCATGAAATGGGCTGCAGTACTTAGCAGCAAGCTGTCAGGCAGAGCAGCAGAGGCGTTGCGAGCAGTACCTGATGGGGATATACATAACTATGAAAAAGTAAAAGACATTTTGTTGGCCAGATATGCTGTAACCCCAGAGGCGTACAGAAAGACATTTCGAGAGTTGAGGAAAACAAGAAGGGATTCCCATACTGAATGGGCATTCTGGCTACACAGGGCAGCCCGGAATTGGATGAAGGGCTGTCAAGCAACCACCCTGGAGGATGCCTTACAACTCATCTTGTTGGAACAATTTTTTTAATCATACGGCAGATGACATTAAAGACTGGGTGAAAGACAGGAAGCCTAAAACTGTGGAGAAGGCCGACCGATTAGCAGATGAGCACCAGGATAACAGGAGGCGAGAACAAGGGGTGAACCGACCTGCTTTTAAACATCCCTATTCAGCACCAACCACGGCTGCACCACCTAGAGCTCCCCTTAGTAACTCGCCTCACAGCTCAGCAGCAGCACCACGACCCCCTGCAGTGTGTCATTACTGCAAACAACCGGGACACTATAAAAATCAGTGCCCTCGTTTGAACCGGGGAAGTTGGGAAAGGCAACCTTCACAGTAACAACCCAGGGCCGCTGCTCATTGTGTACATCAGGAGAGTACACCTTTTTTTCCTAACCACGAAGAACAGTGGAGTGTGTTGCACGAGGTCAACCCCGTGCAAGCTGGAGGCGACAACCGAGACCACCACCGTCAGTGGATTACAGTAGACGGGGTGGGGGCCCGAGCTTTGAGAGATTCGGGGGCCACGTTAACCGTGGTACAAACACACACCGTCAAAGCCCAGACTCACACTGGTCGCACTGTGGCTGTAAGAGTAGCTGGGGGTGCCATTCACAAATTACCTTCAGCCAAGGTCCTTGTGGATTGGGGCTCAGGATCAAAACAATTGTAGGTTGGCATTATGCAGGAGCTGCCAGCCGAAGTACTGTTGGGGAATGATGTGGGCTGTTTAACCTCCCAATTAGCACAAGACACTTCACCCGAAGCCTACCCGGTTACCACCCGAGCTCAAGCCAGACCGGAAGCACCGCTGCACTCTGAGGAAACCCAGGTAGGAGTTGAAATACCCCCTTTACCCGACCCCCTTCCCCGTTCTGGGATACGTTCAGGGATTCGAGCAGGAACAAAGAACAGACCCCACTTTAGACGGGTATAGGAAGGCAGTAGAGGGTAATAGGGGAGACAACCCACACGAAAGGTTTGAGTGGCACAAGGGGCTACTGTATAGGGTGACAGACGGGGTGGGACATGGGACCGCACAAGTTACTAAAAGACAGCTGGTAGTACCCCGCAAGTTTTGGGCCGAGTTATTAAGACTCAGCCATGATATTCGATTAGAAGGACATTTGGGGGTTAAGAAAATCAGAGACCGGTTGACCCAAACCTTTTTCTGGCCCAGAGTTACGCAAGACCTTAAATATTACTGTAGAACCTGTGACATTTGCCAAAAAATAGGGAAGCTGGGTGACCACCAGAAAGCTAAACTCCACCCGTTACCCATTATAGCAGAACCTTTCCAACGAGAAGCGGTGGACTTAATAGGACCCCTTAGCCGGCCCAGTCAGTCTGGCAAAAAGTTTATCCTTACCGTAGTGGATTATGCCACTAGGTACCCTGAAGCCGTAGCCCTACCCAATATAGAGGCAGAGACCGTGGCTGAGGCCCTGGTCAAAATATTTTCCCGGGTAGGTTTTCCCCAGGAGATCCTATCCGACCGAGGGACTCAGTTCACAGCTCTCCTGACACAGCAACTGTGGCAGAGCTGTGGAGTAAAAGCCCTATTTAGCGCTCCATATCACCCCCAGACCAATGGACTCTGAACGTTTTAATGGCACGCTCAAGCAAATGCTAAAAACGTTCACAGAGTCCTGCAGGAATTGGGAAAGGTATCTTCCCCATCTTCTGTTTGCCTACCGTGAAGTGCCCCAGGCATCCACAGGGTTTTCCCCCTTCGAACTCCTGTTCGGGAGAAAAGTTCGGGGCCCCCTGGATCTCGTACGGGAGCACTGGGAGGGCAACACAGATGATGGGGGAGTCCCTATTGTTCAGTACGTATTGGAGTTCCGCGACCGACTGCGGACCCTCACTGACTCAGTTCGGGAGAATCTGCAGGCGGCGCAGGACTACCAGAAGAAGTGGTATGATAGGGGTGCCCGAGATAGGGTCTTAGACATAGGCCAGAAAGTGCTAGCCTTGAGACCCGCAAAGAAAGATAAGCTGCAGGCGGCCTGGCAGGGGCTCTTTAAGGTGGTAGAGCGGATTAGTGATACCACCTACATTGTGAGTAAATGTTCAGATGAAAGGCTGATCAAAGCCTTTCATCTAAACATGCTCAAACCATATTACGAGAGAACGGAAGATGTGGGCGCAGTATGTGCCCCTTCCTCAGAAGATAGTGAGGGACTTCCCCTCCCAGATCTGTTAGACCCTTCACCTTGTAGTATTGACCAGGTAAGCCTAGGTTAGAACCTTAAACCCCTAGAGTGAGGGGAAGCGTCGCAACTGCTCCAGGAATACCAGGACATGTTTTCCGCCATCCCAGGCTATACCTCCACTGCGGTACACCGGGTAGAAACCCAGGGAGAAACGCCGCTACGGCAGCAGCCCTATCGTATTCCTGAGGCAGTTCGTGAAAGTATGCTAACCGAAAGTGTATAACAGCTTAAGTTAGCAATAATACTCCCAGTAATGTGTCTGAGTGTATCTCCGGTAGTACTAGTTCCGAAGCGCGACAGCACCACGCTGAGTGTATAACAGAGCTCCACAGCAATAATCTCCCAGTAATGTGTCTGTAATGTGTCTGAGTGTATATTAGAGCTCCACAGCTGGAATACTCCCAGTAATGTGTCTGAGTGTATAACAGAGCTCCACAGCAATAATACTCCAGTAATGTGTCTGAGTGTATAACAGAGCTCCACAGCAATGCCCTTTGGTAATGTGTCTGAGTGTATAACAGAGCTCATAATGCAAAAAATGATCAACATCATTCGTAAAACACATATTATAACTGTGTATGATGACAAATTGTAGAAGTTATATTCACAAATGGCCACTCACACTTTTGCTGAAGTTTGCAAGCTTTGAATATTTTCCTTTTCAAAATAGGAATTCCAAATCCTCTGTCTGGGTTAAAATCTCCATAGATATATTGGCATGTATGTGCTCAGGAAAGAAATGTATATAAAAGAATATAGATGCACATTCAGAGTGAAGTACAAAAAAGTATTTAATAACTTACATCAAGATATAAAATCATCAGTGTAGTCCCTCTATGTCACCACCAGGGGACCCCTGCAGATAACTATCAATTTCCATTTCATTGTCAAATGAAATTTTAAATGCAGCATAATTTACCTTCCTTGGTAGGTCACTTGTACTTCCCGGGGAGTGTAGCAAATCCCCCTGCAGCGGGACCCCTGGTGGTGACATAGAGGGACTACACTGATGATTTTATATCTTGATGTAAGTTATTAAATACTTTTTTGTACTTCACTCTGAATGTGCATCTTATATTCTTTTATATATCTTTCTTTCCTGAGCACATACATGCCAATATATCTATGGAGATTTTAACACAGACAGAGGATTTGGAATTCCTATTTTGAAAAGGAAAATATTCAAGGCTTGCAAACTTCAGCAAAAGTGTGAGTGGCCATTTGTGAATATAACTTCTACAATTTGTCATCATACACAGTTATACGCTATGTTGTTTTATTTATGATTGGTTCAGCAGATCATCCCCCTTTTTTTGCTTGTGTTGTGTGGAAGACAAGAGGAATACTATTGGAAATCTTATCCTATACAGGAAAGTTCCTTTCTGTTGATATAAATTAAGCACTTATTACACTGTGGTGGGTGTTCACACACATTGTTTCTTTCTCCACAGTAATAATACTCCCAGTAATGTGTCTGAGTGTGTGAAGAAACCCCCTGTTTCCTATGTTATTTACCCATTGCATTCCCTTTTTATTTCCCTTTCTGCCTATTGCATTCGGTAGATGGAACTACCGAACAAAGACCACCCCTCTGGCCCATTAAACATCAAAGTTTGGGTGAAATTGCTACCTCTGTATGTGTGGCCAGCGTTCGTCAGTCGAACGCCACGTGGCAGAGAAAACCGGGGCCATCTTTGTTCATGCGAACAAAGGCAGCGGGACCTGGTCGTTGAGTGCATGGAACTAAAAACGGACACTCGACTTCCCGAACACCGGTCCCAAACAGACGAACGCTGGAACTCTATTTACCGAATAGTTAGAAAAGCGCTATTCGGTACTTTGGTGTATTCGACAGAGGGGCACGAACGCTGCTAGGAGCCAGAGGGATCCATTCAGTATTTTTATTCGTTTTCAGGCTTTTTCGAAAGTGACCGGCAAAACACACCAAATTCATGGAACTGTTTTGGGCATGCAGCCCAGGGTGAGCCGGTCACACGGGACTTCCATAGATTTTGCGAACCCCTGAACCGATCTGGGTGAAATTCAAATATGTTGGTCACCCAGATCAGGGCTATCAGGGGACATATAATTTATGGGGATACCCCCAGTATAAAGGGGTGTTCTGAATGTTGGGGAAAAAAGTGATTTTTCAGCCCGGAGATAATTAAGTTATTATTTTATCAGACTGAATTATCTCCTGGGCTAGAGGAGGGAATTGTAGGTGTGTGTTAAAGTTTTACTGTATGTGATTGGTTAATGTTTGTCCCTCCCTGAGGGCTGTCCCCTTGCATGGGGACTTGCATAAAAGCTGTGTGCACCCATTAAAGGACAGTTCATTTTGTACCCTTCTTCTTGACTTCGGCTGATGTTTGGGGATTCGTGTGTTTCACTAAGGGAATTATCTTGTGAAGCTATTGGAATTACTATAGGGTTCGTCTACCCTATCTACCGAACGGAGGGCTATAATCACTAAGGCTCTGGCGGTTCGGGAGGAAACTACCGAATGAAGTTTGAATATACTTGGTTTCCTTACAGAGTGTTTAACAGAGTTCCACAGCAAAAATACTCCCAGTAATATGTATTTAAACTACAATAAATGTGTTTAGAATGTGCCTTTTCCTTCGGACATATCAGATGGTTCATGTCCGAAAATAAATAGACATTCTCTGATTTTAACTGTGAGCCTTTCTGCCAGTACTAGGGATGCACTGTATAAGGTTTCTGTGTAAGGTAATTTGTCACTTAAAGGGACATACTAAGCCCCACAACGATTGCTGTTTGGTTTAGTTGTTAAAGTGCAGTGAGTGAGAGCAATCCATACTCCACAAGCCACACACTATCAAACTATTTAAAGTGACACTCCAGACCCCAAAAGCACTCCAGCTTGCCGAATTACGTTATGTATGAAGAGTGTGCCCTCTCTTTCAATATAAATTGGCTCTTATTTAAATTAACTTCGTTACACCTCTCTGACTGCCAGACAACCATTACTTCCTGGTTTGTTTAGCTCAGTGGAAATAAACTCCAGAGGCAGCAATTGCCCAGAGCACCTGCCTTCTCATTGAGCTACATTGGCAAGTCTGTGATTGGACAGCCACAGAAAGTCTGGGTGGGTTTAGTAGGGGAGGGCTTGCACAGGCTGCAGACAAGAGCTCTGCAAGTGTAATTAAATGCATGTTTTCATTGGGGGTATATAAACAGTGATTTAAAAAAAAAATTGTGTTTGGGCAGTAGAGTGTCCTTTTAAGCAGATTGACAAAAACCATCCAGGGAGCTACTTGTGGGTTTAGCTTTTCTTAACAGTCACAGCCTAGGATTGGTGTTTTTAGGTTGGAAGGCATAATATAGATAATGTGGACATGAAACTTTTCCATTGTGTCAGCAGACAAGCTGACCCTTCTGGCACAATATATAGCAACAGCAAATTAACAAATTAGGAAGATTGCTAAACAAAATCCCAAAGTTGACGTAAGGAATTTATAACGAACTCCTGAGAAAGTTGTTCCTTCAATCATTGATCTCTTCGAGAAGCAAGTCATATGTAGCAATATTAGGGGAAACTGCCATTTATTTCTAAATTGGCGCATTACTAGGTGTAGGGGCTGCTATGTTTAAATCACCATTTGGAAAAATACATTTCACATACTTTCAGTGTATGTATATAGCATCGTGATTTTTCTAAAACTTGTCTCTTTCAGATTGAAGCAATTTATCAATGATAATAATAATAGATAGTGTCACTAGAAATGAAATATTCACCCACCAGCTGACTGCCAGGAATTGCGATGGTGACTGTAACAGACTGTTTTTGTCTCGTTACAGTGAATTTCTTAACAATTGCAGTATAATTTGTTGGCACAATGTATATTAAAAAATTGATTATAAATGTGCAGTCCTATAAATGTATTTCATAAACACATACATCTGTCCTAAATAGAACCCAGAGACTATCTGTGATAGATTTTAACCTGTGAACACAATGGAGGTCACACAATTGCCTGGGCCAGGGCTAGACAAATTTAGGGCACCAGGAAACCATGGTGACAAAATCATAGACCCAACATTACTCGCAGACAAGCTCCTCGACACAAAAATAATTTTTTTTTAAAATGGACAGGATAATTCAGAACGTATTTCCAGGCATTTATTTAGGTATGTGAGAAACATCTATGGTACTAAACCAGGACAGCCATGCAAAGTTGGGCCCAGAACCCTAATGGCAACCATAACTCTATCACAATCCTGATATAGCCTGTACCCTGCAAACCAAAACACAGTGTATCCCTAACCTTCATATACAGCCTGCTAGACACAGACCAACTGTTTTCTGGCTTAGAATGTAGATAGTGATAATGTACTGATATTATTATTATTATTTTATTATTTATATAGCGCCAACAAATTCCGTAGCGCTGTACATACACCCACACACACATATATAACCGTTAACCATCAATTCTACCATGAGTTACCAACCAGC
Source organism: Pelobates cultripes (assembly GCA_933207985.1). Taxonomy (NCBI): domain Eukaryota; kingdom Metazoa; phylum Chordata; class Amphibia; order Anura; family Pelobatidae; genus Pelobates; species Pelobates cultripes. The sequence goes on along the minus strand of OW240916.1, from coordinate 317,454,730 downwards.
CTCCCGGGACAGCGGCTTGGATCTTGACACTATAGATTCTGTAGGACATAGATGAGAATATGGATTTTAGCAATCTCTACTTTGAGGACAAAAAGGGTTAAAGGTCACAACATCCTGTAGGCAGAGCTCCAACTTCAATTAATAACCACCTCTTGAACAACTGTGCAACAAAAACATCCATTCTGCCAAACAGGGTCAAAGGTGAAGATGATCTGCTCAAACAAAATACAATGCAGCATCTTTCTCCACTCTCGAAGCTCGAATAAAGCCTGTAAGATATAGATTTCTACAACAGAATAGTCTGGGGGGAAAAATAAATGCAATGAAAATTCATCGGGATTGTAATAATTGTACTCCGACCTGATCATTTTTAGATTTTTACATTTTATTCCTGTGGCCACAAGCCATGGACTCATACCCACATTAGAAGATTGCTCCTTTCTGGGCTCAGAGCTGGTATGGGAGTGCAGGACGGTGGTTTGGGCACATGTGACGAGTCTAAATAGCAGAGCTTTCACCGTGCTTATCCTGGTATCACTTTCCAGCTGAATTTTCTGTGGTTTACAGGAATCTGAAACATTTCTTTACTAAGCAGAACCGTGTGTTATCAAGTTCAATGACACACAGTGTGTGACCAAGTTATGCCTGAATTACTAACTTAATTATTTTTTTAATTGAATAATTTGCTGTATGTTTCACATAATTAAGCAGATTTACCAGCAGCTGTAAAAAAGCAAACATCGCTCTAAAAATGATCTACACTAATTCAGATATAAACCCAGTACAACTAAATAGCACACGTCCGTTAGATAAAATACATTAGGCCAACTCCCACATCAAGTGGGTAGCAGAAAAAGTATTGAAAACTAGATGACGAGCTCAAAGGAAAACAGACAATCAAGCAACAACTGACCAAATCAAACCAATCAATTCAAACACACGTGGCCAACTGAAAATATAAAACACCGAATACAATCCCAGGTAATCCATTTACACCTTGCCTGCATTCACGTTTGTCTATCTAGATTTGAAGGGGAGATTATTGGAATGGAGGTATGATTGAAGTGTAGTAGAAGGAAGAAAAACAGACATGGCATACCATGTTTATATCCACACATTTATAGACTTTTTTTTTTATACACATTTATTTTTATTTCAACGGTGTGAGTATATGAGATGAGCAACGTGTCGTGACACAATTTGTATTTAAAAACAAAATTCTCCAACATGTGAGCTATTTTTAAGAGGGTAGAGGAGATGGACTAGACAGAGATAGGGGTAAGACAGAAAGTTTCCTGATATTCTGATAAGAAATAGGGGAGGCCTACAGGAGGACAGATGACGGAAGCCCATTGATAAAAGAAGGCAAGTGAGACAGCTGGTAGGCTAGAGAACTAGACATAGCCTGAGAGAGCACAGATAGAACCTTATGCAGGGCCAGTGCAAGCAGGGCCGCCATCAGAAATTTTGGGGCCCCTAACACAGCTCAAAGTCTGCCCCCAAATCCAACCCCAGGGCCTGCCTCCAAAGCCCGCCGACAGGAACACACATACAGACACAAGCACACACACTGATACAAAAAGGACACAGACGCACATACCTACTAACAAACACATACTGACATACATACATACATACACACACAGCTTATTTTTCAGCTACCCTCCTGTTTCTTACCTTTTCAGTGCAGGAGGGGGGTTGGAGCTTATGGGAGTCGGCAGCCCCTCCCTTTTCACGGTCTCTTCCCTCCCGTGCGGAGTAAGCTGGGAAGAAGTGACCGGCCGTCACTTCCTCCTAGCAGTACTTGTGGCCGCAAATGTTTTAAAAGGGCCCGGTCGCGCCATTACACGGCCACATCGCTAACCGGGCCCCTGAAGATATAGGGCCCATTGTGTGGCCCTAAATGCTTGGGCCACCCGAAGGACCCCATCAGCATGCAGGCCCCAGTGCAGCTGCAACAGCAGTTGTTCCGCTGCTACACATGGGGCCCAGGCGGCTGGGCCCGTGACAACCATTATGGTTATCACCCCCTGATGGCGGCCCTGGGTGCAAGAATTTATGTCTACACAGGCAAAGACAAATTTTGCTGCCCCCAAAATTTGTCTTCACTTGTCTGTCTAATATTCCCCCTTTTGTGCATCCTGCCACCTTTTTCTTTTATCGTTTCCCCTTTTTGTATATTGTATCCCGTTTGGCATTCTTTTCATGTTTTTGAGTCTTAATCCTAATTTGGTGGTCTCTTTACCCACTTGTGTCGCACACTCACTCACTGGCTCTTACACACACTGGCTGTTACACACACACAGGCTTTTACACACACACACACTGGCTCTAAAACAAACACACTTGCTCTTACACATACACCCACACACACAATCACTGGCTCTAACACACACTAACTCTTACACACACTGCTTATACAGACACACGCGCACACACTGGCTCTAACACACACACAGTCTTTAAAACAGACACACACACAGACCATACACACACACTGTCTCTAACACACACACACAGTCTCTTACATACATACACACACACAGACGTACTGTTTCTTATAACTGCTAAAGGTCCTGTTGCACTGAAGTAGCTTTCCTCTGCTCTCCACAGCAGTTGGCCACCGGGATATGATGTCACGTATCCCAGCGGCCTTTAGCTCATTAAGAGATTGGTGTTGGTCACTCCTCGCTGCTCCAACCCCCACCTTCAGTGGCTGCACTTTCCTTCCCCCCCCCCCCTTCACACAGCCAGCTCGGTAAATTACTGCCAAGGGTATTGCTGCAGAAAGTGACTGGTGGAGTTCTTCCTGCTCCCACCGGACATTTTTGCGCCTCTCGGGTCAGTGTGCCTTAAGGCGGCTGCTTGTGCCTCCTTATGGTAGCGCCGGCCTAGACCTTATGGCTCATAGCTAAAAACTGTTGAGAAGGTCTTAAGTATTAATGTAACCACTACTATATTCCCCTGGTCAAAAGAGACACGCCAAGCACCATAATCCCTAAATATTACTGTAGTGGTTATGGTAACATGAATGCCCTTGTGCCATCCCGGTGTAAGTAGTCAAACAGTTTAGGAATAGTTTGACTACTTACAATTGGACAGAGCCAGGTCTCTCCATAACCATACGGTGTAGATTAACCAGTTGTGTCTACGGTGTGTTTTTTTCTTTCTTTCTAACCATACACACCTATAACACCTTAGACACAACTGGGTATCCCTAAATCTTAGACTGGTAGAGTTGGCGTGAGGACTGGTTTGGGAACTACTGCTTTAAAGGAACACTGTATGCACCATAAACAACTCAACTGATTACGATGCCGTGTAGTGGTGGAACTAATGGGAGTCACAAAAGTCACAACTGCGACCAGGCCCTAGAGCTCTGCTTGTCAGAGAGCCATCAGGGAAATAGCTGCAAGCAGAGCAGCTGCCCTTCATGGAATCCAGCAGCGGACTCCACTGCCAGATCTTTGCACCTCCTGCTGATACACTCGTCATATCCTCTCCCTAATGGCTTCAGCTTGCACACTGACTCAACATAGAGCGTCAGATACACCACCAGATTTAAGTACAGCAGCAGTGGATCACCAGGGCAGGTGGTGCAACGGAGTCCTGCCACACAATGCATAAAGGCAGGGCCACAGACAGGCTTCTTTGGATCCAAACACATCAGTATCCAGCCAGGGGAGGCAGTTGAAGACCACAGGAGAGCAAGCTGGACAAAGTGATAGTGTGTCAGTCTGTGCGTCAGTGTATACATCTGTGCATGTGTGTCAAATAATTTGTAAGGCCTGGCAAGTAACATGGGACTTTAAATTGGATACATTAGGCAATAAGTGACCAGTCAGTTCCAGAATTTCATGTTTCAGAAGCAGGAAAAATGGACAAGTGAAAAGATCTGAGCGACTTTGACAAGGGTCAAATAATGATGGCTAGTAATTTGGTCCGAACATCTTCGAAATGGCAAGTCTTGTGGAGTACCTACCAAAAGTGCAAGGAAGGACAACCAGTGAACTGGCGTCATGGTCCGTGATGCACATGGGGGTGAAGGCTAGCCAGGCTGGTCAGATCACAGAAAATAACTAATGTGGCTCAAATTGCTGAAAAACGTAATGCAGGCCTTGATAAAAAGGTGTCAGAACATACACTGCATCTCAGTTTGTTTTGCATGGGGCTCCATAGTCACAGACAGGTCAGAGTGTCCATGATGACCTCTGTCCACCACAGAAAGCACCTTCAATGGGTATGCGAGTATCTGAATCTGACCATGGAGCAATGGAGAAGGTTGCCCGGTCTGACAAATCACGTTTTCTTTTAGATCAGGTGGATAGCCATGTGCCTGTGTGTAATTTACTTTGGTTAGAGATGGTAGGAGGAAGTCAAGCTGGCAGAGGCAGTGCGATGCCCTGGGCAATGTTCTGCTGCTAAACCTTGGGTTCTAGCATTCATGTGGATGTTACTTTGACACATATCACATACCTAGATATTGTTGCAGACCATGTACACCCCTTCATGGCAAAAGCAGTTAAGAAAGGGTTTGAAGAAAATGACAAAGAGTTCAAGGTGGTCTCCAAATTCCCCAGATCTCAATCCGATTGAGCACCTATGGGATGTGCTGGAACAACAAGTCCGATCCATGGAGGCCCCACCTCGTAACTTGCAGAACTTAAAGGATCTGCTGCTAAGGTCTTGGTGCTAGATACGTTCAGAGGTCTTGCGGAGTCCATGCTCCATGCAGCACGAGGGGTACCTACAAGATATCAGACAGGTAGCTTTGACCCCTTAAAGACAGAGGCTATTGTACACCTTCTGATCAAAACAAAACGTAAACAAAACCTAGAATTTAAGCTATGCATCTGCCACACCACCACAAATGAGTCACATTGTTGCTTAAGTCAAAGTGTTTTTTTTGTTGTTTTTTTTAAACTATTACATTTTGTGAGCTTTGAAGTTGGTATTTAGTGTGCACGCTGGATCTTGTATGTTATATACCGTAATATATAGTAATGTAATAAATATCTAAATAGTATATATACGCACACACACACACACACACACACACATACAATCTGTAGATTACTTGCTGTTATAAATCACCATTAACAAATTGTACAGTGTTGTGTTATATGTTGGTGCTAGAATATAATAAAATAAAACAAGAGTGTTATGGCACATCAAAAGAGATTTTAAAAAGCGCATTCAATTCAAGGTTTACACAGAATCAATTTTAATGAAACATTTTTTGCTTTTATTGCATTAAAAAAAATTACAACGACAGAGCAGTGGACATTTAAAAAGGCACAAAACCAAAGTTGTGTAACCCTTAAAATGCTGGGGGAATCAAACAATGGACCACAAAGCATTGCTGACTCCACAAGCAGCATTGGGTGGGGGCGGAGCTTCTCCAACTAAAACCACTACCAACCATTACTTTGATACCTTGCTGCTACGCACCACAGCCATAGGACAAAGAAGACAAAAAGCCACTAGCAGTAGTGCATTAAACTCGGGAGATGGAATCATGCAACATTGCATTACGGCAATTAATCTCTGGTCAGTTATAAATTACGTGTTACTAAGAAACATAACAAAAATATTACAAAATTTCAAAAAAAATTCACCATCAAAATTGACAAAGTGTTAGTTTACCCGCTGTCAGCACTGACTCATCCAAAAATATGATTGTTATATTGAAAGTCCGAAATCAAATCACCCTCCTGCGCTGGATGTTTACATACAATATGCATTTGATTCTACGTATACACAGTTACTATTTTTTTTCCTTGATTTTTATTATTTATTTTTTTATTTGCCTTCGGACAAAAGACAAAAAAAAAAAAAAAAAAAAGACAGTAGGCATGTTTTCAAATGTTTTTCTTCATAGTGTACTACTTTTCCCAACAATTAAAAAAATATACATAGTAAAACTGCGTGCATTTAAATTAACGTGATTATCCACCAAGAAATCACATGATCAGTAACGTGTGCAGCAGTGCTCGGGACAATGTATTGCACTGCAAACAACTTCAAGCCGACAAAATGTTCATAAATACATGAACCCTCTGTCATTGAAAGGGGGAAAAAAAGGCACCAATGTACAATCAACCGCTTAATTTTGGTTACTTAATTACATTTCTCTGAATTCAAATATATTTTTCTTCAAATATTCCCTCATTTAATATATTAAATTAAAAATAAAAAAAAAGATACAAAAAACCCCAAATAATAATTGATTTTGATGCATGGATTCTGGTCCGTCTACCCATCACATCAGCTATTTTCCATAAAACTTCCTGTTCAGGAGAAATATAAGAAGATTCACGTTGACTTTCGCTTTGTCGAACATTTTCATAACTGCAACACCGTCGTACTGCATCTGGAGCAAGTCCTGTAACACACACATAACGAGGTTACAGACATCAAATAGATGGACACAAAGAAAAATATATCTCCATGTGTGATATAAGATGTATGATGTATGTAAAAAAACAAACACAATACTCACTGATCCCAAATGAAATGGCATTTTACAATTTTTTTTTGTTGAAATTTGTATTTTATTGTTTTCCAACATAATAATAGGGGGGGAGGGGGGGGGGTTACAGAAAGAAAAAAAGGGGGGGGGGGAGGTTGTCACATTGCATTTCCTGCATACAATCAGTTGTGTTTTACAGCATGAGGCACAGAACACATCACAGTTACTCTGGTCATTTCGAGCCAACACATTATGATCCAATCTCCGCAGTGCCCTGTATGTTGTTACCAGGTCGTCAAACCCTACTTTGTCACTAAGACCCTGTTTGCCCGGCCGTTGCCGTCTCCCTCTAGTGTCGAAGCTCCCTGATCATGGGTTGTCCCTTTCCGTGATGATTTATAGTGGCTTGTACATCCTCTGTTATGGTATGGGGATTAGTGAGTGGGGGTGGTCCTAGGACCAGTATTTCTCTGTTGTAGTTCATTGGTCTGGGTTGTCCGCTCTCCAGGAGCGCCATAATTCCCATGTACTCAGGAAGCGTTGTGGGGACGAGTGTATTTTAACAAAGTGTGTTTCGTAAAGTAGTTGTTTGTCTATTTCTTGTATAAGGGACTGGGTGTTGGGGTGTTTGTCAGATTTCCAGAGTCTGGCTATTAGTTTTTGGGTGGTTAGTAGAACATGGCATATCAGTTTCTTTGCCCCAGTAGGTACGGCAATCGGGAGGTCTAGCAACAAGAAGGTTGCGGGTTCGAAGGGTATGTCGGTGTTGGTGGCTTCAGTAATGAGCTTGTGTACCTCTTTCCAAAATCTAACTAGGCGGGGGCATCTCCACCAGATGTGCATGACTGTTCCGTGATCTCCTATGCATCTCCAGCATGATGGAGACGAGTGAGGGTATTGCTTATGTATGCGGGTCGGGACCATGTACCACCTATATAGCGTTTTTCGGTGTTGTTCCAGTAACGGGGCTGATTTAATCAACCTCTTCGTGGAGGATATAATGTGTTTCCATTTAGTTTCGGGAACTTTGGTACCTAGGTCCAAGTCCCAATGTAGTGCTTGTGATGATTTGTGGAAGGGTATGTATGTCTGGAGAGTTTTGTAACAGTCCGAGAGTGGCTTGAATGTGGGTGGCATTTTCCCCGATACGCCTATTTTCTCCCAGGTAGAGGGTTCCACCGGCTTGAGTTGGCCCGGAGGTTTCGTCTTGGTTCGTGTGTTGAAAAGGGAGTGGAGTTGGATGTGCGAATATTGTGATGTTTGTGGGATGTTGTAGGTGGATCTGAGCTTAGCGAAGGTCATGAGTTTGCCTGCTTCACAAATGTGTGACAGGTGGGTGATCCCCATGGCCTTCCATGGTGTCGCATGGGACGTTGGGATGCAATATGTTATGGCTTCGATTGGGGTTGCCAATGATAGGGGGTAACCTGTTTCTAAATGCACTCTATGTGTTTCCCAGACCTGTAGTGCCAATGCAAGTTGGGCGGGTGGGAGTGGGATGGCCGGCCTGTCCTTTTTTGGTAACCATAGCAGGTGTGGGACTTGGAAGGGTAAGATGGCCATATGCTCCATCTCCACCCATTGGGGTTGGTTCTCCTTGATCAAATGTGGCAGTAGGGAGGACAGTACTGCGGCTTGGTAATACAGTTTGACATTAGGGAACGCCATTCCCCCTTGTGCTGTGGGGGCCAGGAGCACTTTTTGTGAGATTCGTGCCCGTCTCTGTCCCCAAGTAATTTGTAGCAGTTTGGCCTGGATGATATTGAAGTACGATGGTGGTACTCGTAGGGGTAGGTTCCTAAATAAATATTGAAGTTTCGGTAGTATGGTCATTTTTAGTGCTACTATCCGCTCCAACCAAGTTAAAAATAACCGGTCCCAGCCCCTCATTGTTTTGAGACAGTCCTCCCAAACCCTGCTATAGTTCACTGGGAACATATCTGTGGCGTTTTTAGTAAATGTCAGGCCTAGATATTTTATGTCCTTTTTCCTCCATTCGAATTGGTAGTCTTTGTGTAGGTTCGCCAAGACTTGTGGGTCAAGGCGTAGACCCAATGCTTGCGTTTTGGAGGTATTGAGGGAGTAATAGGACAGTGTTCCATATTCATGTATGAGTCGCATTATATGTGGGAGAGATCTCTCCGGGTGGGAGATGTACAGCAGGATATCATCTGCGAATGCCCCTATCTTTATTTGGCGGCCATGCCAATCCACTCCTGTTATTTCTGCTCGGGTTCTGATCCCTGTGAGTAGCGGCTCCAAGGCTAAAACATAAAGTAGGGGAGACAGGGGGTACCCCTGTCGTGTGCCATTAGTAATTTTAAAGGGGTTAGACAGAAAACCTGCTTGTAGTACCCTCGCAGTGGGGTGTGAGTATAGGGCAAATATCTGTGTAATGAGTTGGCGTGGGAAACCATATCTCTGCAACACCCTGTGGAGGAAAGGCCAACCCAGGCGGTCAAACGCTTTTTCGGCGTCTAGTGCTAAGAGCAGTCCGCCTGGGCCGGACCTCCTCATCCTCTCTAACACGAGAGCCAGTTTCCGGGTATTGTCCAGGCCCTGTCTCCCCAACACAAATCCCGTTTGATCGTCATGTATGAGTGTCGGTAGTATTTTCCCTATTCTGGTCGCTAAGATCTTGGCGTAAATCTTAACATCCGTATTTAACAACGAAATGGGTCTGAAATTCTTACATTGGTCAGTGGGTTTTCCCGGTTTGGGTATGGTCACTATCGTTGCTAAGAGCATCTCAGTTGGGAGTACTCCTGTGTCTGTGGCCTTCTGGAACACCTGTAGTCTGGGGCCAAGTATTTCCGCGAACGTTTTGTAATATATATTAGGGAGTCCGTCTGCTCCTGGGGATTTCCCTGTAGGGAGGTGTTGTATGGTGTGTAGAACCTCAGTAAGAGTGATGGGTTCGAGTAGTGCATTTCTTTGGTATCTATCTATACTGGGGAGAGGGAGCTGGTCCAAGTACCTTTGGATAGCGTGTTCATCTAAGGGGGTCGTGCCTGGGTGACCTCCCAAATTATACAAGTCAGAGTAATATTTTGCAAACTCTTGGGTGATATCTAGGGGGTTTTGTATTTTGGTCCCATCTGGGCCTTGTAAGTAAGCTATTTTGGAGGCTGCCAATTTCTCCCTCAGCCGATTGGCTAGATGTTTTGTCGCTTTCCCGCTATGATGATATGTGGTTGCCTTCATTCTATGAAGTAGGGACGCAGTTTTGGCTGCCTGTAGCTGATGTAGCTGGTTGGTCAGAGATTGGATCTGGTTTGCTAGGGGTGGGGAGGGGGATCGTTTGTTTTGGGTGGTAAGGGCCGCTAGTTTCATTTGGCACTCAAGTATGGTGGTTTGTCTTTGTTTTTTGAGGTAGGACAAGCGCCTAATAAATAGGCCTCGTACTACGGCTTTGTGTGCCATCCACACAGTCTGTTCTGACACTTCCCCAGTAGAGTTTGTCTGAAAATAAGCAGTGAGTTCAGCTTTTATTTGATTCATGAAGTCATGGTCCCGGAGTAAGGAGTCATTCATTCTCCAAGTTCCCCGTCCCTTAAACTGAAAAGAGTCATGTAACACCAAGTACACTGGGCTATGGTCAGACCAAGTGATGTCACCCATAGAGCATGTAGAGACTTGTGCTAATGTGGCCTGATCCACGTAAAAAGTGTCTATACGGGTATACGTGTTGTGTGCCGTCGAGTGAAAAGAGTAGTCTCTTTCCCCTGGATGCAGCACTCTCCAACTATCATATAGGTTGTGTAGTGTGAGCAGTTTGGACACTGCCTTGCACATGGAATTTACGGTCGCCTGTCTCGTCCCCTGAGGTAGGGCAGTTGTGTCAACATCTGGGGAAGTGAAGAAATTAAAGTCTCCGCAGAGCACCAGTCTACCTTGCCTATATTTATCTATGTCTTGCAGAAGACGTCTGAGGTATTTTACCGTCCCAGTGTTTGGAAAGTAGGAAGATACCAAGGTATATTGGGCGTTATTAAAAAGACCAACTAGTAAGACATATCTCCCTTGGGCATCTACTAATTTCGCTTGCTCCTGAAATGCCACATCTTTATGTATGAAGATGGAGGCCCCTTTCGTTTTACTTTCTGACAGGGCATGATATTGGTTTGGGTATAGTTTGGTAAAGATTTCAGGGGCCCTGGTCTTTTTAAAATGAGTCTCTTGAATACAGGCGATGTCGATCCCTTGTTCTTTTAGTTCTTGTAATAGTAGCCTTCGTTTACCTGGAGTATTCAGCCCCTTGACGTTATAGGTTAGTAATTTCATTTAGGAGTGTCAGTTGAAAATAGTGTGCTTAGTCGGGTCGGTTTTCGCCCCTCTATAATTAGAACAGGTTACTGCAATTGTCCTGAGTGAGGGTTGTGCACTGTGCGCGCTACTGTGAGGTCTTAGAATGTGACCAGTCAGGGGTTGAGGGGAGTAAATAGGGGGGAAAACTAGGGTGAAAAGAACAAGTGGGTAAGTTACCCATTTCGGCTCCAAGGAGTGGGGCAGTACCCTGCAGCCTAGCATGGAGGCGCGGCTATCGGGGGGGTGGAGGTGAAGTCGGCAGTTCTCTAGGTCGTGCACCATAGAAAAAGCAAAAAACCGTGAGCAGTATTAACATATAACTATGATAGTTAACAATGTGTGCAACCCGCTTCTAACATGCTATTCTTTACCGTTGAACTACTTGTACTCTATAATAGCATAGTGTATAGGATATAGTTCCCAGTACTGTTCAGCCCCCGGTAGGGGGTTTATTAGTACCGCTAATCGGGCAGAGACAGATTCTAGCCAGCAACAGCGCTTTCTGTTATGTCTTGTGCATGTACTCAGGTAAGTATCAACTATCAGTACATAGATTATATGAGAGTGTCAACAAGTTTGCTCTCGCAGTAACAACTCTAACGGAGTTATGCGTCTATCTATCAACTGTTATATACATCACATAGTTACGTATGCCGGTAGGAATGTTCAGTTCTCATTGTGTTGTCCACTCCGGGGACATCCGCGGAACTTTAGCTGCTTTGGTGGGGTGCAGGTTCTGGATTGGGATTCCCCATTCTTTCAGCTGTTGGACACCTTGCGCCACTGTGTTGATGGAGTGTATTGCATCGTGGTGGGAGATTAGGAGTTTAGCCGGGTAGCCCCAGCGGTAGGTCACGTTGTGTTCCCGTAGGGCGGAGGTGACCGGTCCCATGGTTTTCCTGAAGTGTAGCGTGTCCGCTGAGAGATCCGCAAAGATCTTTATGGAATTGTAGGTTTCTGGCATGCCCGCTTTTCTGCTGGCTTTCATTATCCTCTCTTTGGCGTGGAAGAAGTGAATCCTCGCAATTACATCTCGTGCGGCTGTTGTGGGCAGGTGTTTTGGCCTGCGTAGCCTGTGTGCTCTGTCTATGATGAGTTGATCCGGGTGGGTTTCTGGTGTGAGGCTCTGGAACAGATCTAACAAATAGTTGTGCAATTCTGCATTTGGTACAGATTCCGGGATCCCCCGGAATCTGAGGTTATTCCTCCGAGCTCTGTCTTCCATGTCTGCTAGTTTTAACCTGTGTGTTGCTAGGGAGTCATCCAGTTCCTGCAGTTTGTCAGCTAAGCTGTTGTGTGCCACTGCATACTCATCCATCTTTGTTTCTATCTGGGAGGTACGGTTGCCAATGTCATGGATGTCCTTTTGTATTTTAGCTGTCAGTACTTGGAGCTGTTTTTTTATATTGAGCTGTATGGAATCTGAGAATTCAGCCATCATTTCCCTGATGGCTCTCATTGTCAGGGGCTGTTCGTTGTCTGTATGTGCAGGTGATGTCTGAGGTGAGGGGGAGTGTTCCTGCCTGTTTTGGCCGCCGCCATCTTGCTCCTCACCCTGCTTGGAGGCCGCGTTTTTTGTGAGGAAGAACGAGGCTCGGTCCGACTTCCCTGCTTTCGTTTTCTGGCGCTGTGACATCGCGGGAGGTTGCTCAATGCAGTCTGGTAGGTGATCGCTCGGTGTTCCGCTTATCCGTCGCTCTGTACGGTTTTCTCGCCGGGAGCTGCTCCTACATGCGTCTGCTCAGCTCCGGCGGTAAGCCACCCTCTCATTTTACAATTTTAACAAAGTTTTCATGGTATTTTTCATTCACATCCTCAGAGCATACCATTGGTTGCCTGATGTTAAACATGAATTATATTTTATTTCATTTACTGCGGAATAACTGCAAATGCATAGATAAAATAAGTGGATTTTTTAAAATGGGTTTCCTTACAGAAATGTTGTGTTTACTGATTAAATTCCAAAAGTTGACATTTTTTAGATATGCAGTGATTATAAAAATTAAAGAAACAGAATTAGAATTAGACACCCTGTGGATGGAATTAGGGCAATGTGTTTTTATACTACAGGATTCATTTGCTAAACCTAGATTTTGAGAGAATTCATATAGACAGTGAAAACTTCGGTCTTACTAGGCAAGTCTGTAAACTAACCGCATTAGATTATTTTTTTTAGATACCATCTATGTGTAAGTATGTATCCCTGATTGATGCAACACTTTGTCCACAAAATTGTTGTCACTTTAGAAATAAAGAATGCATAAACCTCTAACACAGGAAATTTAAAGGAACACTATAGGGTCAGGAACACAAACATGTATTCCTGACCTTATAGAGCTAAGCCCACCATTTAGGTGGCTTGCACCCCTTAAAAGTTAATAAAACTCACCTTATTTCCAGTCCCTTTGTAGACATCATCAGAATTGCCGATTTATAGCCAATCAAATGCTTTGGGTTGGCTAAAATTCCCTATGCGAAAAATTCAGCGTCCCTAAGGGCAATGTAAATGCTGCCTTTTCTCTGAAATTGCCTGAAGGCAATGATTATACTCACCAAAACAAATACATTAAGCTGTAGCTGTTCTGGTGACTAAGTTTCACATACTAAAGCCTATAAATGGGGAACTGTCATTTCCTCAATTTTTATCAGTTTTGAACAACTAAAATTTACCATAGGTTGTGCTCGATGTATTTCAAAATTCTTCATAATCTATTTTACTTTCCTTAACATTCTATGCTGGACTGAATTCATTTTCCAGTGCCATATGTAAAGTATACGAGTGAATATGGCACTACTGGGGAAATGCAGAGAGTGACAGTGTATTTATGTAGCTGCATTACCCACTTTATAAAAAGCTACAATAGTGTTTATTAAGTAACAACGGCTTCGCTTTAAATGGCTACAGAAGCTCTAAATGAGCATAAGCGCATGATTTACCTGGAAATGCAACTGGACTTTCTCCATCTCAACACCAAGAAATTTTGCTTTAACTTCAAAGTCCCCAACTTCATCACCTGGCGTGATATCAAATAAAACATTTTTGAACCTGGTAAAAAAAAAAAAAGAAGGAACAATGAAATGAGCACACAATATATCTCCTAAAACATTCAGAAATATGATCTCATCGATGACCTACAAGTCTAGCTAAAATGAACATCCGCAAAATTAGCTAACAGATGTTTCATCCCCAAACTCTCTTTTTTAAATACGTACTGCTCCATTCTTTAGGATCGGAACATTTCTTAAAACTAACAGATATACAGACTTCCAACTTTATTTTCAAAAAAGGTTGCAGGTAACAGCCATCTTTTCTTTTAGCAGACCTTTCACAAAGACATTGTATTGGCAGATACAACATTTAAAAACTATTTAGCATCTATTTAATCCATTAAAAAAAAAAAAAGTGCAAGCGAACAATGCTTCAAGGAACATGCCACTAAAAAAAAATTATAATTTAGTATATGTATTTCCAAAGAAAATATTAATGTAAAATGTTTTGCACGTTTTCTTTGGGGGTATATAAAACCTTGGCTTGCAAAAGCTGCAGACATAGTATCTGCAGCTACTGCACACCCTCCCTTGTTCCCCAGTGCTATTGAGAAGTCTTTGCCAAGCAGGAGCTTTGTGCAAGAATCGGCCTCTCAAGTTTAGTTACACGGAGCCAAACTATCAAACCATAGGGTTTATTTAGAAGAAAAAAATGTAATCAGGTTTATATTTAAATCAGCACTTTCAGCAAGGATTAGTGCTCTGTTGTATGTTCGGAGTGGTCATATAACTTTTATAGTATTTGGTAAGTTAAAGTTGTAGATGCAAATTAGAAGGTAATCAAAGAGAAGACTCTAAGAGCATGTGGGTAGCGTTCCTCTGTTTTTGCAAAAATAATAAAAGTAAATGTATTGGTGCAATAAGGGATCATGATAAATGTGTTCTAGAAAACACAAGTTATACAGTTTCCTCATCTCTATGTTATTGATGTACAGAGATGCTGCTGAAAAATTGAGTAACTAACCAGGCCAAGATTTCAGAGTAGTTTTTGAGAAAAAAAAAACCCAAAACATTTCTGATTAGAAACCTTGCAAACCTGCTTAGTGTTTTCTTACAGGAATAATGTATTTCCCACGGGGATGTCAGACTCTGGAAGCACTTTTTTTTTTTTTTTTTATTGTTTGTATTGCATGGCAACTGTCAGAATAAGAAACATTTCAACCCATTTTGACATTATATAATTAAATTGTATATAAACCTTTCAGATGGCCATGTTGTTTAACCTGACCCAGTGAGCACAATCATAGCATTTCTGGGGATATTGTTGCAATGGATGTAAGTATAACACATTTCCCACCCCTTTGCTTTTTCCTCTGCTCCCACAATCACACACACTGTCAGGGGTTAATGCCATAATTGCACGCTCTGTATCCTCATTCTCCAAATCTCTATTTATTGCACAGTTTGTTTATTTCACGTTCTGCATTCCCAGATTTCTGTGCTGATTATCAGATTATCTGGCGCAGTCAGTGCTATGTTAGTAAGAAATCATAGCTATAATTTTTGCTTTGTTTTCCTTTTTGCGATTGTGTGAATTAAAAACACATGATTCACAGGAACTAGATAAATGATAAGAACCAATCTGTTTGCAATTCTCATTTTTACTGATTCTCTACTCAGCACATTCCCTTCTAAACGGCTCATAATGTCCTTACGAAGGCTCCCAATATCATATCACTTAATGCAAACCTTAACCACCACACACACACACCCAACCACATACACTTGCACACCTCTTCCTTTCGTGGAAGGAGTATGATTATAAAGAATGCGTATGAAAGAATTCTGCATTTTCTTTATGGTTTACTGGACAAGAATATTGAAGATGATGAAGATAATTATATGTAGATATTTTAGTTAGGTATATTAAGTTCTCCTTGATAGATGATGTACAAAGGTAATTATTTTAGAGCATGTGGGAGAGTTCACAACATAACCCACGTGGGAAGAGAGGGGTTAGAGTTTATTACTTTATCATATACTCATACATATATGCTGGGTAAAGGGGCCCCAAAGCCTGGTAAATGCTAAAGTTAACAAACAGCTGGCCTAAAAAAGTGGAGCCAGATACTAACCGGCTTTGGAGCCAGATACTAACTACTCCAATGGAAAAGAGTTCAGTTGACCAAAAACTCCTTCCTCTTTGTTTACTTCCTACTATAACTTCTTTAATCGAAGGAGAGCAACGGTTCCATAGAGAAGTAGCAGAATCCCAAATTGAATGACGTCTACGATGGCAGTACTAACATACATATCAGGATTATGTGTGTAGCGTTCCAGTACACACATGATAATTAAGTTCGTATAAGATCTCTTTGCTGCCGATATTCAATACTCACTGGTTGGTTTGAAGTCCCTCTATCTCCAAAATGACACCTTTCTCATGTAACCTTGACGCCGTATATCTCAGAGCAGAATGTTTAACTTTCTTTGTGCTTTTTTCTTCCCCTTTTCCGTCCATCTTGATAGAACGCCTTGAGTTCCTATGGAAAAGCACATCAGTAATTAAAAACCCTTCTTTAACCCTCTGATTCTTTTAATTCTCCAGATTATAAAGGAACCTATTGTGCATTGTACTATTCATTTCATACACTGTCTCACATTATTGGTTTCCCATTTGTGTGTTCTCCTTCTGATATTCGTCACCTCCTGTACTAGGTGACATTATCTTCTAAGATGCCCAGTATGTAATTGTGAGGATACACATGGGACACTAACTACAGAGCTACCTAGCACCAGTTGAAACTGCATGTCCAGTGCATGGAGGGATCATAATGTTTCAGAGGTAAACCCGGTGAGTACCATTTAGTTTGGTAATATCATCACAAAAATCCAGGATTCATTTGAAAAGCTAGAAAACATAAATGTTCCCCGCCTCGTTAATTTAACAGATTGTCTTCTTTGAATTTTTGAGTGAGCGCCACTTAGACAGCAACAGCTTGAGTTCATCAGATTATTTTTTTTTATTTTTTTTTACCATTTTAGGTAATTCCATTTTGATAGTTTTGTGTTGGGCTGGGGAGATCAGTGTAAATCATTTAATGTAAATCAGTTGATAAAAGTACATGGTTGCCATCTATAGACACTAACACATGCCCTCTGTATCATGCTATCCAGTCTGTACGTTTCTTGACCGAGGTGCTGTGGTCCCCAAACCAGTAGTGAAGGCAGCCCAACGATCCAGGGCTTTGTCCAAATCCCTATAGGGACAGTAACATGCTTGTCCATCCTTACTTCCTCCCTTTCTTCAACGCCTACTCATAAATCCTGTTCATTTTATCTCATCTCATTTAATTTATTCCTCCCCATACCTTCCTCCAGCTGTCATTATTAACCGAGTCCAACAGAAATACGTTTTCTGTTTCATGTACTCCTTGATCACAGTCATATTCATGATAAATGCAAATGGTAATATGTAAGAAATGTAAAATAAATAATTTGTTACATATTTTCCATAACACTGGTCAAAAATGTTTTACTTTCAATAGAACATAACCAGCAGCAATATGTGAAAGACTAATAATTGATATATATATATATATATGTATATATAAGATTTATAATAGATTATTTACACTTTTACCCACTGCATAGATTTGCATGGATTTAAAGTTTTTCTGTTTCACATCCCGATGCATAATTTTATCACAATAATCAGGTTGACAATGTGACAATCACGCCCTTACTTCCATCACTCTAGGACTTACTTTCTAGTTAAGTTGTCCAAACAGGTTTTGATATACGTGTTATAGTAATTTATCTGGTCTTCAAAGAATGCTGTTTTGGAGTTTAGTGCGCTGAGAGTTTGCTGAAGTTTTACAAGTTCCGCTTTTCGTCGCTGCCGGTGCCGTCTTTGGTTACGGATATCCTGTGTTGGAAAACAAGGTAATTATAAGAAAATGCAATATGATATAATCATACATTTATAAAATAAGGGCAGGGAAATGTACTGGTTTTCAGCTGTTCTTCAAATATAATAGGCCCGTTTATGAACACCCTACTCCTGCTGTGGATGTCTTTTCCAGTCCAATTAAAGGAAGATTAACAGCAATTAGGGTTAGACATGAATGGGAACAACTATACATTCTTTTGGGTACTTAATATGTTTGACACATCACTCTCTGTGACTACAATATACCATTTCTCAACCAGTCCTCAAGGGCCATCAGCAGATTAAAATGTAAGGATTGCATAATTTTGTGTCAATTTTTATCAATAAATCTTGGGCAGCCAATGTCTTAAAAAAAAACTATTTTTTTCTGTTGTATAACAGCCATGCACAAGTAATATGTCTTTGGTTTCCCTTTCTGACTTTTCACATGCACTTCTCGAACTATGGATACAGAACCTTCGCAATCTCATTGATGATCTCTTGATACTTCATCCCTTCAGACACAAGTCCAGCTTCTTCTAACATGCGGAGATTTCTCTGGATTTTCCTTTTCTTCTGTTCCAGGGGCAGCTCGCTATCTTCCAGAACTGACTTGCTTCGCTTCATCTTATCTGGAGTCTTGGCATCTAGAGCTGCTCTTTTCTCGACCACTTTTAAATGTTCACTTTCCTGTCGAAGGTCATTGCATAAAAAAATAAATTAAAAAAACGAACATGCACAGCATTTAACAACGTACTTCGTTCTTCACAGCTTTTCTGCACATTATATGATATGTGGAACACATCATATTTCGTTATTTTCATCGACTAATTTACAAATACAAAATATTTATATAGCACCAACATATTCTGTAATGATTATTACTAATAATCACAACAGGTAAACAAGACAAACATTTAATTCTAACAAAACATGTATGAAATCCTGGAACAGTAGCTCAAGAAGGTCCTTCCCAAATAAGCTTACAATCTACACCGAGGGCAGAAAACAATTCATCTCTAGATGGGACGTTACTTGTTGTATGTTGTCTACGAGCTGCACATTTTGATGTGTCTAGCAGAGCTTCCAAGCAATAAATTGTCAGTGGTGTCTTTAAACTACAATAAATGTGTTTACAATACAATCTGCTTAATGAAGACAATCTGTTCTTGTTCTAAATTGTATCTTCAGTTACATAAATGTTAGGCCATGTGTTCAATGAAACATCCCAGAACAACTTCACACCCCTTACATGGAATGGACATTCTAAACATACGTGAAATGGAATGATGTCAAGTAAAAAATAAATCCTGATCATACACTCATTTAGAAAATAGGAACTGTAGCGGATGGCACCAGGCGACCCTACAAAAATACTGTATAAAGCTGCATCCGTGTATCTGCTGTATTTTCTGTGTATTAAAAAGAATTGTATTCCCTTGATTGTTCGGTAGTTTTCATTCCCTTAGTTTATTCGAATGAAACTACCGAACAACCAGACCTCCCCTGTGTGAAGTGTGTCTTCAATTACCCGTTGCAACATTGTTGCGAACGGGTAATTGAACAGTAAGTAGCCGTCCTTTGTTCTCGGGGGTGGCCGCCATTCGACAAACGAACACGTGGCGGCGGCCATTTTAAAACTCCCGAACAGCGGTGTTTTGCCGTCGAGTGTCTGGAACTAAAATCGGACACTCGAGTAGGCGAACACCGCTGAGACCTCCACAGCCCTGGTCCGTTCGGTTCCAAACTACCGAACGGCCCCTCGTTCGGTAGATAGAGAATACCGAACGAGGGGATTCAGGCGAACCCTCCCTAGCCTCTATAGCTAGAGGCTTTCGTGTATTTTATTCCCTTATGCCAGGACCGACCGCAAGGCCCATTCACATGGAACCGAATTCGGCTATCTCAGTTCGTGCGGTCGGTCATTTTATTCCCTCCATACTTTTCCCGAACCCCTGGTCTGATCTGGGTGATTTTTGGATATGTTGTTCACCCAGATCAGGGCTACCAGGGGATGTATGATTTAAAGAGGTACCCCTACGTTTAGGGGTACATCCAGAAACGGGGGGAATTGGTGTGCTGGATAAGGGGATTATGATGCTGGCTGAGGGGAGGGGATGTGTGGGAGGTTACCAGGACAGGATTGGCTACTGTAATAATTACTGTAAGTTCCTCCCTTGCATGGGAGCATGCTTTATAAGGAGACTGTGATTAAAGGCTTGTCAGTTATGCTCCTGAAACTGTGTGTCGTCCAGTTATTGGGATTGCTGTTGGGATATTGCTGTATTTTACCTGCTGGAAACCCTGCCTTTGGATTTACTATTTACTTGTTCCTGAGTCTCACTTGGATTATAAGCGGAGATAACCTGGGTAATATTGCATCTCCGCTACAGGAACGGTATAGGAAATGCAATGATTATTAATCATCACGCAGTAACCTTAATGGAGACATAATGAATATATTTTAGAGAAAATTATAATTTAAAAGAAAAGTACATTTTAAATTAAATAGGAATCAGTAAAATGGTTCTTACGGATGTTATTTACCAAATATGCCCAAGGTTAGCTGGAAATGGTTTTAGATTTTTGATTCTATTTTATATTTTTATAAAATATATAAATACAATATGTTTATATTAAAAATAAATAAAAAATAAGGACAATTCTGAAAAGGCATAAAATGATCAACGCAAAGTACGGACAGTTTGTCACATGCTGTAGAGTTAGAAGGATAACACTAGAGGTAAAACACGTCCATATGATGCAGATGTCTTGCTCACATCTGGATCTCGGCATGTTTTGGCAGCTGATGTCGTGTTGCTCATTTATTCCATGCTTATATACATTAGTCAAGAGGTCATAGTTCAATGCTATCCACTGCTCTGCTAATGCTGATGGCTGTCTCAATGCAATTCCCAAGGGTCTGCAAGCGAGTGAAAAAGCAGTTTTGACATTTGTTACAATAACAACCAACAGTTACCTGCGGCACGGAGGCGGGTGTTTCCAGGATTTCAATCAACGTATCACCAGACTGAGTACGAATCACATCAACAATCAGCTTCTTAGTCCTGGGAAAATAAACCATTGGAGAGAATTTAAACACTCACATTATATGACACATAATGGCGAAGCATGTTTTATGGAAAACAAGAAGGTCGTGAATGGGTTCTGGAGACGACATAATAGAATCACAGAACTCACGGTTATATAGGTCTGCTGAACGCAGACATGACATTTTCTACTAAACACCAGTCCACAGTAACATAGCTTAATTCCGCACCTCTCTAGATAGCGATATTCTGGGTACATAAAAGTAGTCTGTTTCGGTCTCCTCCTCTCCCGACACACATTTCACTGGCAGGATTTGAAATAAAATGCTGACCAGGAGTGTACTATCCATTAAGCCGGGGCAGATTAGGACATGTATGTCAGTGTGCAGTGTGGAGATTTAGGGACCCCCATCTTGAATTGTGCCAGTCTAACCATGCATTACAGAGAATAATACACAGCAACGTCATCCACTGTTCAATACAGAGTTAGAAAATGCAATCTGCCCACCGATGGACCTGGCAATCGGTGAACTATGTATCGTGAGATGTGAATGCCATTGAGTTCTCAGAACATCATAACAAACTATAATGTGCCTTCATGTATGTTTTTCATGATATTTTCAGTTTATAATTAGACTTTGCATTAAGAATAAGGTTAGTGTTTGGGTTAGCATGGTGCAGGGTTAAGGATTATTATTCGGTAGAGTAAAGGTTAAGGATTAATGTTAAGGTGGTGTAAGAGTTAGAGGCTAATGCGAGGAATGTGTAGAGGTTAATGATTAGGGCAGTGTGTTAGGGTATTGCAGGTGTTAAGGAAAGGTCTTTAATCTAAAAGTAGTACTGCGATACGCATGCCCCAGTGCTGCCTGAGATTAGTGGAAATTACACTCATGAGTGGAAATAATATCTCCCAACTCTCCCGAATGTACAGTCCCGTCCCAGAAAAAAATCAGTCCCAGGACCTGTCAATACATTTCAGAACACAACAACTGGTGGTGGTGCAGCCGTGTACCTGCCCAGAGCCTCCAAGAAGGTGGAGAAAATAAAAGTTTACTTTTTTAGTGTGTTTGTCAGTGTGTGTACCTGTGTGTGTCATTGCTTGTATACGTGTTTGTCATTGTGTGTGTATCTCTTTCAGTGTATCGGTTTGTCTCTATAAATCTGCATGTGTAATTGCCACAAAATGTATCTGATTTTTTTTTTTTACAAATCCTGTTAACTATGATGACAGTAGTCACTCAGAAGTGTAACTAATATTGGGCAGACTGTACTACGTATGATTTCATTCTGTCTGAACAGTGTAATCCATGTATTATTCTCTGTTAATTAGAAGTAATAACGGTCTGAATGGAATCTCCATGTGTGCAGCACGGTGTTTAGAAATTAACCTCAAGGCCTCACTTGGTAAGAGCAACAATGTCGTATTGTCTTCCCCTAATCATTGATGACTATTTGTAGCGACAAAAAAATTATTTTCAAGCAAGCTGAAAAAACTAAAACCTGTAGCCAATGTTGCTCATATGCTGATAAGACGACCTGGAACCCAGGACATTGTCAGCTTTCTCCTAGATATATCTGATTGTGCGAGTGTGCATACATACTGCAGAAAACTACTGCATGTACTAGCCAAACGAAAACAAAATGCAGATAGCTCACAGCATATTGGTGACTCAGTGGGTTTTAACACATCCTCTGCATTGAAAACCACATACATCTGCATACAACACGGCTTTTAAACATCAGGAAGACAATATCATATGAAAGTCCAAGCAGTTATAACACCAGTTATAACACCTGGAAACCACACGTCAATTTTAAATTCACACTTTACAATCCACAAGCCATTTTTAAACAGACACACTTTTTCAGGTTCTACTCTGTAGCCTGTGCACTAAACCTTCAAAGAGAGATGAACTGCAGAGAATTAGAGAAAGACTCAACGCCTGATTTTCTTTCAGCACTCGCATCGGGCAAATTTTACATAAAAACACAGAAAGTCTCTTTGCCCCAAGGGAGCAGTGAATATCCGATGGGAGTCTGTGCTCAGTTCATGACACATACCATTCATTATTTTTAAGGTTCATGTAACTACAGCATACGGAATCTGGATCTGATAAAAAATGTGAGTCTATCAGTTCAGAGACAAAAATGTTTGAAGAAAAATTAGACATTTTGAAGAATGTTTCAGCGTTTGTCGTTCATTCAAACATTCACCAACATTCCAGTATTGTCGTAACATTCCCCTCACCGTATTCCAGGGTCCTTATATATGGGTGCACGTTGATATGTTCAATTTGCGTTTATGATACATATTGTGATATTAGCATATTATGGTGAGCAACATTATTTAAAATAGATGAAAACAAATAAAAGTAGTGAAAGTTTAAAGGATTACTATAGTGTCAGGAAAACAAACTCGTTTTTCTGGCACTATATAGTCCTTAGGTCCCCCCCCCACTCTCAGGGTCCCCCTCCTGCTGGGCTGAAGGGGCTTTAGCACTTACCTTTATCCAGCACCGGAATCCCTCGGTGCTGGTGACCTCTCCTCCCCCTCCGACATCAGCTCCCGCGTGGAGCCGAATGCGCATGCGCGGCTCTTTCCCAATGCTTTCCTATGGACGTTCTGCGTGCACAATGTGATTTTCGCATCCAGCATCACAGAACCTCCTCTAGCGGCTGTCAAGAAGACAGACACTACAGGCTGGATTAACCCTGCAATGTAAACATAGCAGACTGCTATTTTTACATCTGAAGGGTTAAAACCTGGGGGACCTGGCACCCATACCACTTCATTGAGCTAAGTGGTCTGGGTGACTATAGTGTGCCTTTAAGGTTGACATGTCCATTCAACGTCACCACATTCCCGAAATAACACAGCCCTTTATTCTAAAACGTATACGTACTTGATCATCAAGCTCTTCATGTCTTTATGTTGCCCTTCTTTCAGCTCAAACTTGCTGGTGAGCGAAAGGGATATTTCGGTCTTTGCCAGCTGACTAAGTGCAGTTTCTTTGTTGGGATCATTGGAATCCACCGCTCCTTCACCTGGCAAAAAAGAGGAGTAATTCTCCTACTATTAAAATTTAGAAAACATAGCAGTTAATTTCTAATTGACAAACAATTTCCAAAATTTAGACCGAAATTAGTTTAATTTCCCAATATATGACTTAGGAAGGTTTTGCTATATATTTACATGTTTGCAGAGGTAGACAGATAGCTAGACAGACAGTTAGACAGACAGAACATTGTTACCACTAGATGGCAGCACTAGATTCCATACTGTGGATTGAATGGTGATTTATTTGTATGGGTTATTTTATAATGGGGCTAACAGTTTACATAGAAACATAGAATGTGACGGCAGATAAGAACCATTCGGCCCATCTAGTCTGCCCAATTTTCTAAATACTTTCATTAGTCCCTGGCCTTATCTTATAGTTAGGATAGCCTTATGCCTATCCCACGCATGCTTAAACTCCTTTACTGTGTTAACCTCTACCACTTCAGCTGGAAGGCTATTCCATGCATCCACTACCCTCTCAGTAAAGTAATACTTCCTGATATTATTTTTAAACCTTTGTCCCTCTAATTTAAGACTATGTCCTCTTGTTGTGGTAGTTTTTCTTCTTTTAAATATAGTCTCCTCCTTTACTGTGTTGATTCCCTTTATGTATTTAAATGTTTCTATCATATCCCCCCTGTCTCGTCTTTCCTCCAAGCTATACATGTTAAGATCCTTTAACCTTTCCTGGTAAGTTTTATCCCGCAATCCATGAACCAGTTTAGTAGCCCTTCTCTGAACCCTCTCTAAGGTATCAATATCCTTCTGAAGATACGGTCTCCAGTACTGTGTACAATACTCCAAGTGAGGTCTCACCAGTGTTCTGTACAATGGCATGAGCACTTCCCTCTTTCTACTGCTAATACCTCTCCCTATACAACCAAGCATTCTGATAGTTTTTACCCCATCCCTTGCTAAATTATCAATTTCCTCTACAGTATTCCTTGGGTAAAAAGGACATAAAATCAACAGGAAATCAAAGCTGGGCTGAATGAGATCTAATTAGGATTTCAGGAATTTCCAGGAAAAGTCAACCATTATGTGAAACCAATTTAAATCAGAGAATATTTACAGGAATAAAAACATGCAACAAGTTAACCCAACGTACACCAAAAAACCTTTATGCATAACATTCACTAATCACAAAATGATTGCAATTGTGCAAGATTATTGAATTTAATTATTTAAAAATGAGTTATAGGATCTGTGAGAAAGCCTTTGCTTTAAGGTTTTTCTGTACATATTAGAATGAGTTCATTGGATAAAAACGTTACTAAAAATAGTGAAATTAGTTGTTATTTATATTTCCCATGTCTTGTGGGTCAGCGAGATAAAACAGATGCTCTAAACAGGAAATTATCAAACGGAAAAAGCAAACAGTCAGATATAAAGCTATACATGTAAAAAACACAAATTTGGTCACTTCATACCAAGAAAAGATTCAACGTCAGGGACAGTTCCTAGACCCTCTAGCAGCTCGTGTAGGACGTCATTGTGGTCAGGAGATATGGCATCCTGATGCTCTAAAAGCAGCTGTGAATGACAAACAATTCAACACACTGTCATCATGTTGTGAAACGCGTGGAACCCACAATATAAGACCACATTATAAACAGAGAATCGGCAGACTTTGAAATACACTCCAGCCGTGAATTTAGAGTTGCCTATAAAAGAAAGCAGGCAACTATCTTGGCATTATATTTGACTCTGGCCTCACCTTTGAGCCACACATGCAGTCTTTGAGCCACACATACCAAATCCTGTAGATTTCACCTTAAAAAAATAGCCCGCATTCGCCCCTTGATTATTGTAACCCTCTCCTAATAGGTCTGTAATGAATGCAGCAGCTAGACTTCTCCCCTCTGTCAGTCCTTACACTGGATTATATAGGAGTTAATTCAATGTACTAATCCACACATATAAGGAACTGACCAATTTAAGCCCCTCCTATAGCTCTTCACTGATCCATAGTTATGTCCCTTCTTGGTCTCTCCTCTCTGCCCGTGACCTTCTCCTGTCCGCTGCTCGCACCCGTATGGCCAACTCACGCTTGCAGAACGTCTCGCGGGTGGCTCCTTTCCTTTGGAATAGCCTGACTAAGACCATCAAGTTTTCAATCATTTAAAAAGTGCCTTAAAACCCATCTTTTTGGAAAAGCTTATGGCCTCCCTGAGTAACCGCTACCTCACATACCTGTCTCTGGCTCTCTCCTAATGGGCAGTACTTCTCTCCTCTCTCTCTGCTTCACTCCATCTTGTTTGATTGCTACCTCCTGTCCTGTTGTGTTGTGTTTTACGCCCCACCTTCTATAGACTGTAAGCTCGTTTGAACTGGGCCCTTTTCAAAATATTGTTCCTGTATGTTTTTGTAATTGTCTCATTTATTGTCAAATCTCCCGCTTTGATAATATTGTAAAGCGCTACGTAATATGCTGGCGCAATATAAATACCAGTAATAATAATAATAATAATAATGTGAAGGTTTTGTCTCCATGACAATGGCTCAATGGGAAGTAAATGTGAACGCTACTTGATTCATTTATGGGATCATTGACACTTTTCTTCACAGATCAATAATTCTGAAATCAATTAGTTTTTCCCACGGACAAAACCACCTTACTTTCCTAAATGCCAGGGGCCGAATAAATGAGTATGTAAGCTCATTGAGCAGGGCCCTCAATCCCTCTGTTCCTGTGCTTCAAACTCATCTGGTTACAAATACGTGTCTGTTAGTCCACCAATTATACAGCGCTGCAGAATTTGTGCGGGCATTATAGATAATAATTGGACTCGAGCGAGACCCCCCCAAAAAATTACCTATGATTAGTACTAAACATAAAAGAATGACATAATAGCCTTTCAGACGGAGAAGAGATGGTGACCATAACTTGCAATTCGTCACAGAAATATCATATTACTCTGAAATTAGTTACACAAGTCAAAATATCACTCTGATAAATGTATATCTATGGAATTGTACAATGTTTAAACAGATTAAGGTCTGATACATTTAAAAGCATACAGAAATAAAGAATTAGACATTATAACGG
Source organism: Pelobates cultripes (assembly GCA_933207985.1). Classification (NCBI taxonomy): domain Eukaryota; kingdom Metazoa; phylum Chordata; class Amphibia; order Anura; family Pelobatidae; genus Pelobates; species Pelobates cultripes. The sequence continues at coordinate 317,427,871 of OW240916.1, read as the reverse complement.
TTACATTTCTGTATGTTTGCCAGTAATGTATGTAACAGTCTATCTAATACATTCTCTTGTAATGTTTTGCAATATAAATCCGTTTATTTAAAAATTTAATTTTTTTTTTGGAGGGGGGGCAACCTAATAAAATTAGTTTTTGATCTGGCACTTTTTCAAGAGCTAAAAGCCTTTAATTAAATCAGTGGCGTTCGTGTTTGCTACAAATAGAATGAGTAAAACGACTTTCACATATTGAGTAAATGTTATTTGAGATTGCCATTTTAAATGCAATGCTGCAACATTATCATTATGTACAAAACATTCATTATTCGAAACAGGATGGATATCAAAGACAAAATACGTTTCAGGGGAAGAAAATGAAACACTGTTTTCTATGCAGTGAAACATGACGGCTAAAAAATAGGATATAAAAAAGTTGACGATTTGTCATTGACTTTGTATTATTTTACCAAATAACAGCTATCATTGTCATAAGGTATTAGTTGCTGATTGACACATTAAAATGGAGACGACGTATGATCTGAGAGATACTATGGAGATTAAATGTAAATATACATTGCAAAGGGAAATTACGTATTTAAAACTACAAGATGCCTAAGTATGATCCAAAAGGGGGAACTTTTCATTGGATAAGATATCTACGGCTCTCTGCATCCTCTAATTTACAATATCTCCACATATACATAGCTTAATACATGGAGAAACATGATTAATGACATGTTTGTGTCCATATAAAGGTATTTTTCTACAGGTGTATAAATCATGCATGCACACAGAGAGGTCTGTGGGCTTATTCAATAACACACAAAACTGTATTAAATTTACAAAAGAATTTCAAAATTCAGGCAAATAAGTAGTGGTCTCGACTTAAAGGGACACGATAGGCACCAAGACCACTTCAGCTAATTGACACCCAGACCACTTCAGCATTGTCTCCAATGTTTACAAATCAGCTTTAAGTCTGCCTCCAGTAGCGGTCTACTAGAGGCTTCCTGGATTGAAACGGACCTTTGGTCCGGTATCTGACACTGGACGTCCTTACGCTCTGCATGAGGACATCCAGCGTCAGATTTTTCCCCATAGGAAAGCATCAATTTAATGTTTTCCTATGGAGAGCACTAATGCATTAGCGGTCGCTCGTCTAGGGACGTCGGAGGTGAAGGAGCCACAACCCAGCACAGAGAGACATAGAAGCCGGGATAAGGTGAGTAAATAAAGTGTTTTTAACCCTTTGTTTACTGGGGAGGTGGGGCGTGAGGGATGGGGGAAGGCAGAAGGAGCTATAGAGCCAAGAATACTGCTTTGATATTTTTCTTTATTATTTATTTATAAAAAAAATATTTTACCAGTAAGGATACATTTAGATTTGTTCTCGTTTTCAAGTATGTCCTTGGCCCACAAACACTGCATTGTTACAATATATTTACAATAAATTTACATATATAAATTTAACACAACGGGTAATAAAAATAGTGAACCATGACAGGTGCATTGTGTATTGAGGAAGGATTCCATAGATCTCTTAAAGGACCACTATAGTGCCAGGTAAACATCCTCGTTTTCCTGGCACTATAGGGTCTCTAGGTCCCCCCACCCTTAAGGTCCCCCTCCCGCCAGGCTCTAGGGTGAGGAAGGGGTTAAACACTCACCTTTTCTCCAACGCCGGGCTCCCTCAGCGGTGGGGATTCTCCGCCTCCTTTCCCGTCATCGGCTGAATGCTCATGTGCGTCACGAGCCGCACGTGCATTCAGTCAGTCCATAGGAAAGCATTCTCAATGCTTTCCTATGGACGCTGGCGTCTTCTCACTGTGAAAATCACAGTGAGAAGCGCGGAAGCATCTCTAGCGGCTGTCAATGAGACAGCCACTAGAGGCTGGATTAACCCATAGGTAAACATAGTAGTTTCTCTGAAACTGCTATGTTTACAGCAAAAAGGGTTAATCCTAGATGGACCTGGCACCCAGACCACTTCATTAAGCATTAAGCTGAAGTGGTCTGGGTGCCTATAGTGGTCCTTTAAAGGATTTTTCATTGAATGAAGATTTGATTGTGTCTGTGAGGTTATTCCATATAAACTTTTCAAATTATTATTTTCAATAAAATACATTAAACATTTTTTAAATAATTCATTCTTTTTCAATATAAAGTTTGTACAAAAAAAATGAAATCATTGGAAAAGTTTATCCAAAAATAGAAAATACTGGCTGTAGCGGAGCTGCAATATTAAATCCCAATATCTCCGCTGGTAAAATAAAGTAATCCAAGGAAAGCGCTGAAAATGAAGCCAATATCCCAAATCCCCCAGTAACCGGATGAAACACAGTTCTGGGAGTCAACTGACGATTTTATTCCCAAGCTCCAGTATTTATGTGGTTCCCCATGCAAGGGGTTTCCTTACTGACTTTACAGGGGTTGTACAGTAGGGGACTACATGGGGAACTTAACATATAGAACATTTCTCCCACCATGCACTGCTGTACGAGAGGGATACTCCCACTAGAATATTCTGTTAAGTAGATTATCCCTCCGTACAGCAGAACCGGCTTTTCACATAAAAATCCGTAACTTACATATTATTCGTGCCATTGTACCGAATGACCGTTCGGCAGATAGCTGGGGTCTGAGCACATACTTCGTGAAAGTACCGCTCTGATCCCAGCACAATCAGCCAAACGCCGCACGAAATACACTTCAATATACATTCCTCATAAAATTCATGAATACACAAGTGGGGAAAAAGTACCGAAAGACCGGTGCTCCCGAACGGCCTGGAAGCCCAGCGGCTGTTCGTGCCATCAAGTAGCCAATTTTAGTTACAGGCACTCGACGACCAACCACCACTGGGCAAAAAGGGAATCAAAGATGGCCGCCGCCTCGTGGTCGGTAGCCGAACGACGGCCACCCTGTGAATCAATTAACAGCCGATGGATACATTGTTGCAATCGGTTAATGGGAGCCACATGACCCCCTGTGTGTGGGCTCCCATTCAATACTTTGTTCGTTTCACGAACAGTGTTGAAAATCACTGTTCGTGAAACTACCATATGAATGCTAGCGGCTTTCGTGCCACTAGCATACGAATTCCCTCTTTCACATTTTAAGCAAACACATCAAACATCATATATAAACCAGTTTCTCTAGGGCAACCCTCAAAGATAAACACAATAGTCTGAAGTGGCTAGGTTTGCCACACTGGCCTTAGTCCTACTCACAGTTATATTTTAGTCAAAATGTTGAAATCCAGTTTTCAAATCAACAGAGTTTGGGGTTTAGTGAATCAGTCTCATGTACATAGATATATATATATATATATACACACACACAGTCAAACATACATGAGCACCCAGGAAAAGTGCATTTGAATTGACTGACGCTTGTGTCTGTTTAGTAAAATTCAGATAAAAGTCAGTTCTAGACACACTAATCACGGTGAATCACATTCTTAAACTGTCCAATGACTTCAGCACACTTAGCACTGGATTACATTACTCAACATGATTTTTTTAATAACCGTTATCTATCAACGTTCTATTATAATTCATAGGAGAATTTTTATTATGTTAACAAAATCCACTTTCCTCTTCTGATTGAATCCAGGTCTTAGAGTAAACAGGATGTTCTGTCTGCAGAAATAAAAGCTTTTGTGCTTCTAGAATTAATCTATGTAACTACATTACTAGAATGATCACTGCAGAAAATCTATCAAAATTATGTTAATCCTGGGGTCACAATTTATCCGTTATTTGTAATTAGCTTTTTTTTAAAGCTTTTTAACAACCAAAAACTTTGCCCTTCCTTATTTGACACGGAAAACAAGCCAGTTCTTTTTGGCTTCCAAAAAAAAATTGACTGAATATTCAACCACGTTTGAATAAAAGTAGGGTAATCGTACCCATCCTCTAACTATCTAGCCACAGCTGAGAAGCCTGTAGAAGGTAATGAAAGCATCTGTTCCATGAATAAAGAAACTGTTCCTTAATAAGCTTTGGTTTTGCTACCTCTCCCTTGATTCTTTGAATTAAATAGAGTGCCAGAGAACCATGGGCATTATCGTTTAGGATCATCTAGAGGGCCAGGGTTTGGAGAATCCTTGGCTTTACCAAAACTGACTGACCGTCATTTTTTTGTAACCTTCCTGTTTGGTTCATTGTCCGCCTAACAGGTCAGCTTGACAACCAAGATATCGAGGACTTGCGGATTGCTGATCTCTCGACTTCAAAGGCGCAATTTAATAAACCAATCTACATTCTATAAAGTCTATACATTTTAATGAATGGGGTTTTTTTTGTTCTTTTGTTTCTTACTAGTTGATCAAACTTGCTAAGACCATCAGAAGCTTTACTTACAGAATGAGTGTTGATAATTTCTTCAATTGAAATGTATATTACAGGTTTGCTGAGAGTCACCAAGTCTGAATATTCGTCAATATTGAATTTCTCCTCTGGTTCCGGAACCTCACAAGCTGCTTGGAAAAACTTTCTGAATGAGACAGAGGAAAAGGATTTTCATTAGCACCTCAGAAACGGTCACAAAGCGATATCTTTCTAGCGGATATAAAACCTGAACTTCAACCAGTAAGAGAATGTTTCTGAAGACATGATTTTGGATGGAGTAACATGGATTACAGGATATGTCTTGATTGAGAAATGTACCAGCAAGCATTGCTTCAGAGGAACCAAAAATAATCTAAATGTTTATCAAACAAATCTACAAACAAATGCATTTTACGTCAGTATTCAGAGGAAATTTCTACTACAGTGGAGAAAAATACCATTGCCGGTGATTTACTAAAAGACATTAAAAATAGCAATATTTACATCACAATGAGCAAACCTGCTCTGCAAGTATTCTATGTATTATCATGGTGGTATGCTAAAGGGGATATTTATGTAGGAATTTATTAAGGAACATAGCTAATGTCTTCTGTATTACTGAAAATTCTGTAAGGGATTTTGGACCCTTGTTTGTGCTCCTTTTACAGGGTGACATCCGTAACCCTAGTTGGTGAAAGGTGGCCTCTATGGATGATACTCCTGCTTCACAGGAGCATACCTAGAGCATGTGGCACCCGGGAGAGTGGTCTCTCTTACAATCTGATCTCCATTCACAATATTGCTGGCTGCTGTGGCTGGCTGGCTGCTGTAGCTGGCAGGTCTCTCACTTCCCCCAGCAGGAATCTGTTTCTCCTTCCCCTCTGTGTGCCTCTTCCTCCCTCCCCGCCGCTGTGTACGTCTGTTTCAGCCCCCATCATCACCTCTGTGTGTCTTTGTCCCTGTCAGACACTCTGTGTGCCTCTCTCTGGGCTCTTAGCCCCTCAGATGTGTATATTTCCCCCCAGCCCCTGTGTGCCTCTTTGTGCCCCCTCTCCTCCTGTGTCCTCTTTAGCCACCCTCACCTCCGATGACATCCTGCTGCCCCCCTACCCTCCTGTGCCTTATTTAGCCCCCTGCCCTATTTAGCCCCCTCCTGTGCTCTTCTTTGTCCCCCGTCCTGTGTCCTCTTTAGCCTCCACCTGTACCCTTATTTGTCCACCTCTTTTACACCCCTCCTTTGCTCTCTGTGAGCACTACCTGTCAGAGAGAGCCTCCTCTAACGCTACATTTTGTGACCAGTAGGAGGGGAGTGCAGTGTAGTGCAGTGCGCTCCCCACCTGCCAGTCACTGGGACATTGGGCACCCCCCTAAAGAGTGGCACCCGTGGTAGGCCACCGCCCCCCGCATAGTACGCCACTGCGGCTTAATTTTGCCATGCTACTTGCTGCGATGCAGTGCAACATTTTGTAGTCATGTTTGACACTGGATGTTGTACCGGTTACCCATGCAACTCAATTGTCACAACTATGAAGCTAGCCAATGAGATCTTCTCATTTTTTATTACAACCCACACCTCATCCTTTTGGGCTTCCCTTTGTAGGAACTGATTCTATGGATTGATTGGTATTTTGACCTCACTAGTATTCATTTATCCTGTTATCTGTTGATCTTGGCTTGTTTACTAGATGTTGTTAATCTTGCTATTCTTTTGACTTTGTCGTGTTCTTGTTCACCTCCACTCATTTTTAACTTGTCTGGTTACAACTACATATCCGTTCGTCCACCCATTGTAAAGTGCTGCGGAATGTTATGGCGCTATATAAATAATAACATAATAATAATAATAATAATAATAATAATTTTCTGGCTGTTTTAAGAGTCAGAATGTGTTAACACTATCTTTAGATTTTCCCCTTAATATTAAAGTTTTCTATCAAGCTGAATTTAGGTAGTACTCTTGTGGCCAGGGAAAGTTTTGTGTGTGATTTTAAAGTGGCGCAGTTATTAGAAAGACTATCATAAAGGTTAAAACACCCCTTTTTCCTTTCTTTTTTTCCCCTTTTTATAAAAACGTTTTCTTTATTACAAAAAAAAATGTTTCTAAAGATCGATTACAACTTCATTGTTAAATTCAGCCCAATTAACAGTTTGGTTAATAAACTCTCATTGGTTAGTTCCAGTTGAATTTTTGGAAATATTACTAATATTTTTGGACCCTTAGCACCCTGGTTTTCCTGACATGTTGGTTCCTGTGTTCATTTCATGTAACATATTAATTCTCTGTTGTACAAATCAGGAGTTTTGGGGAATTTCTTCAAAGTTACACAAATGATGGGCTGTGCCCGTGTTTTACAGCCTAGTTCCTGTTAAACTGTCCATTGTAAATTCCTTAGGGGACTGAGCTTTTTAACTTTGAGACAACATCCTTGAGTGGGCTTTCCCCAGGCGGAAATAATGTAAGCGTTTCCTTCGTTTGTTGATTTTTTTTAAGACTACCTAGGGAAGAATACAGTGATTGTGTAAGCAGAAAAAATATTTTTACTACTGAGAGACAAAACATTGTAACAAACATAAAAAAGTATCTATAATGCATTAAATCGTGTGAGTTACCTAACTTGCTGAAAGGCCAAATAAAGGATTTAAACACTACCATTAGACTGGTAGTGAAAATAAAAATGCTCAGCCTGTGTACGCACACCAACGATTTCACTCAAGACAGAAATTCTCTCACTTGACTTCAGTTCAGTTCTCACTTCTTTGGTTATGTGCACTATCGAGCTAAATGGGCTGAATGGGTCCCTGGTGTTTTCAAACAGATCTCTGGCGTTATCAGATTCATTTCCATGTATGAGAACAATAGCTGGACTATTCAAAATGGGAAGAAAACACAAAACCTTACAATGATAAGAATAAGGTTTTGGGGGGATTTGGGAAAACCTTGGGGGGATTATAGGATTAAGGGGTGTTTGAGTGATTTATGGATAACGTAGTTTGGGGTCGTGAGTTCACTTATCCTTGTTTATATTGGGGAATTAAATCAAATTAAAGAAGGGAATTTTTTGCGATTTGGCTGTTTTGAATAGCTTAATGAGGAAAACGTATAGAGATTAAGCCTATTTATTTTATAGCTAACCAAACAGCAGACCAACGGTACAGCAAGTTCAGTCAAAACAACTTACCATTTGTGAATAGCTGAATGGTTTAAATTTGTGGAAACAACAGAATTGTGATAATTAATTATTAGCATTAGTCTAGTTAGTCCTGGTTTATCTATTACAGTAGAGCACTGCGGAATAAGCTGGCAATGTATAAATAACTGTAGTGAGCAGACAGAGTAAACCCAAGTTCATTTAAAATACATTCATGATAAATCAGCAAACCTGAATTTCTGGTATGTCTGCGATAGGTAGGTGTTCATGGAGGACATGTGGGCATTTTCTCCATCAAATAGTTTATTGGAGGCAGCGTGCTGAAGGACTTTGGCCACAGAACCCAGGTTCCTCCTCTGGTCCGAGTGTATCTGTCCTCCAGCCGTCATGTCAATGATGTCAAACCCATCGGGGGCTACGATAGCGGGGTTCATATACCGATAATAAAGGAGGTTTCCAACTATCTAGAAGAAATAAAGCCAAAAATACACATTAAATGGCCATGAATTCATGGTTTTCCAAGTGTTCCTCCATTACTGATTTGTTACTGCATATAGTCAGATAATACTGTGATATTCGTATCCAATAAATCAGGAGGTACAATTACAGCCCAGGTCAGTCAGAGGATGTAAAGCAAAGAGTACAACATGTATGAAATATCTGCTCAAATCCAGATTATCGGCTGCATTGTGTGTTTAACAACAACAACTACTAATCATCTGATTTTACTTTCGTAGCCATCCCGACTGTTCAAAAAAATAACTTCTATATACGTAACATCATTTCAAAATGATATTGAACATAAATTAGCTATGTATCTAAAACAAGCCATCTGCAAAGATACAAACCTCTGGGTATTTGTATCAATTGAGGAATGTATAACAGAGAATCTAAACTATATATATATTTTTATATTTTTTTGCAAATGGTGGTTCTTTTAGTATTGCAAAGAATACAAATAAATGTAAAATATTTGTAAAATTATTTATTCTCTTTAAAAATCCCACAATGACATGTCTCCTAACCTCTACCTCGCACATCTGTCTCTTGCTCTCTCCTAAAGGGCAGCACTCTACTCTCTCCTCCAGCTCTGCTTCACGCCCACCTTATTTAATTGCTATTTCCTGTCCAAATGTTTTATACCCCACCTCCTATAGTCTTTAAGCTCGTTTGAGCAGGGCCCTCTTCAACCTATTGTTACTGTAAGTTTTCTTGTAATTGTCCTATTTATAGTTACATCCCCCCTCTCATAATATTTTAAAGCGCTACGGAATCTGTTGGCGCTATATAAATAATAAATTAATTAATAATAAGGAAACCGTTTTGAATCACACTTTTTCTAGCAATGATTCCACACAGTTCAAAGCAAACCTTTGAGAAGACACAGGATGTGCAAACATTCACAGGAATAAAATTCTATACATTAAGTGGAGGCAGCAATGCATAACGTGTGGTTGTAATACCTTTAACAGTTCGTCTTCCGTTGCATCCGGGAATTTTTCATGCAGGGAATTTTTCAAAACTTTGGCAACATATCTCATTCCATAACTTCAAAAGATAAATAATAAAAAATAAAAAGATTACATTTTACACACAGTACATTCTGTAACTTGCAATAAGTCAGCAAAAATTTGAATAATAGAAAATCAGTAAGGGGAGATATAAACATGCAGATTTATGATTTTTTAGCCCATACTGCTCCAGGTTCCATGCGGCTGCCCTTCCTCCCTGGCTGAGATCATTCATTGTATTGACCTCTGCCCATTTAATGATTACCCATAGGGAAGCAATGGGAGGCTATTACGCTTGCCCAGCAAATCAGTTGATTCATTGCTTCTCTATGGGGAGCCTTCAGCATCTCCAAGTAGAGGATGAAGATGTTGAACGTTGGTCCTGCAATTTTTGCAAGACTGAACCCAGGATGTCCGTCTAGTGGCTGTCCAACTAAGGCAGAAATATAACGTCAGTGTACAAGTGACTCTATAATACAATTATCCTGGCCACAGGGACTATAACTTACGGAATAAGATCCAGAGATGAGAATATGGACTGGAGCACTTTGTCAGTCACCGTTCGTAGGCTTTGGATGGAGGACTCTAATTTATTAAGGACTTCAGTGTGGGACAGTGCCTGCTCAGTTGTGACATCATATGGTAACTTGCTGCAAATTAACAATACAAAAAATAAATCATTAGAAGCTCCTGTTTGAACATATCAGAATATATCAGAAAATGTGTACTGAAAGACTTTGAGTAATAAAGGAGAATGATAAATATTCTTTTCACCTTGCTTCGCCGGTGGCGGTCTCCAACTGGTTTACCCATGCTTTGTATACTTCTACAGGACTGGTATTTATAATGAGTGACTTGTCTTCAATAATTTCTTTAACTACAGGAGCCAGCAGTTGTCGCAGGGTATTTTGCCCCCGAGCACCACGGTTGAAACTGACCACCATTTTTATTACTGTAGGATTTCCAGTGACGATATCTTGTATTTGGTCAACTTTGGACCTATAAAGAGACAATGCGAGCTTTGAAATTAGCATCAGTCATACACCACAACAGATGATATATGAAACAAGCAAGAGCTTGTAAACAAACAAGCAAGACTGTACAAAAAGGGCAAGACACAATCTCACAGCTTGAAACTGGTTCATGGATTGCACGATAAAACTTACCAGGAAAGGTTAAAGGAACTTAATATGTATAGCTTGGAGGAAAGACGAGACAGGGGGGATATGATAGAAACATTTAAATACATAAAGGGAATCAACACAGTAAAGGAGGAGACTATATTTAAAAGAAGAAAAACTACCACAACAAGAGGACATAGTCTTAAATTAGAGGGACAAAGGTTTAATAATAATATCAGGATGTATTACTTTACTGAGAGGGTAGTGGATGCATGGAATAGCCTTCCAGCTGAAGTGGTAGAGGTTAACACAGTAAAGGAGTTTAAGCATGCATGGGATAGGCATAAGGCTATCCTAACTATAAGATAAGGCCAGGGACTAATGAAAGTATTTAGAAAATTGGGCAGACTAGATGGGCTGAATGGTTTTTACCTGCCGTCACATTCTATGACATGACATTAGTCGTTACACAGGAAACATTTGGTTAGGTCTAAAAGAAGCACTATATAAGATATAGCATTATCCGATAGATTGGCATATTTTATATTTACATACTTTATTTCCTCTTGTAAAGCGGTTTCAAAGAGTTTTAGCAGAAGATATTCTTCTCGTTGATTAGAAGCATAGTTATATAGTGTGAAGATCACTGTATCCATAAATTTGGTTGACCTATTTTGCGGCATCTGGAAAATCAGCTTGGCCAAATAGGTCGGGTTAGTCTATAAAAAGAAAAGAAAAAAAAACACAATGTAAATGTTAGCCTGACAACTAGCAGATGAAGACCCAACCATTTCATGTGTTTATATAAAACCTAAACAGAGCCCCATACATGACATGTTATATAAGCACAAATGAGAACTTAAAAAATGTTTTCAAACATTATGAAGAAAAAAAAAAAAAACACTATGAGTAAATTCTTCAGAAGGATGGGAATGTGTCAAGCTAATGTTTTAGAATAAACTATACTTAAAATGGAGACTTTTTTCAGTGTTTTTTTTGTTGTTCGTTTTTTAAGACACCAAAAGGGCGGTATATTATTTCCGTTTGCAGAATTAATAATCAGGATTATACCATTACTAATCTATACACGCCGAACACAAAGCAAATACATTTTATTACGTCTCTCTTTGATAAAATCTGCTCTAAATCACACGGACAAGTTTTGATCTGTGGATATTTTAACGTGGTCCCTCATCCACTGTGGGATACATCAGCAAAACGTGCCAAATTTACATTACAGCATCTTGCATCCTTGGGCTCGCTGTTCACTCCTTGTGTCCTGCGCTTGGATTGACGCTTGGAGGACCCTTTGTCAAGGGGCGAGAGATTGCACTTTTTACTCTAGTAGCCAAGACAGCCACTCACGTGTAGACCTCTCTCTTTCACAGAGTTAAGAATTATACTATTGCATCAGTACACTGGTCAGATTTGGATGCCAAGGATGCGGTCTGTCAAGGTTGCATGGTTAGGCGGGCAGGTGGGCAAGTTCTCAAAGAGAAGGCTCTATCGGGATATCCCTTCTAGACACAGGGACAAAAAGGGGAGGATTCACAGTATGTGTCACATGCAATTCAACATGGAACTACGAACAGGGAGAGGAATAGTTGAATATTTTTGGTTCTGTCATTAATACTTTCCCCAAATCATTGAAGTAAACATTGTGGTTTAATACACTAATACCCTATTACCTTTCTCTTCTTTGTAACTTGTGTCACAATTATATCTCTACGTGAATTTAAATAAACCACACATGTAATCAGATTAATTACTTCCAAAGAAGTTTTTCACTCTGGGACTATACCCATATTTAGTAAATCATTAACCAACGTCACCCAGTTACAGCATATGTAAATTGTTCTGGAGCCAGCATTTCAATGAATCACATGCTGTAAACCACATTACAGCTTGCCCCACCTTTATTTAATGCAGCTGATGTCACTGAATTTCCTAAACCCTTCCAGCAGTAGTGTGATAGTGTTACTGCGAGATTGATAAAGATTTCTGATACTCGCTGGTAACAACTAAAAGCTGTTCATTAAACCCTAATGCAATTAAATTACCAATAAATTGTATTGACTTATTCATGCAGTGCTCTGTTTACTTGAATAATAAAGTATTTGAATCGGACGTCGGCAGGGGGTGGAGAGTTCCCCAGCACAGAAGGACCCCTAGCGCTGTAGAAAGGTAAGTAACTGAAGGGATTTTTAACCCCTTCCGCCCAGCGGGAGGGGGCGAGGGGATCTAATGACCCTATAGTGCCAGGAAAACAAGTTTGTTTTCCTGGCACTATAGTTGTCGTTTAATAGGGAGCCAGAGAGAGAGACTCGTTTACAAGATACAGCGGTGTGAATCTCTACATTTAAATTTTATTTCTCAGACCTAAAAATAAACAAAAACCTTAAGCACAGTATAAATCTTGAATATACATAAAAAAAAAAAAAAAAACACAAACAAACAGAGCATCATCATAAGGCAAAAACAAAACAAAGTCAACGCAAGTTATGGCGTACATTGCACAGAAGTGATGGTTCCTCTTTGAAAATCAAGTGACTACATAGGTAGGTAACCAAATATTGCATTCCTGAAGGAAAGTTTAAGGAAAAAGTCCTCTTTGAAAATTCCACTTATTTATATGAAGACAAAGCGCAATATTAACATCTGAAACCAGCTCAGAGGGTGTTTCTGAGACTGGTGGTGTGTGAACAGGTCATGATTTCTGAACTTACATTAGCTGTGAGTTGCCTGTATGGTCAGTGATCAGACAAGATGTTTTTTTTACCCACTGAGAACTTAAAGATGAGAGGAGAATGTAGACTGCAATATTGTACACTACCAAAGGGTATAGACAGAGGCTAAAATACATGTAATCATCTATTTTCCTTAACACAATGACAGTTTTCCTTTGAGTACAGAAAACCGAGAAACAGAAAGTCATCATGAGATAAGTGGTCCATAGCAATTAATTACCACCAAAAATCCACACCCACCTGCAGGAGATAGAAAAGATGCTGATAGGCCTCAAGCTTTTTTCTCTTTTCCTTACTGAGCCCCTTAATGCCCTGTTTGTCCACTGTCAACATCTCCTCAACTTGGCCTTTGCTTTTCTTGTTTAGTTTCTTACTGTGTGACACAACGTCCTGCAGACAAACAAAGCAGAAAACATTTATACACAACATTCTACAAGCAAACAGCATAAACACATTCACTACATCACGTTATATGAATATCTTTAGGATGCATCCTACGGAGGAAACATTTGTATTTAGTCATCACTATAATTGTTATTTGATTAATTATTCAGGACATTTAATTTGGGTGAAACAGACAGTACTACAGCCAATATCACAAACATTGATACCCAGTATGTTGGCAAACAAATGAAATTCACCTGAACAGTAATTTAGGAATTTCAAGTATCCAGAAAAAAATTCTATCTTCAGAAAAAGATTATTTGGCAGAACTAAAATGTTTCACTGTGTACAAGTTTAACGTTTAGTGGAAGAGAGTGATTGCCCGTGGAGTTAGTCACTAGACTGTAAATCCAATGATGCTCAGGTAGGTTAGACGTGGCATATGTTATAGTCCACACCATCTTAAATCGTATTTGCAGAATTTAGTGAACATTCTAACACCCTGCAAGATAGCTTTACAAAAAAAAAAAAACATTGTAAAAACCCTGTCGCTAGAAGAGGTTATAAAAAGACAATTTTAGAATATTGATAAATACTGCACTTCATTTTTATTGCCGTCACCCCAAAAACTAAAAGCCTAACCCCCTAACATGCTCTTTAAGCTGCAAAGTGTAGATGAAAGATGCACATAACTCCCAACATTTGGACAAATAGGAACACTTTAATTTTAGGTAGGGTTGTGCCCAGGAGCTGTTTTGAGAAATTTTAGGTGATGTAATAACAATTTTGGTAACTGAAATGTAATTTAGAACAAGAACAATGTATGTTTGTTACACAGATGGATTTCTTAACACATTTAAAGTGATGTAAAGACACACCAACAAAATGGAGCACGCACAAAAGTAATTTAAACTCAGTTTTTCCTTTTTCTTTGCTCGAGGTCAGTTTTCCACATCGTTAACAATACATCGTCATATTTGGCAATGACAAAATCTAAAACAAGTTTGAACATCCTTGATAAGAATCTGTGCAACCTAGAACACATTTTTCACATTCATGATGGAAATAAAACCACCATTTGTTTAAACAAATCTTTCTACTATTTCCAAAGTGCACAGGCTTCCCCAAACTCCGGCCCTGCTGAACAACAACTGCCATGAATCTGTGAATGAAATAGGCTGAAAATCATGGGAGTTGTAGTACAGCAACATCTGGAGGGCCGCAGTTTGGGGAAGCCTGCGAGTCTATGCAGTGGACACTTTGTGTAACATCTGGAAAGTTGTTTTTGAGACATGATGGCTCCTGTGCACATTCTGCTTAAAAAGGAAGTTAGATCATCCAGTTAACCTACATGTACAAACACGATGCACAAAGCTAAAATGTATTCGGTTACTGCCTCTAAACAAAGTAGATGACATAATCTGATTTATCGGGGAACATAGTGTACAGTCCATGCAAAAGTATTTCTTAATACAGTGGTTGCAAGTACAAGGTACAATATCGCTTTAAAGCTTCTATACACCGCATTCCAGCTTTGCTTTACATTATAGTAGTTTAAGTTTACTTGATGGAATGTTTTTTTGCAGATATTTTAGTAAAATATTTTTTTAGGGAGGCTTCATCTGTAGAATTGTCTCCGTTTCGGTTTGATTCACCTCCCTAAGTTAAAATGACAATCTAAGCACCATAACTACTCTACTGCATGGCTAAGCTCACTGGCTGAGAGCATCAGCTTCTGTCTTGCAGTACAGGGCTTAGCTCAGGAGAGCTCTGCCTCACTGATAAAAAGTTATATTTTTCTAAAATAGTTTGACTTCTTACAACCCAGGGCACTTCTGCTACCATAACCACTACAGCATGCTCTAGTAATTGTACTATGGTGTTCCTTTACGGTTGACTAAAATAAAAAAAAATATTCACAGTTCTTTCATGGGGATAACATTTGCCTAAATTACTTTACTGGTTTCAATTAATATCCTACTCACAAGAGGCTGAACACAGATTACATTGTGGTTAAATAAACAGAATAAACGTTTTCTTTGAAAAACTGTGCTCCTTGCTGCAGAAAGTTATTGTAAAATCCAGTGATCCGTTTCATAATACACCGCAACAATTTTATCCTCATATTGATACAGATCACAGGTAGATCGCGGTCATGTCACACAAGTAAACATTTTCCTAAAGATAGAAAAACTGGTGATCCTCTAACAGATTTAAGCACTGGTTTAAAGTAGATCATTTAGGGTTTTCAATGCATTGGTGAGTAATCAAAGTGCCCCCAACAATTTGCATCATCTATAGAAATTTTTTTTAATTAATGCATACTTAAAGGGACACTGTAGGCACCCAGGCCACTTCATCTCATTAAAGGGACACTAGAGTTACCCAGACCACTTCAGCTCAATGAAGTGGTCTGGGTGCCAGGTCGCTCTAGGGTTAACCCTGCCTGCTGGGGTTAAGCCCGCCTCTAGTGGCTGTCTTCCAGACAGCCACTAGAGGCGCATCTGCGACGCTGGAGACATATTATGCCTCCATCATGCAGAGCGTCCATAGGAAAGCTCTGCTGATGTCAGACGGGGGAGCTGACATCGGCGGGGGAGGAGAGGTAAGGGAGCCCGGCGGTGGAAGAAGGTGAGTAACTGAAGGGGTTTAACCCCTTCAGCACCACGAGAGGAGGACCCTGAGGGTGGGGGCACCCTTAGGGTACTATAGTGTCAGGAAAACCGATTTGTTTTCCTGACACTATAGTGATCCTTTAAGGTGGTCTGGGAGCAGTGCCCCTGTTGTTTTATCCCTGCAACTGCAAACTGCAACTTTTACACTGCAGGGTTAAAACTGCCTCTAGTGGGTGTCAACCAGACAGCCACTAGAAGTGCTTTCTGCATTCCCATGGAGTAGGATTCTGGGAACCTAAGCTGCATGGGGATGTCCATCATCTGCTATTGATTCAATGCTTTCCCATGGGAAAGGCCTAACGTGCGAGGGGCACTCGCATGTACATTAGGGTTTCCCGATCGGTGGAGGGGGGGCCTCAGTGCTGAAGTCTGGTAACAGTAAAACAGGTTTTTAACGAGAGGCATAGGGACACTATAGTAATGACATATCTACGGACTCCAAATCATTTAAAAATCACAAAGGAAAGAAAAAATACAGAATAAAACAGAGGAATGTTGAATCTGCCAACATAATAAATCCAAGAAGAAAACAGACTATTTTGAGAGAGTTCCGTTTAGTGGAGTAAGGTATACTTTTGTTCACCCAGAGCAGAGAAGTGAAGGTGTGTTAATGTTTGGACACATTAAAACACACACACACATTGGATAATGTATTGTTTTTTTGTGTGTTTTATTTTTTTGATCCTGTAGAAATTTAGTGCCCAACTGCTTACAGTACCATGATAAAAAATATTAAATTTTGTATAAAAATCTGAATGTATTCAGCATGACAAATATGCAAAACAAGAGGAAAATACTCCTACCTGTATTGTACAATTTAAAGATGGTCCTTAAAGATCAAGACTAGTCTGGCAGGTACCCATACCACAGACGTAATTAGTTCAGTTCAACAGATTTCTACTCAGTTCTCCTAACCACCTACATAGTGGGTCAAGTAGTTCTGACTTAATTCCTAATCCCAAAGGAGTACTGTGGGGACTGTGTGTTCCAATCAAGCTTACAGTGACTCTGATTAACGATACACAACCCCACTCCCCCACAACCGCAAATGTTTGGGTAAAAATAATCTTCAAGCTGGGAATTTCATCTTTTTTTTCACATTCTGAGATAATTTATAAACTACCACACACACAAAACAAACAATTCTCAATTATTGGTAACGGAACGGAGATCAAATTCCAAATGCTAGATTAAACATAGTCAAGCTATTTCTAGTTTTGCCATTTTAGTTTAAACTGTGCCAATTCCCCCAAAATTACTTTATTAAGGAACATCCATTGTTTGTTTGTTTTTTCTGTATTTTTTTTAGCAACACATAGAACGTTCAGAACATATACAAGTTTTTTTCAATTATCCAAGTGGTGGAGGAACAAAAGCAGGACTATGTTAGATAAAAGGAACACACACTATTACCTGGCCAAATTTGGAGATTAGTTATTTGTACTTAATGTACAAAAATGAAAACAATACAGTGTACTACAGATATAGATGGGTTTTACAAACTAAACTATAGCACAGAATAAAAGGACCTTACCTGCAGTGTTATTCTATTTTTGACTAAAAGCCCAATTTTAATATCCATGATGTTCAGATCTTTCTCCAGCTGTTGGTTTGACCTAATTTTTGTGACAACTTCCTCTCTCAACCGTGTCACCTCCAATTCTTCCTGAAAGTCCAAATCACTTTGATCCAGAAGGTAGACAAACTTTCTCACAACGTTCAGTGGTGGGTCATCAGAATTAACTGAGGACAAGAAGAGTAAGTGATATGTGTGAACATGAAACGTTTTTATATCTAGATAGACTGGTGGGCACTGGCTAAGGCCATGGGCCATGTGTTCTTCATTGACTATCCCAGAGCTGTGCCAGTTCTGTGATTATTCTGTAGAAAATAGAATTCTGATGCCCAAGAACAGTTTCAATATGCCTTTAGTGTAGCCACCATAATAGTGACTTGGCTAATTTCTGACTCTTTTTTTTGTGTGTGTTTTTTTTTTTGTTTTTTTTTCATTTGAAAATTGTATTTCCCGAATTTGAAAATTCAAGTTTTTTTAAATGTTAAACATAAAAAGCGAATACAGGAATGGGGATCAATGGAAGGCATAAAAAGACATTCTTTATTCAGGCATATTTGTCAAAAACAAACACTGTTTCAGCCTGTAAAACCTTAATCATGTACAGTATATATTGCCCAATACAGTAATAGCACACAGATGTTCTGCGCAGGGGACGCGAGTTTATTATACAGAAGTGAAATGTTCCCATTCTTTAATTGTCCTTCAAAGACATTTATGTGCTCAGTCCTCAGGGGTCTACAGTTTTTTCTCCAATGAACTTGATTTTAATTAATACCAAGTTTTTATAATTTTTGGAATAGTTTTTAATATCTTTATGGGATTTATTTTAGAGGTTCTAGATCCAACAAATGCTGGTTTTTGATCTTTGCCTGCAAGCTTACAAATGAAAGATTTTAAGAGACTGCGAGAATTTTAATACCATTCCTTTTGGTCAAACGATCTAGAAACCGCATTACAACTACCGGTATCATAAACTAACAGTATCACTATTTAAATGCTGAAATTGTAAATTCTAAATAAAAACGGTACAAATAAAACCGTGACATTGGACATTAAACTACAAAGTTCAAGACGTCACGCTTGCAAAATGTGTTTATCTGGAAGAAAACGGATATTTGTATCTGATCAGTGAGTAGCAGTTTGCTATATGCAAATGGAATGCTACAAAGCAACGTCACTGAACATTCTTTTTAACGATTTTAAAGCATTTTAGGAAAGCCGGGGAGTGAAATTCAATGCCTCCTCTGCTTCTAAATGCAACATCTGTCTTTTCTAGACAAAAGTCGTCAAAGAAAACATTTTGTTTTGGGTTGTAGATCTTTAGCTTAGAAAATAAGAGACTTGTGTAAACAGGATAGAAAGTGAGGTGAGAATACGTGACCTGTCCAATGCCCATCACATCTTACTAAACAAATGTTTTATGTTGCAAAAAGGCAATCAAGCTGTAACAGTAACCGTTTTAAAATGGCAAGTCAAGTTTTTCCCAAGGCACACTATTCTATTATTGGAGTGTTGCTTTGCATTAAATCTATTTATATTGTAGGACTTTCTTTTTCACTTTAACTTGCTGAAAAGCTTCATGTGTGAAGAGTGTGCCCTATTTTTTTTTATTTTGGAAAAAAGGCAGATTTCAATTATACTAGTTACACCCCCCTGGCATTTCAAGCAGACAACAGATCCTGTTACTTCCTGGTTTAGTTAGCTTACTTGCACGGAACTCCAGAGCACCTGCCTTGCAAAGACTTCTCATTAAGCTGCATTGGGAAGTCTGTGATTGGACAGCCACAGAAAGTCTGGGCGGGGTTAGAAGGGGAGGGCTTGCATAGGCTGCAGACAAGAGATCAGCAGGTTTTGCAAGCTGTTTTTTTTTTTTTTCGATATAACGCAGATGAAAAAATACATAATTAAATGCACGTCCGTTTTTATTTGGGGTATATCTACCAAACAGTGATTTTTTTCTTTTACTTTGTATTTGGGCAGTGATGTGTCCCTAAGGCATGCATGTAAGAATGCTTCAATTAGTAAATCATTGAATGCCTTGTTATTGAGTTTTCTTTTGATATAATAAGGCACAATATGTACTATGTTTCTGAGTCAGAGGTAAATAATATGATGTCTTACTACAGATTAACCCTTCTGTTGCCATTTTTGTTTTTAAAGAAAACTATATCTATTGTACACAAAGCATTAATCACATTTATATCATGAGTTGTCGAGTGCAATGAATAACACTATAAGGACTAGAGATTAGATAAATCCCCTTTCTAATAATACATTAGGGTATTCGGTAAAATATCTAATGCAGGCAAACCTTTATTTATGTTCAGTACCAATTGTTCAGTTTGCTACATGTAAAACTAAAAGAGAAAACCCATTAAAGTAGAATGTATTTATTTTATTACTTACTTAATGTTCTATAGTCTTCCCTGGCTTTGTTAGCCTTAAGAAATGCTTGTATTTTAATGATCTCTTTTTCCTGTGGAACAAAAGAACAATCTTTTTCAGTACATATTCACACGCATTAAAATGCAAAATTAGGAAAAGCAGAATTAACAAATCTTACGTGTTCCTTGAAATATTGCTGTCGTTTCTGGTAAGCTTTTTTTGCTTTTAACATCCGGTACCAAGACTGAATCTAAAATGGGTTTGCAAACAAAGAAAATAACAGTTTAGCACAAGATTGAAATGGGGGATTCTGCCAACTTTCACTAAAAAATGCAGAAATAAACACCAGAATCAGGTGTGGGGGATGGACTTTCAAAGCAGCCATATTCTGAGAAAATGATCACAGAATCTTAAACGCAGGTACCCTCTAAACCTAAGCTGTCCCTAAGCCCTAAACACCACCCTTCGTATTCCACCTTGGCTTCGGCCTGAGCAGCTTTATACAGTTGACATTACAATGTTGCTCAAAAGACCTGACAATTCAACTCGGCATGACAACAGCAATGTTTTAAATGCATACCATTTCAATGTTATTAATACAGTCACCAGAACCACCACGGCTTAATGTAGTGGTTTTGTGGTCTATAGACTGTCCCTGCAGTGTTAGCACTCTATACATTGCATATATGGTATACGCCAGTACCATAGCAGAATTTATACAGGTTACAGGGAACAAAAAAAACAAGAGTGGAAGAGGGCAAATTAGCTAAAGCTATGTGGTGTCTAATATGGGGTGCAGAGGATTGCTAAATATTTTTACCACTTGAAGCCAAAAAAAATTAAACAGAAACAAAATGTTTACAATCAGAGAATTTACCATGTAAGTGTTACTTTTTGTGCAAGTGATGACCAGGTGTATACACAGACCCATTCACACAAAGTGACCATAGAGATCTAAACAGGGAAACAGGGGACAGAGCGCCCCTTTCCCCCTTCACACCTACATTATGAAGCACTCTATAGAGTACACTCTAGCTAGAATGTATCACCTCTCTGATCACAGGATCTGTGCCGCACGTACCTTGACTATACCCACAATATTTCCCTGTAACAGTTTTAGTCTGTCTGTATAGGATTTCCTCTGTTTGTATCCTTTCCAAGACGCCTGTAAGGAAAAACAAAAACTATCAGTGAAAGCAGTAACATACAGACAAGTAACATATTTAATTAACAAGAGGGATGTATGTGCTAAATGGTCAGCTAGATGGTCTTAATTGGCCAACTTTGAGTCATTGAGCAAAAATGAAAAGTTTAGAGGATTAAAATTACCTATTTCAATGGAAATACAGTTTGGGAAGTGAGTGAGGCATGCATGCTCATCCTGGCATGACTCTTCCAAACTAGGGCGTTGGGCCATACCAACAGCCAAGGATATAGGGGATTACTCTTCTTTGTTCCAGTAAGTATTCTGTCCATCAGAACGTGTGAGATCCATTATAAATTGAACAGTAATATTTGTGAGCACCTACTGCAGTGTAGGAGTAAGAGACTGGTGAGGCTGTGAGTGTTGGTATAACGGGAATATAAGCGAGGTTGGGGGCAGGGTGACATAGCAGCGCCACTTTGGGGTATGCCACCTGCCATGTAAGAGAAGTATTCATATTTAAAGTCAGTCTCTATTTTAAAGAGAGAGTGATTGATGAAGACATGTTGCTTTCACAAGTGGAAACGGTCTGAAAACATACAGCATTCTGATGGTCTCACCTGGAGTTTGACAGCGGAAGGCTCCTGTTGATGAAGATAGGTTTTCCTCTCTTTGAAGCCTTTTCGGACAAGGTAGCCCCTCATTCGTGCTTGTAACAAAATAATGAGGCTTTCATTGGCCATCCACAACTGTTCCCGATTATAATCTGCAGTAATATTCCCAACGATTGTCTGTGAAAAATAAAAATGAAACGTATTATAAAAGGAATCACTCTGTGTCACTGACTTCAGTCTGAATGGGCACATAACGGATATATCTAATTTGGAAGGGGAATATATGTAAACAGGAACACAGAGAACATAGGTAAGTGTTAAACCATTCAAAAATTAACTCTGATCACTAGGACAGTAACAGGGAACTCCCGCACCATAACTGCTGCACACACTGTAATGGTTGTGGTGCGTACAGCGCCCATTTAAGATTACCTCCTACTGCACACACTGTAATGGTTGTGGTGCGTACAGCGCCCATTTAAGATTACCTCCTACTGCACACACTGTAATGGTTGTGGTGCGTACAGCGCCCATTTAAGATTACCTCCTACTGCACACACTGTAATGGTTGTGGTGCGTACAGCGCCCATTTAAGATTACCTCCTACTGCACACACTGTAATGGTTGTGGTGCGTACAGCGCCCATTTAAGATTACCTCCTACTGCACACACTGTAATGGTTGTGGTGCGTACAGCGCCCATTTAAGATTACCTCCTACTGCACACACTGTAATGGTTGTGGTGCGTACAGCGCCCATTTAAGATTACCTCCTACTGCACACACTGTAATGGTTGTGGTGCGTACAGTGTCCATTTAAGATTACCTCCTACTGCACACACTGTAGTGGTTGTGGTGCGTACAGTGTCCATTTAAGATTACCTCCTACTGCACACACTGTAGTGGTTGTGGTGCGTACAGTGTCCATTTAAGATTACCTCCTACTGCACACACTGTAATGGTTTAAGGAATTTGATACTTGAACACTGGTAGAATAAAACATTCTAGATTTGGGCAGTATAATGTATAATGTGGTGGATATCAACAGAAAGCAGAACACACGGTACAATATATATATTAAAATTAAACTCACCATAACCCTAATCAGATTTCCTGGTTCACAATATAGTCAGTACATGAAAAAACAGGTTTGTACCTAGGATCTACTCTTACAAATCACGACAATAAAAGTAATCTAATCTACTATATGTACACAGTAAGATATAGTATGATTCAGTAATTCTATAATGTAAATATTGTGCAATATTGAGAGATTGTACAATGCTGGGGGAACATATTCCGAGAGACAAAGACACTTATTGTACCCAAATGTCTAGGCAAATAAATCGTGGGAGCATTCAAACAAGTCATTGATGTGTATTTTAACTCTGCTAAATCCAAGCTCCATGTTTAAAAAAAAAAAAAAAAACGCCAATGGTTTCTTTCATTAAGCCACTGTTCTAAGCAACTTCATTGCCATCTCAACGTTGCACAAAACACACCAGGACAACACCAATGTTTTGGACTAAATCTCCCATAATGCTAGCAAAGCATCAAGGGAGATGTAGTCCACAACATCTGGGAGGCCGAAGGTTCCCCACCCCTGTTTTAAATGCATAACGTTTAAATTGTATTATGATCACAGAGATGCCAACATGAATATGATTTAACTTCTCTACATCGCAGATAAAACACAAAACACCACCCTGATTTGGACCGGTGTCCCACCACATTCATAGTGTTCTATTTATCCCTAATAGTTTCTCATATATTCCAGGAACTCTGTGTATATGCAGGCCTGTGTGGTTGGCGCTCCATACAGAGAGTGTCACCATGCGCATCTACAATCCTGACAAGACCCACTAGGTCACTAGCCCACCTCTTTACTGCCATAGCCCCTCCTGTCCTGATTTCCAACTCACTGTGACCGTAACCCCTAAATTTCCCTCCATCGGACTTTAGGCTATTTCATTGTACTATAAGAATGTTACTGGTCAGACACATTTACTATGTGGTTTATAGAGACTGTTATGCTAATGCTATTAGGTTTTGCGTTTTTAAGCATATCTGGAAATGATGCATGTTAAGTCACACGGTACTACCCAGTCTGCTTGGTTACAATTAAGGGGTCTATCCAAGGTTATTGCCACAAAATCCATATTAACTGATGTGCCTCACACCATTAATTGTCAAAATTGGCAGTCTCACATTAGTGAGACAGTCTGCCTGCTGGCATTGAAAATTACAGGTGCTCGTCAAGTCCTGCTAGGACACCTAGTTCGATTAACCCCATGAGAACACAGAGCAATTTCACCTACACACATGAATCTTAGAGCAGTATCATCCTATAAATCCCCAAGGGAGCTACAGATAGTGCTCATAAAACCCGATGCCCATTACCTGAAGCCAAGTCCATACATGCAGACTTAGTTATTGTTTAGCAGAATGTCAATCTGCACTGTCTGCTCTGACCTATCGACTGGACACGACCAAGCTTTACTACCGACTACTCCCACAAGACAAGAAGCTTTGGTTTCGGTACGCACCTTCCAGACCCCTGATGTTTTTTATTCTGTTTTACTTGTAGTACACCCTGTATTTATTCCAGGCCCTCTAACAATGGTGCTTGTCAGAATGTATTCCCCCTTGCACCGGGGATCTAGAATACTAATCATGGGGCCACCTGAAAATGTAACATCCTGGTTTTCCCCCAATGTTCCCGCTACTTTTCTAAGGACATGGGCAGAAGAAGATCACATTAAAAGTCTATTGACTTTTGTCAAGCCCCTCACCCGGAGGTAACTGTGCTGTCATATACACTTCGTAATTAGCTGTGAAACCCAGCAGCTTTTGCACAAACATCTCTTCAGGACTTCTGGCCCATTTTAATGGAACTGAAAGCTTTAATGAAAGCAGGTTTTTATCGGACTGATGAAGCTTTGCCATGATGAAATGCATTATTATTTGCAAATAAAGCAGTATTTGAAGAAGTACACAGGGTCCCTAGCTCTCTCATTTAGGAGGATATAGACATTGTGGACTTATGCACACATTGGAAATTATCAAAGAGAGTCTTTATAGGTTCCACCACATGTGAGTAAACTGGCTTTTATTATATACCTCATTCATGTAAAAGTATTACACTATACAACTTCTTATTTTTCGAGCAATGATTTCTAATGAAGATTAGAGTTTTCCATTTGGATTATTGTTCATTTTTGTTTATTAGTTATTTTTAAAATTCCATTGGATACCAGTTTTGTGCAACGATATTGCAAATTAAGTGTTACATACAGTGTGGTTTTATTTGAACATATATTTTTACATATTTTGATGATTATAGTGTTCCACTTCATTTTCCCTCTTGGTTTCTGTTTCAGTGTGGATTTTGAAACGTTACACATTACGTGTGGGAGCAGCATTCACTGAATATTAACCAATAAGTGGTTATAGAGCTAGACCCAGCTGGGTCGAAACGGTCACATATTCATCCACACATAAAAATGTGGTTAATGGCATTTACCGTCCTGACAGGAAAAGTTGTGCCAAGTCACAATCATGCACATGTAAACCTGGTAATTACTTTTGGGGTCAAAGGCCGGTCATGGTCAACCAAATCCACAGGAGGGTTTAGCTGAGCAGCAATCATGAACACCGGGTCAAAGGCCGGTTATAGCCAATCGGATCCAGAGGAGGGGTATTTAAACCCAACTCTCCTCTTGCTCATTGCCCTGTCGTGGTTTCATTCCTATGGTTATCCGAGAGTGCGTTCCTGATCTTGATTTTCTGGTATTTGACTTCCCTGATATCTGGTATCCTTGACTTTTGGATTTCCCTTATCTTTGTGTCTGATTCTGTGTCCCTGACCTCGCCGAGTATTTTAACTATTCTTGGAGACGTTAAGTCTGGCCATTCTAACGTCCAGTTATACGTTATCCTTAGTCCTAGGTGTGACACAGTACCACGTGCTGAATCAACTTGTAATCCTGACAGAAACGTTTCTATTACCTAGAGTGCCTGGACAACTCTTTTATTTTGCATATAAATAACTTTAAAGGAGAACAAATATCTTATATATGTAAATCCCTTTTTTTTTTTAATACATTTTTTACATACATTTCTCTCTTTAGTAGAACAAATGTGCTTTCTTTAAACATCTTGTGTGGAATTTAACATTTAGTAACATTTAAAGATGTACTGCATTGCTTAGTAATACTCAACTAAACTGTTTAGATATGTAAGAATGGCAAAATTTATAAACCTTCCTCCCAGGCATTTTGTGGCCTAATGGTCTTAACATAGCACTGATTTTTGGGATGAATTAATCATTTCCAGTGACATATTAGGTTTCATCGCCATGTCTAAGCACAAACCTGAATTTCTTCCCGAGTAAGCCAATAACTTTTTGTAGTGATCCCTTCTGGCTCAGCCCAGCTTCCTTCTTCAGTTTCAAAATTGTAAAAATAGTAGTAGTTATCTTTTAGTCTTAACTTCATCCAATAACTCTCCTCGGTTCCTGCAGAGAGACGAAAGTCAATTTATCCATTGTATTTAGACATCAGATACATGAATACTGTACAACCAACAACAAGATCTAAAAAGTACATCTTAAAAGTAGCTGCTAGATTGACAACTTCAGTTTTCTAAAGACAATGGTAAAAGAGAATTTGGAAACTATTACAATGAAATCTACAGTACAAAACAAAAATATGAAACCAACTGATATATAAATTCATACTTTGGGTTGTGAAACAGACAATACAATTAAATACAGAAACAAACTACACACGTCTCATTTGTAAAGAAAAAATGCCTAAGTGGAAACAACATAACTTAATTAAAAAGGACAACAAATAAAGACCTAATAGCGATATAATATCAGGTGGACATAATAATATTGACAACACAGGGCCAGCTAGAGATGGGAATCACATACATACTGTGTAAATACAGATATTGCTGATCCTGGCAACTACAAAACTGTAGTTAGAAGTTTTCCAACCACAGTACCCAATCCAGATGTTGAAAAGAAAGTGGCTTAGAAATTTATAGGTGGAGGTCTACCAGACAAGATCAGCTGCAGATATTCATTAGATAAACAGAGTAGATAAACTCCTGATGTGAACACGTGAGCCACAAGGACTAGCTATTGATATGTCCAAATGTGAATGAACTGCAATCATCCTCTCATTCAACAATGCGCAAAAAAAATAAAAAATAAATAAATAAATAAATAATAATAAAAAAAAATAACAACAGTAGTAAAACTGTACCTTTTAAAGGGACACTGTAGGCTCCCAGACCACTTCAGTTCATTGAAATGGTCTGGGTGCTGTGACCCTTTTGAACCTAGTGCTGCAATGTAAAACATTGCAGTTCCAGAGAAACTGCAATGTTTACATTGCAGCTCTAATTCTGACTCTAGTGCCTGTCTACCAAACAGCCACTGGGGGCGCATCCGGAATTGTAATGGACTTATGGTCCGTTATCTGACGCTGGACGTCCTCCCCGGCGTCAGATTTTTCACCATAGGAAAGATTTAATTCAATGCTTTCCTATTTGGAGGTCTAATGTGCACGTGGCATTTTCTGCCCATGCGCCTTAGACACAACCCAGCTTTGAGGGACATCGGCGTTGAGATAAGGTAAGTAAAGGGGTTTTTTATTTACTGGGGAGGGGGGGCGCAAGGAAGGGGGGAGGCAGAGGGATCGCTAATGCCAGGAATAAAGCTTTGTATTCCTGGCACTACAGTATCCCTTTAAATATTATGGTTGATTGTACCTATACAACCAGAAATTAGCCCCAAACACACTGTGATCAAAAGTTTGATTTAAATAGAAAAGGTATATTCATTACTGAATATTACTGCATCAGTAGTTTCCCTGACTTTGTGAAAACTCTGGTTTAAAATATATAAGTAAAGAAAAAGCATCCTAGATGTTTAATGTACAGCATTACCTTCACCAGTCTTTTTCTGCTTGGCTTCAGAAAGGCTGTTGTGATACGTTTCGGAACACTCAGGAAGCACTCCTTTTAATCCCGTTTTAGGAGACTGCAAGGCCAATAGGGTACTCTGTACTTCATTCTTTTCCAGAGCCAAGTTAATTTCTGCTACACCAGCTGACACTAAACACAAACATAATGAACCATGTTATTTCATAGACAAATAACCATCGTAAATATTTAAGGTCATGGTGACAATATGAAATGAAATTACCAAATATTGTCTATAGCTGGACAATACGCTCTGGATCTGGTGGGTGGGTATCGAATTCCAGGTTAAACCTATGTTCTCATAAAAGGGACAGTGTTATGAGGTCCACCTACCTCTACATACAGTTTGTGTAAACTGCCTGCATGGCAGATAGATCAGTTCATTTCAGATAGCACCACTAGATGTCTTCTTCTGGAGCAAGAACAGATATATCTGGGGAACTGATTTAGCAAATTCCTATGTAGAATTATGAAAATTACAGGGACACTATAGTCACCAAAACAACTTTAGTAATGCAGCAGTTTTTGGGAATAGATCATGCCTCTGACATTCATTTTGCTCAATTCACTGTCATTTAGAAGTTAAATCACCTTTGCTTCAGTTTATGAAGCCCTAGCCACACCTCCCCTGGCACTGACTGACACAGCCTGCATGAAAACAAAAAGGTTTCATTTTCAATCAGATGTAACTTACTTTAAAAGTGTTTATATTCTGCTATGGAAATTTAACTTTAATCACATACAGGAGATCCTGCAGGGTCTAGAAGACTTTTAACAGAGCAGAAGATAAGAAATTCAAAATTAAACAGAATTTGCAATAAAGTATAAACATTAGACCACTCTTTACAGGAAGCGTTTACGAAGGCTATGTAAGTGACATGCAGGGAGGTGTGACTAGGGCTGTGTAAAAGTAATTTAACTCCTGAACGGCCGAGAATTGAGCAATGAGATTTCAGGGACATGATATATACATCAAAGTTGATTTGGTGATTATAGTGTCCCTTTATATTTTCATGGAGATATCAGATTACTTTATTTGGAAGTGAATAAGCAAAACAATCTCTTTTTACTTTCTTGTCCTTCCTTTTTTGTTTTTTTTATCATGGAGAAGTGTACATTTTCTACATGATTGAGCTGCTAAGGTGTTGCCCAGCATTGGGATATATTGTATATTTTTTATTATTTTGTTACATTGTTTGTGTTTGTTTTTTTGGAGAGACACTTAATTATTTTCTTCATAAATGTACGTGTTGTGGCTCAATAGTCCCACAATTTACTAGACTACTCTTCTTCAATGGACAAAACATCTAGAAACATTGAACTGAAATGGATCTAGAGGGATTCAATCTGAAGACAATCAATCCATGGGGTTAGTTTGTCTAAACCGATACAAAATTGAAGAAGGTTCCAGTTCACATACGTTTGTGAGCATCTTCTGTGTCCTGGTTCGCTCGGAGAATTCCTTTCTGTATTTCGTTTAGCCAAAGAGCTGCGGCTTCATCATTCGAATCCTGGAACGAAAACAAAAGTATGTCGTATGAAAAACATATTCACAAACAATATGTAGAATTTTACACAGAAAGCATTTGGTCTTTTTTTCATTTTGACTAAGGGAATGGTTTCCTGTATTCTACTGACAATTTTTCCAGACTCTGAAAATGTAAAAATCACAGCTCAGAATTATATTCACTGCAAATAATATGTTCCATTAGTTATCTATTTATTTATTTTTTTATTTTTTATTAAATCCCATCATGTCTGTACAATCCTGTCAGAAATCCCCAGTGATACACACTCATTACAAAGCAACACAAATTGCCATGAGGCAACAACATGGGTTAATGCGGAGTCTCTACTGGTATTACAGGACTCCATTGTTTATGCTGCAATGACTAGAATCAGGTAGAAGAACAAGACTAGTGATATGAAGGGATTCCTGAGTGATGGCAATATCCTACAGAAGTGCAGCAAAGTCACCGGAGGAGATTTTTCATTTTGATTGAAAAGCGCTTATTTTCTTCAAAGTAAATTCTGACAATTTTCATTGAAATTTCCATTTCAAAATTTATAACAGTGGAAAACACTTTTTTCAACAGAACTATTCAGAAACCTTTTGCAAGTGTTGCCGACACTGTGCTAAATTACCCCCCTTGCGATAAACCTCTCTTCGGACAATGTAAGGGCCTCCAGTGCTGTTTGACACTGTGGCCAGGAAACACCCTAAATCCATCAACAACCTTCAAACTACTTTAATGCAGTAACATAGAAACATAGAATGTGACGGCAGATAAGAACCATTCGGCCCATCTAGTCTGCCCAATTTTCTAAATACTTTCATTAGTCCCTGGCCTTATCTTATAGTTAGGATAGCCTTATGCCTATTCCACGCATGCTTAAACTCCTTTACTGTGTTAACCTCTACCACTTCAGCTGGAAGGCTAATCACCAGATAATCACCAATAGATGGTAATTCAGGAACAAACTGGAAGGTTATTACACGTGTGTATTGAGTTTAGAGCAAATTGCAATTTGTCTGCATTTTGAGCAATCGGCGGGTTGTACAAATTCAGTAACTCTGAATTGCCATATGGGTGAATCACCAAACAACCGAAACGGACCATGGACGAACGGTTTCATTTGTTTCATGATTCAGAATTCCACATGTGATAAAAAAAAAAAAAAAAAAAAAGAATTGGAGAAAAAAATATGTTTGCTGGTTAGGGGATAGCCACCTAATGTTGATTGTATTCACAGATCAAGTCATTATACTGGTTGCTTTTTCTCTCTTTATATGTGAACCAAATGGCAGGTAAATGCTTCAGTGTACTGTAAAATATACACAGAATATTTATATTTTGAAGTACTCTGCTCCATTTTCACACCTTTTGATGCGTCTGAATCATTTTCCCAAGACGCCACATGGACAAGTTTCAGACTAGCCGACCAAAAGTGTTTTCAGAATAACTGATGAGGCGGAATTGAATTTTAATCGCCATGCACAAATAATACAGTTATAGGTTAAAACACCAAACACCGGCAGATTTGTTGGGGCTGTCTGTCTTATTACAAATAATCTGAGTTGGTTTTTAGGGTACAGGGTTTGTTTCATACATGAGCAGTTTTGAAGTTAAAATAAATAGCTTTCAGAGCATTAATGTGCTGGCTGTGACACAGTAAGTCTAAAGAAAATAATAACAAAATATATATATTTCATTAAAAAAATAAAAATAAAAAAAATATATATATTTTAATAAAAAAAAATAAAAAAATATATATATATGAATAATGGTAGCTTTAAAGTATCTAATTTATATTAAACATTTTGCTTTTCACGTAACAAAGTTTCCACTATGGACGGACGGACAGAGTTTCAGTACATTATTTGTATAGCAGCTCACATATAGAATTTGACGGATGTATTCTGTGCATTGCTTTTGGCCTGTGTTTTGTAACAGACAGTAGTTACCTGGAGCGTATTCTATCTCTGCATGTGATTTCTGAACTGGAGCAAAGGGCACAGTAGTAAGTCATAGGCTACAGTGTTATTCAATGAATGGACGTGTTTCCTGTAGAGAATGAAAACACTGTCGTCACTGTAGACGCTTTGATTCTTGCAGGGCTGGGGTAGAGCAAATCGCTCACATTGTGCTGGTCAGTCTAGAATTTACATTACAGCACATGGTTAATCACTAAATTCTGAATTTTAGCAAATTAAATGTGAATGGTTAAAGTGAGACTAAAATAACTGATCCAAGCCAATGTTCCAACTCCAGTATAATAGCCGCACTATTTTAGCCACACTCTTGCATTCGGATTTAGTATGTTGGCATTTAAAAAATAACCATAACACAAAAGTTTAGCTGCTTTTGCATAAAAGTATAGGGCGCACAGCTACCTTTAGAGGGCGTCTTAATTGTAAAGAGCGTTGCAGCTCAGAAGGTACAGAGCGAAAAAGTTAATTATTTCCCCGTAGTCCGCTTACTTGGACACACAACTTTGATAACTTCAGGTAGAATTCTGTCTTGTTTGATCAGTGAGATTTAAGACAGCTATCCACATTCCACACCTCCCATGGGCCTAATGTTATTAATATCCCCACTGTAACAACATTGGAAAATCCCTAAATTATGTACCACTGGGGACCTTTATGACTTCCTGTAGATAGTATCTATACTTTGTCTGAAATTACCCAATTTAACCTCAAGATCCATTACATTTAAAATGTTTTGCATGGCATTTACAAATAAATAAATCAATATATATATTTAAACTATTCTTGATAGGTGGACTACGAAGGCAGTCACAAAATCACAGGAGTTGTCCAATGCTTTATCTTGAAGTGGTTAACTAGAGCATATTTGGCCAATAAAGTTAAAAGTTGTTCAGCAACATTCTTGTCCCTGTAATCAGACTTTGAATCGTAATCACTCCGAATGTAATTGAGCTGCACCTTTATTTAAAAACCGTAAACCTGAAACAGAAATCCCTTCTTTAGAATTCAACACATGATCGTTCCAGTCACATCAAGCAATGCTAGAATTTCTGCTTATCATGGCGTTGGATGCAATAACAACTTACTATAAGGGTAGGAGAGGAAATAAAGCATTAATTATGGGAAAATAGCAGGAAATGAGTGAGAAAATTAAAAAAAAGGATGCAGAAGAAATGTCACAAAAAGAAATTAAAGGAGAAGAGAATAAACAACTATCATATATAAGTGAACAAAGGCACACAAAAAAAAAAATGATCTCACATTTTCTAATCTAACAATTAACTCAAGTGCCATTAATAACAGTCTCTGGAGAGAGGGTCGATCCCGTAAACAGTATGTCTTAGTTTGGAGAGATAATGAAAGAATGGAGCTAGGACGTGGGTAAGAAACTAGGGGGGGGAAAAAACATTAATTTCACGTTAACACATCTAAAAAAAAAATTAACATATTTACTCAAATAAATAAAAAGAAAAAAAACTAAGGTTTGTTAAGTTAATTAAAAAAAAAGTAAAGTCAGATATAAAAGAAACCTTTTTAAATACATGAGCTGTTAAAAGTGCACATCTTAGCAATGCAGAGTGCAGCCTCTAGCTAACCCAGAAAGTTAAAACTAAGCCTGGTCAGGTAATGGTTAAGGGATCCTGTTGAAGTGTATAGAATGCTGTCCTGTAGAGTCATGTGTGTTCTGGTGAGTCACTCCTTCCACATAAAACTTTTCACAGAGCTCAGTCCTTCACTTTGCCAGGAGTGCTGCTTTGAGAGCAGACAAATGGAGTGTAGAGAGAGGAAGAGGGGCTCGAACCATTTGAACATAGAGTACAGAGGAATCTTCCCAACTTCCAAAAACATTTCTGCATGAACTCAACCGAAAAAAAAAGCGTAAACATGAGAACTTTTCTGACCTTGCTCTTTCTCTGTGCCAGAGCTGGTGGCATGAGAGGTGAGTACATGCAAATGTTTTGGAAAGTAACTGCAACGTTTAGATCATCGTAGATTGCAGGAAAAATTAAGAACAAAAAAAATGGTCTTAAAAAACGTGAAGTATGCACACAAAGTAAACATAGAGAGCTTATCGGGAGAAGACTTATGAAAATATTAACAGTACGCACTACTAACAATAATAAATATGGTATATGGGCTCACATTCTGTTATAAAGGTCTCTGTGCTTGTTTGGGTTTTGTAGAGGGTTTTTTTAAGTTACAGAATTAACCACTCTGGTGTTTTATTAACAGATTTTGTTATTCTGCAATGTTGACAGCAGTAAACTCGTTTAATAAAATAATTGAAAAATACCAATTTGTTTTATTTAAATGGATGTGCGAATACAGATTTTAACAAGAGTGACAATGCACTGAATTTTAAATTCATTGTGTTCCACCTCTCTCTCTACGGCTGTTAATATTATTAAATGCTATGAGTGTGAAAATAGCACTTTGTGAATGGATAATACAGCATCAGTGTACTGATTTTACTTTATATTCCTTTTAGGGAAAAATACTAGACTGGAGAGCAATGAAACTCTGACTACAAATATATCAAGGACCTTTCGTGGAAATATTGCACGAGATTTTCAACCACTTCCTAGTCATTTACTCTATAACGTGACAGATCCCACCCCGCATAATGTACAGAAATGCTCGTCACAGATCACAGACAAACTCTCAACAAGAGTCAACAATTCTACTATAGACTTCTTAAGAAGCTCCATAACCACCAGACTCATTCCATCAATCTACATCGTGGTCGTATTAATTGGTGTCCCATCAAATGCCATTATCCTGTGGATGCTCTTTTATCACACCAGATCCGTGTGTACAGCTATATTTTATACCAGCCTGGCCATTTCGGATTTACTGTTTTGTCTCATGCTGCCCTTTAGGATAGCCTATCACCTAAATGGTAATAACTGGATATTTGGAGAAGCTATGTGCAAGATAACGACTATACTGTTCTACGGCAACATGTACTGCTCCATCCTCCTTCTCATGGGTATTAGCATCAGCCGCTACATTGCCATCGTTCATCCTTTTATCTACCGGAGTTTACCGAAACGAGCCTACACCCTTCTTTTGTGTACCCTAGTGTGGATTATTGTTCTCGTATTTATGATTCCATTTTTCACCGTCAAACAGACGTTCAACTTGAACGCGGACACTGTAACTTGCCATGATGTCCACGACATTTCATCTGATGCCTTCCAATTCTACTATTTTATCTCACTTGTGATCTTCGGATTTTTGATTCCATTTTTTGTTGTTACTTTCTGTTATTTCTCCATTATGAGGACACTGGCCGTCCATGACAAGACAAGACTGATGTACGTTAAAATCACTATTCTGCTCTTGGCCATATTTGCCTTTTGCTTTACACCAAGTAATATTATTCTCCTTGTTCACCAAATACGATACCATTACACCAATAATGATGACCTGTACGGTTGTTATCTTACAGCTCTGTGTCTAAGCAGCTTAAACAGCTGCCTCGATCCATTTCTCTACTTCCTGATGTCCAAGATAACAAACCCATCTAAGAACTATGTCACCATGGTTAAGCCCGCCAACGAAACACATATGAAACTTTTGTCTTCCTCAGCATAAGCAAAGGCTTTTTCTTGCTTACATTTCCAAAAGATGTATAAGTGCACCATCTACTGGCCATTTATGCAATCTATCTTCAACAATAAATTATTATTATTATTATTATTATTATTATTGCCATTTATATAGCACCAGCAGATTCCGTAGCGCTTTACAATATTATGAAAGGGGGGATTTAACTATAAATAGGACAATTACAAAATAACTTACAGGAACGATGGGTTGAAGAGGACCCTGCTCAAACGAGCTTACAGTCTATAGGTGGTGGGGTATAAAACACAATAGGGCAGGATAAATTGATATAAACACCCCAGTTAAATAATAGGACATAAGTTAGTGCAGTGATAGGCAACCTTCGGCACTACAGATGTTGTGGACTACATCCTCCATAATGCTCTCACACCCATAATGCTAGCAAAGCATCATGGGAGGTGTAGTCCAAAACATCTGGAGTGCCGAAGGTTGCCTATGCCTGAGTTATGGCATGTTTGTATAGATTTTTTTTAACCATAAGTAGGATTATGGGGTTTTACAAAAATCCCTATACTATTCAATAAACTTGAAAAAAATAACAGCTAATGATATTAAACTATTTAACATGCATTAGGACGTTGTATATATATATCCTGGATATCTGTTTTTCATTTAAAATAAAATATATATTTCTTAATGTCTTGAAGTATATATATACATATATTATATACATTATTTATTTCAAATCAGAGTAAAACAAATACATGGATGTTATAAGTAATTTACTAAATTGTCTTGTTTTCTTCACTGAAGGGTAAGAATGGAGTATGAATATATCTAACCAGGCGCGATGGCACCGCACTTTATTACATTACCCAACTATCTAGAATATTTACAGCGTTCTGATCCTGTAAATAGCACCGAATGCACTGTATTGTAGTGAAGTAAAATTTGAAATCCAAAATTTATGTAAAAATAACCATTTTGAAATAATTCTAACTTCACTATTTCAGCCAAAATTCTGTAAATCCCATTTTAATTCACTAGATTCCAGTGTTTGTAGAAGCAATAAATGTAATGCTATATCTATGTGTAGTTGTAATAGCCAAATTGATATGATTACAAATTGCCAACATTATTATCATTTTTGTTGGAACAAACAGTGCAGAGTGCTTTGTAAACGATTTATTTACAATCCCATTATAAATAAAATAAGGATATTGAGAGAAAAAGTAATGAATCGAAGTTTACAAACAAGAAGGTTATAGCAGTGATTAAGGGGTCTCTCTGTATTTGTCAATCCAGTTTTTGGGCATTTAAAGACCGGCCCCTCTTAATTCTGCTAAGGAGGATTTATACTTCTGTGTTATCTATACAAAGACACATTGTAAGCACTGCACTTAAAGTGTTTACAGTATCCATGTAATGAGTATCCATGTAATGAGTATCCATGTAATGAGTATCCATGTAATGAGTATCCATGTAATGAGTATCCATGTAATGAGTATCCATGTAATGAGTATCCATGTAATGAGTATCCATGTAATGAGTATCTGGTATGCTGGATATAAACTGATGTACTTTTGAGAGAGCATAAAAACATTCAATAAATCCAGATCTGCCAGGAAAGGTATAGATTGGGTGAAAAACCTATTTAAAAATACTTCCCAATCTCTTCCAATTGAGAATTTCTCGGTGAATTGAAAACATATAGAATTAAAGATGAAAATCTCCCAAAGTGAAAAATTTACCAATTAACCAATTTAAAGCTCTAATTTCCAGTTCACTCGTCATTTCCTGGCAAAGTGCACAATCACAAGGAGCCATTTCATGAAGGTAGTCTGTGTATAAATGGCTTTAGGTAAGAGTTGAGAAACAATTAAAGCGTTTATCACGTATCACACAACTTTCAGGTTAGCAAGTGCAGGATGCCAGGAGGTGAATATAACAAGGTGAGTCAAGAGTGAGTCAAACAGCTCCACGTTAAATTTGGATAACACACAGTGTCAGACAGGGATTAACACATTGCACATACACAGCCCACGGACTGATCATGTACATACACAGCCCACGGACTGATCATGTACATACACGGCACACGGACTGATCGTGTACATACACAGCCCACGGACTGATCATGTACATACACGGCACACGGACTGATCGTGTACATACACAGCCCACGGACTGATCATGTACATACACAGCCCACGGACTGATCATGTACATACACAGCCCACGGACTGATCATGTACATACACAGCACACGGATTGATCACATACATACACAGCACACGGATTGATCACATACATACACAGCACACGGATTGGTCACAGACATACACAGCACACGGATTGATCACAGACATACACAGCACACGGATTGATCACATACATACACAGCACACGGATTGATCACATACATACACAGCACACGGATTGATCACAGACATACACAGCACACGGATTGATCACATACATACACAGCACACGGATTGATCACATACATACACAGCACACGGATTGATCACAGACATACACAGCACACGGATTGATCACATACATACACAGCACACAGATTGATCACAGACATACACAGCACACGGATTGATCACAGACATACACAACACACGGATTGATCACAGACATACACAGCACACGGATTGATCACAGACATACACAGCACACGGATTGATCACAGACATACACAGCACACGGATTGATCAGGCAATGTGCAGTAATATCAAACATCTGAATTTATGGTTTTGGAAATGTAAATGTTTGTTTTTGGTACATGTATAAAGAAGGAATTTGTGTTTCTGTTTTAGATAATGTCATACTGTGAAATATTGAGCGTATTGTCCATTTCTACTCTTATTATAATGTGAGATTTTCAAAAGAGCGTTGATGATTGTGTTCGGTCTTACTGGTTTTTGATTTGTCTTGTTACATCTGATTCTGATCTCTGGAGTCCCTGTCTTGTCCCTGATATCCATTATTGTTACCTTGTTATCCTTCGACCATGGCTTGGTTAAAAGTTCTCTCTAGCCTTAAGTTAATTATGTTAATCCCAATTATAATATAGAATTTCTCCTACTTGTGTTGCGATCTTTTTTTGTTTTTATATTTTTTATTGTAGCATACATATACAGTTGCAAGAAAAAGAATGTGAACCCTTTGCAATGATATGGATTTCTGCACAAATTGGTCATAAAATGTGATCTGATCATCATCTAAGTCACAACAATAGACAATCACAGTCTGCTTAAACTAATAACACACAAAGAATGAAATGCTGCCATGTTTTTATTGAACACACCACAACATTCACAGTGCAGGTGGAAAAAGTATGTGAACCCTTGGATTTAATAACTGGTTGAACCTCCTTTGGCAGCAATAACCTCAACCAAACGTTTCCTGTAGTTGCAGATCAGACGTGCACAACGGTCAGGAGTAATTCTTGACCATTCCTCTTTACAGAACTGTTTCAGTTCAGCAATATTTTTGGGATGTCTGGTGTGAATCGCTCTCTTGAGGTCATGCCACAGCATCTCAATCGGGCTGAGGTCAGGACTCTGACTGGGCCACTTCAGAAGGCGTATTTTCTTCTGTTAAAGCAATTCTGTTGTTAATTTACTTCTATGCTTTGGGTCATTGTCCTGTTGCAACACCCATCTTCTGTTGAGCTTCAGCTGGTAGACAGATGGCCTTAAGTTCTCCTGCAAAATGTCTTGATAAAC
This sequence comes from Pelobates cultripes, assembly GCA_933207985.1. Lineage (NCBI taxonomy): Eukaryota > Metazoa > Chordata > Amphibia > Anura > Pelobatidae > Pelobates > Pelobates cultripes. The sequence goes on along the minus strand of OW240916.1, from coordinate 317,389,454 downwards.
TTGGGAATTCATTTTTCCTTCGATGATAGCAATCCGTCCAGGCCCTGACGCAGCAAAGCAGCCTCAAACCATGATGCCCCCACCACCATACTTCACAGTTGGGATGAGGTTTTGATGTTGGTGTGCTGTGCCTTTTTTTCGCCACACATAGTGTTTCTTCCAAACAACACAACTTTGGTTTCATCTGTCCACATAATATTTTGCCAGTACTGCTGTGGAACATCCAGGTGCTCTTGTGCAAACTGTAAACGTGCAGCAATGTTTTGTTTGGACAGCAGTGGCTTCCTCTGTGGTATCCTCCCATGAAATCCATTCTTGTTTAGTGTTTTACGTATTGTAGATTCGCTAACAGGGATGTTAGCATTTGCCAGTGACTTTTGTAAGTCTTTAGCTGACACTCTAGGATTCTTCTTCACCTCATTGAGCAGTCTGCGCTGTGCTCTTGCAGTCATCTTTACAGGACGGCCACTCCTAGGGAGAGTAGCAGCAGTGCTGAACTTTCTCCATTTATAGACAATTTGTCTTACCGTGGACTGATGAACAGCAAGGCTTTGGAGATACTTTTATAACCCTTTCCAGCTTTATGCAAGTCAACAATTCTTAATCGTAGGTCTTCTGAGAGCTCTTTTGTGCGAGGCATCATTCACATCAGGCAATGCTTCTTGTGAAAAGCAAACCCAGAACTGGTGTGTGTTTTTTATAGGCAGGGCAGCTGTAACCAACACCTCCAATCTCATCTCATTGATTGGACTCCAGTTGGCTGACATCTCACTCCAATTAGCTCTTGGAGATGTCATTAGTCTAGGGGTTCACATACTTTTTCCACCTGCACTGTGAATGTTTACATGGTGTGTTCAATAAAAACATGGCAACATTTCATTCTTTGTGTGTTATTAGTTTAAGCAGACTGTGATTGTCTATTGTTGTGATCAGATCACATTTTATGACCAATTTGTGCAGAAATCCATATCATTCCAAAGGGTTCACATACTTTTTCTTGCTGTAACTGTAAGTATACAAATAAATAAAGCATATTGAGCTACATTTTCAAAGTGCATGCATGAATAGTGGCAGACTCATTTAGAACGTTTGTGTTTATACATTTATATAGAAGTTCCCGTCTGGCTGAGCTCAGTGAAGGCTACTTGCACTTATTAGTATATATCAGCTTTAACTAGTGATCTATAATCATTGCCTTCTGGGGGGTATTGGATTCTCGAGAGAGTGCTTATAAGTACAGTGATAAACAGCCTAGTATTTAAGCTTGCTGGACACCAGCTGCCTGGCAGTTACCGTCAGTGCTCAACTGCAGAAACGCAAATCAAGAAACACACTCAAAAAAAACTTAATCAATAATGCTATCGCTTAATGGGCAACTGTACGGATGTGTGCCATGGCTTCCAATAGGGGTAAGGCCATGTCACCTAGCCTAAATCCGCAGGGAGAGCAAAAATTTTTAAGAAAACAAAATCAAGCCTGTCATATAGTTTAGTAGCTAAACTCTGAATAGCTGTTATAGACTAAAACAACAGTATAAAGTCTAAGGTTTTCAGCTACCATTCGCTTTAGCGCCTTGCAGTGTTCAAGTGCCTGAAGACATCTGCGTCTGCACCACCCGATTCGGCTTGGGGTAGAAGGGCTGGATGGTATTAACATCCCATGCTGGAGCGGAGGATGCCCGTGAGGCTTTTGCCGCTGACTTCTGGGTGATATCTGGTGCTGGTAAGTCCAGTTCTCTGAAGATGCGTCCAGCTTCCGAGAGGTGTGTTAACTGCAATCTCTTCTCCGCGTGTAATATGGTCAGTTTGCGACCCGGTCCCCAGCGGTACCTGACATCCTTCTCTCTTAACAGCTTGGTCCCTGGTTGTAGTGAGTGCCTCCAGGTCATTGTGGACCTTGAAAGGTCTGCAAAGAAGGCCATGTCCGAGCCTTCAAAATGGTAAGTGGATGCAGTTCTTGTCGTGAATGAGATAAGCTGCTTACATTGGAGCGATTGAAAACACAACAGTAAATCCCTTGGAACCCCAGCAGGAGCTTTAGGTGATTTTGGGACTCGGTACAGGTAGTCCAGGTGTATGGTCTTGGCTTTAGCCGGTGGAAGCATAGAGCTCCAAATTCTGTGGAGGTAATAAGGTACTTCGTCCTCCCCGATGTTCTCGGGGATGCCACGGACCCGCATATTACGTTGCTGCCTAGCATCCTATAGTACAGCAAGCCGTCCTTCCATAGTATGGTTGGCTTGCTTCAGTGTTTCCACCTCAGCTTGCAGAGCCTCCTGTTTGCTTGTCGTAGCAGCGTCAGCCTCCTCTAGCACCCGCAAGCACGCTGTCATGACTCCCATATCTTCCTGCACCAGTGCTATATCGGCTGAGAAGTAGACCTTCAACTCTGCCACCATGTTTTGAATATCCGCTTTACTGGTGGGAGCATGGTCTGGTTGGGCATCTTTACTCGCCCTCGCGGTCTTCAGGTCACGGTCACGGAGGGGTGTACTCTTACTGGGCTCCCCTCGATCGGCGTAGTAGCTGGAATCATCGTGATCACTGTCTTCCGAGGCGAGCGCCATCTTAGCAGGCCTCTGCGATATCTTGAGAGGTGGGAGTCGCTTCATTCCTGTGGAGTTTGGATTTCTTCCCCATAGTATTAATGTAGTTCGCAAGGGGTTTAGAAGCTTTTTAGTAGCAATTAGGCTGCGAAAAGTCAAATCTCTCTCGGGAGCTCCTGACATCTGCTTCGTTCAGTGGCTGGCTCCACCCCCTGTTCCGACCTTTCTTAATGAGTTAGAAAGACACCTATTACTCTGTGAATTGCTATATATTTCTTGATCACTTGTTATCTACACTGTAACAAATATAAAGAATGTTATTATCTATTAAACTACCACATGATTTACTTTGTAACTAACCAGCAATATGTGAGGTATTGTGAATGTTTAAAGTCCATCGATTCCTTCAATTTAATGCTGTAGCTTTTATACAAAGTCTCGTCAGATTTCGACAAAGAAATATTTAATATAATCCACAACAGGAGGTTAAACGGTTTATGAATGTCTCCCAACATGACATTTTTTTCCCTCATTTGCATGTCACCATTATATTTTTTTTTATATTGTTTTTTTGGATTAGGGTAAGGCTAGGATTTGTTTGGAAGAAGTCACATTCCCAGACAGAAGCTGCCTCCATTAACTCAACTTCTCTCCCAATAGATAAAATGGCAACAAAGAATCTGGGGAGACAGTATTGTCTGTCTCCTCAGCTCCTATTTGGAAATACATTTATCAAAGTGGGGTGAATTCATATGGTTCCAGCAGCCGCCTGGGAGACCCATATTGTGACTGTGAGATTATGCATTTACACAGAACAACACACACGTTATGTCACTCACCATGCATTGTGGGATTGGAAAACATAATCGTACGCGGAAAATTACAGGCAGATGAAAGTTTGTATACAGACAGGACAGACCGGAAAAAGTCGCTCCAGAACAAAAGTGATTACAGCTTTGTATTAATACAGTAAAAATCTTCTCTAATGTAAAATCTCCTGTTGGACAATTAATGAATTATGGGGTCTGTACACGGTTTTCAATAACAATATTATTAGCAAACTGGTGTTCCATCCATGTGGTAGGTTTCTACCCAGTGTTTTGATGTGGTTTGTGGGAAATGGTGTGAATAAACTGCTACAACTGAACGCTGAAGTGATTTGTAAGATTTAACAATGGAGAGTGAGGATTCTGATAAATTACCTGCTTTTACCTTCATAAATAAAATGTTGGTTGTAGAAAAAAATAGAGTGCAGGAATTCTCAGCGACTCATTAATTCTTGCCTTTTATCTTACCACATGAGGGGCTATGGAGAGTGCCACTTGTTTGACATATCAGTAATGGGGGAAGAACTGAACTAACTATGGTAGTCACAAGTTACAATTCCCATCTCGAGCAGCCGGGAACATTTATGTAGTGGGATTCTTTTAAGAACAGGGACGAAGCATTCCGAAGTATTATTTTCTAAAGGCAGGATTTATTTATATCATGCAGTACTTGAAAAGTGACAGTAGATGGCAGTAGAACAGCAAAATTATTATTATTTTTTTTTTTACATTTTAAATAGGCAGTACATCACATTTTACATATTATCCATCAATAAAATCCCTTTCCTTTAAACCACTTGCAGTAACAGCCCTTATATTATCCATTATCATTATAAGCATTCATACTAAAACACTCCCATGTTGCCTTAATAATACGTTAGTTTAGTAAATACATACCATTCAACTCCTAGGTGTGCTGATCATATTATTAGCTTATAATGAACTAACTTACAGTTGTGATGTACTACTTTATTAATCTGTTGCGTTATTAGTTCATAGTTTCCCTAACTAAATATGGAGATAAGGATACAAAAAAGAAAAGAAAGAGAAGGGAAAAAAAAGGAATTAAAGAAAGGAAAAGAAAAAAGAAAAGCCCTGGTTGTTCTCCACGTTACCGATTTACATACCAGTCTACCTCTTTACTGGCCCTAGCCACCTGGTGTAAAGCATACTCCAGTCAGAAATCTTACTTTACCTGGGTCTGTTTAACTATATTCCAAGGGGACTCTTCCCCTTTTAAGTCATACCAAGCTTCTAGCTCACCCTTATGTGTCGTGTTTTTAGCCCCAGCTACAGCCTCTGTCGGACCTCATTTTCCCATCACTTCCTTGATTTAAAGCTAGAGTACCTGATTAATCATCCAACTGTGCCATTCTTTTTTATATTTGTCAAGGCATCCATTAACTTCACATGCCATCTTTTCATATGCGCTAATCTTGTTCAGCTTGGTGTGTATTACGTCATCTGAAGGAATGACTGTCTTCTTCCAATTACTTGCTAAAGCTATTTTTGCTACCGTAAGAATATTTAAAATCACTTTTCTATGGGGATGAATATTAATTCCTGGAATAATGTGGAGTACAAATTTCTCTGCATGCAAGGGGATAGCAAGCTTTGTCTTGTCATAAATCAAACTCTGAATTCGTTTCCAAAACTCTCCTAAATAGGGACAGTCCCCAAACATATGCAGCATAGATCCTGCTGCTTTTTCGCACATCCAACATAACCCTAATGAATCAGCATACATACGTGCTAATCTTTGCGGTACCAAATACCATCTCATTGTCACCTTACAATACGCCCCCCATAGCGATAAACTACGCGAGGCTTGCTTGGTGCTAAGCATAGCTGAATGCCAGTCTTTCCTGGTGAATTGATGCCCAATTTCATTCTCCCATTGTATCATGTATTTTAGTTTATCTGGTGCAGAACTTTCCGTCAGTGCATTATAGCACCAGGAAAAGGGTTTGACAGATTTGTGTGACAAAATAAATTCTGGCGTAGATAAGGTATTTACATCAATATGTGGATTATGCAAAATATGTGCCTTTATTATATTCTTGATCCTTAAATACACAAACAGATCTCTAGCTTCCAAATCTAATTCTTTTTGAAGATCAGGAAATAGCTTTACTTGTGGCCCATTCATTAAATTGCCTATTTGTCTTAGTCCTTTCTCTTGCCATCTCCTCATCTGAAGGTCCAAAGAGAGGGCCGCTGATGCCTTTATTGGGGCAGCTCTAAACATCAGATTTGAGCTTATTACATATGGACACCAATCTTTCCAAATTCTTAACAAGGGTTTTGTGCTTTGCAACATTTTTAAAGATTTTAAAGGAAACTGGGGAACCGAACATGTCCATAGATAATATATTATGTTATTTGCATCTAAACACGTATTTACGAGTGTTAACCAAATTGGGTATTTATTGAGTGGTTTTCCTAAATCTCAGTAATCGAATCCCTTCTGCTAGGAAGGATGCCCTGTAATATGTTTTAATGTCTGGCATCCCCAGACCACCTTTTACGTATGAAAGACCTGAGCTCCCTCATGCCACTCTAGGGGGTTTCCTCTTCCAAATATGAGTGTTTATGGTACTCTGAATTTGCTTAAGTAATTTGTTGGAGAGTGCTATAGGTAATGTTCTAAAAAGATATAATATAAGAGGTAATATCATTTTAATGAGATTTATACGGCCCAACCATGAAATCTCCAAACTTATTAAAATTATTCCGTAAAGGTGAGCACAATATTTGCATACAACTGAACTATTCTTGCTTAACAACTTTGTTTTTCATCGACATATCTCGAAATCTATGGAAACAAAGTCTCAGCACAGAACATGGAGCAAAAAGATCTACCACTAAAAACATATCCAGCACAAGGGAAAAGAAGCGAGATATATGATGAAATTATGAACGTTTACACATTTCATACAGTAATTACAATTTACTAAGTAAATATCAGTACACTCTGCAGTATTGAACTTAATAAGTAAATCTGTCAGATGTGGGTTTATTCTTCAATAATAAAAATTGTAAAACCAATATATGTTTTGTTTAGTTTTTCCCCATGTCATATCTGCCAACATTGGAGGTATCATTTTAGTCCAGGACGAAGGGGTCTTATGGGGTGTGACACAGACCCCCAATGTGAAAGGTGGGTGTCAGTTTGGCATGAATGCACGCCGTAGCACAGGTCTGCAAAAGCGCTGTTTAAATGTTCTGCCAACAAGCTGCATGCTCTTGGGGCAGACTGCACAGGTTGTCCCACCAAATCCAGTACTAGGAGGTATGTCCCATTTTCTAAGGGACCTACGTTCCAGAATATTCCCTTTCACTATGTCATTTTATTGTCCAACGTCAAACGGAGTAATTTGAAGACATCCAGTATTGTCAATTCCACCGCCAATCGAAGTAGCACACGTGATCAGTAATTGATGTCTATGTTGTAATCTCTCTCTTACTTAAGAATTAAATGTGACACAAATCAAGGGCAAGTTTTACTAGTTATTCAATCGCCTACTTTAAGGGGAAATTTTTTTTTTTTTTTATTCCAAAACAGATTGTATAATGCAATGTAAATACAGGTCCTCAGTTTAAAAAATAAAGGGAATCTCTCGTGGAAGGCGAGCCCAGTGCTCACTGACCTCCAAGAGTTTGGCTTCTAGACAGATAAAATATTTAACATTATTCAAACAGCAGCAGAGGGAACAGGCTTCGGGTGCAAGGGGGGAGAGCCACAGGTTTTGTCAAATTATTCAAAAATGAGTTGATAAATAATGGGAGAACAGCACCCAAGAATTCTGAACCCCGGATGTTATAATGATAAGACGGTGTAGAACGTATCATTTCTCCTACATTTGAAGAGCTGATTAACGTTTGTACTTGTTATATAGAAAGCAAGGTGTGTCTTTTACAGAAAATAACCTTTTGCTCTTCACCAAGTGAAACATTGTATGATTTCTGAAGTTTCCCTGTTTTACCAGATCATTTTAATCCTCCATGTGTCACGCACATACTAGTTTCTATTACCTTGAAAAATAACAAAAAACGCACACCTTGAATCCTGCACCAGATATCAATGTTTGTTCACCTGGATCATATCATGCTTACCACTCACCTCTCTGCTGTGTTAAATGTACAAAAACAAGAATGGACAGACAGACAAACATTGATATACACAAGTCATTATATATTCCCTACGCACATTCCAGGAGAGAGGTTTGAGCGAATGGCTTAATTTTGTGTTTGTATCAGCCAATATATACTTACCAATTTACAACACGCTCTATGCCAATTGATAAAGTGTAGTAGTTAACACAATCTATCACTGCTACTGAGTCACCTACACTCGTTATAGGTCAGAGTAGTTTCCGTTGTTTAATAAGATTTATACACAAATCAAGGAATAACCCTAATATATTTGGCCACAAACAGTTAAATCCTCTTGTAAGAAGTTTCTGGCGGATATTTAGTAAGAGCACTACAGATGTAAGTGAGAAGAGGAGTTAGTGTGGCGTTAGTACCTTACAACCATCTAGTAACAAGTTAAAGGCATTTATTCAGCAAGAGAATAACTGAAAGAATTTTTTTTTAAAAAGGAGAAAGAAGATAAAGTTGCAAGGGGGGTACAATTTGCATAATGGACCGGAGGTAAATATGTAAGGATGAAGAGGAGTTAATGCGGAGTTATTGCATATCGTTGGCGCCTGGTGACATTTCCAGTTGGGGCGCCAGACTGCACACATGGATTTGACTCTGCCATTAAACGTATTTAATTATGAATGGCGATATGTTGATATGGCTCTATTCCACCAAAACACTTGAGGGAACCCATATATATAAAAAACACAGTTTACTCTTATGGAATTAAACAAATTGGCCCTTTTGAGATTAAATTACAACTACAAATGTAATATAGAATTTAGTTATGTCACCAAAGGATTCATTTTAAAAAGGTAAATTGATGTAAAAGTAATAAATGATCAAAATTAAAACGTTTAATTGTGAAAAATCAGTAATAAATGGGTGAAAAAGAAGAATCACTCTCAGAGAACCCACTGGTATATACAGGGATTGAAGGAGAGAAAATAAGTATAATAAAACAATCATTAAACTAATTGACACAAAAAGTGAGTGTCAATATAGACAGTCCAAGACGAAAGCAGAATGTCTAGCCTCAGGTAGCAGCTAACAGATAAAAAAAAAAACACTGCCCTATAGATTCTCTTATATATCAGGCGTCCAATTTTTCCTCTACACAGTAAAAACAGGACTACAAACTGATAAAACGGAATGTGTTGCATGTCCCATTGTACAGCGCTACGGAATTTGCTGGTGCTATATAAATACAATAATAATAATGTCTACCAGCAATGCTTGACCAGCAGTCTTGGAACCCAGCGCCCCTGATGTCTAGGAATACAGTTGGGCTGAGTACAATCAGTGGGTAAGCAGTTTTGGTTAATTTTTGGGTAAAGGCACCAACAGTTTACAGTACATAGAAGGATAGGATACATCAAGGCAGGAGGCGGTCAGAACTTGGTCGATGGAAAATTAAACATTGCCTTCCTTCCTCTGAGACTAGTATATTACTCCAGAGGTCTCAGTGAAAGTGGTCAATATGCATTTAGATCTGAATTCAAACTTATATTCCGATTGGCTAAAAATACATAATGCAGATTAAAGCTAGGATGGACATCACTCAGTACACTCCGCGAAATACGTTTCGAAATGTTTTTTTTGTTTGTTTGTTTTTTTACAATATCAGCTAAAAAACTCAAGTTCACTCCCTGGCTGTTGTATAATCCAGAGGGATTGTAGAATGTCCCTATTTATCCTTTTATCAATTTTAACATGCAAGTCCAATCAAAAGAAGAATTCAGAGAAGCACATTTTAGAACCTTTCAATAATAAACTCTGTGAGCTTATTTGTGTAATACTATTCACATTTATTTTGATAGTATTTAAGGTCTAGTATTTCATTATTTAATAATGTTAGCTATATATTGTATTCATATCTATTTTTATATATGTTTTTATACAACCTCCAATCTGTTTATTGATTGGACGTTTTACAGCACGAAGAAGGAAGTTAATGCTGGGCAAAAAGGAGGTGGATCACCTTAGCTGCAAAATTTGCAGAATCAGCGTTATATCAGGGACTTATGAACGCAATTTTGATAAAGTATGACATTCGCTGTATTTTATTTTAAGTGCCTTGTTCAGGTGCATTAAATATGGCATGCATTTTTTTAACCTAGACTATTTTAAATGTTTGTTAATACAATCTTTTGTAAACCACACAGATTTAATTCCAAGCCAATTCTTTTATGGGGGAATCAAACTATTGTTTTGAAACTTAAAGATGAAAACAGAAGCAATTCACAACCTGAACATGTTCACTTTAAAACCCAGACAAAGACCTTGTTTGTTATATCACTATACCGATTTCAAGCCTTAAAACCTTGCGTAATCGTCTTCATTTTTCCAGAAAACAAACATGTTTTCATTATCTCTCAGATCAGACATACATCTGCTCCTTTTTTTTTTTTTTTTTAGAATATAAGATATTTACCTTGCATTTTGACATCTTGTCTTGCTGGAGGACATCTTGATAATGCAATGCGTTTTCTGGAGAAACCGCCTGAAGTTTGGCGCTAGATGACAAAAGTGCTTCTAGTGTTTTCTGCGGAACACCTTGGTCAATTGCATCATTAATTATACCAATTGCAATGATCCCTGGAATACAAATATAAAGCAGTCACAAGCTAGATCACATTATAAGGCAAGCACGTTCTATAGTTTGCAAACAGGTCATACTTTTTAATATTGCTGGATACAGACATCTAAATTAATGACCTCCCTAATTTTAACGTATATTAAGTAATAATCTAGAGCACTAAAGCATTGATGGACTCCCTTTAGATCCAACAAATGAGTGAACGAATGTTTCTATACATCAGAACAGGCCAATGGTGGCCACCTAGCTGCTGAACTAAAGCTTCAGGGGGTGCATCACAAGTAAATAGCTGGTGTCAGGCCTCTTCTATAGCAGTAGTGGTCAACAAGTAGATGTCCAGCTGTGGTGGCATTGCAAAGTGCATGATGGGGGGTCAGTTCTTTGCCTCCAAAAATTGTAAAAAAAAAAAAAAAAAAGGTTGACATTAATGCTATTCTGAAAACCTGGTTACAAGTCCTGCCTGTTTAGCTAAACATGAATGTTTTTGGCTTTGTGTATTAAAGGGACACTATTCAACCAGGTCATTTCATCTCAACGACTGGCACAGTGCTGTGGTTTGTCAAGCATGCGCACTAGCCTGCCAAAACATTCCTATGCAAGCATGTGATTGGCTGTGAACATCAGTCTCGATCATCTCAGACAAAGAGGCAGGATGGCAGGCTTTGCTGCAAGGTAGACAAAGTAAGTAATACTACATTTTAACTCCTTACAAGGGGAGACAAAGACCTAAATATTTAACATAGTATCGTAGTTTTAAAAATACATATTTGTATTCCATTAAGGTTAGCTCCTCGGCAGCCAATATGGTCTATGCAGACACAGTAAGGTGAGTGGGTCAATATTTAGAGCTATTTTCATACTTTCTAAAGCTCTAATATACCCAACACGTTGTCAGATCCAAGCTCATATAAAAAATTTCAAACATTTAATGTTTAACCAGATTTATAGCGAACCCCAAAGAATCCCAATGGTACTAAGTGTGAAACTAGCCCCTTCATTAGTTGATTGATAAAGTTGTTTTAGGTGGGTGGCAGGACTACATTTAATATGCTCTGGGGGAAATGTGCATCCTACAATTACAGAAATGGGGTAATCACTAAGTAAATGTATTACGACTGATGACACATTCAAATAACGACCAACACAACCTACTTTCATTTTCTTCCTGGACTTCACCATTTACATTATCAATACTGCTCTGGATCTCATTCCAACTCAGATAGCCTTGTCCTTTGGCCGACGTCTCTCTCTTCACAGATATCAAGGTTCCAATATAGCTTTAAAAAAAAAAAAAAACATAACATTGTTAAACATAGCATAAAACACAAGGTCTAAAACTAAACGTGACCAAATACACACACATTTACTGTAACCATGCCGTACATGATTAAATCAGCTAGACTAACGACAACTAATGCGAGGTCCTCCACAGGACTTTTAGCAAGAGTTAACAGTTGTAAATGGTGGAGGTTTGGTAATGTTTTAAAACATTTATAGATGTCCTTCAAATCCCAAAAAGAGTGAACAAATGTTTATATAAATAATTTAAAAAAACAGGTCAACTATGGCCACTAGCTGCTGATCTAAAACTCCAGCCAAGACTCTCCAGCCAAGACTATTTAATATTTTTTTTTATACATATAGTGACACAAGTCGATTAAACTCTATATAATAGAATAGGTGAATAGAGGATCTCCATTAAAACATTTAAGTTTTTTTCCCATGATCCTTTTGTACGTTGCCTATACATCACATACCGCTGCACGTTGTCCTCTTCTAGGTTGTTAAGGCCAATTGATTGGCTGGAAAGGTGCATCTGAACCGCATTGATATCATTGTTATCCAGAGCCTGATTCAGCAGAGCGACAGCAGACAGCATCTCCACAGCAATAAACAGCTCTTCGTGTGCCAAGTAGTTCTGCAGGATAATTACACAGGTATAATTTGTTAGGAGGGATGTTGGGGTCAATATACACAGGCAAACTATCAGCTTTATTCAAAAACAAGAGAATTCAAAGACAGGGTCTTTTGAAAACTCAAAGTCAAACAAAATTCTGTAACTTGAGCCATTTTTAATACTTTGTTTAAAATGCCTTAAATAAAAGGAATTTTAAAAAAAATCCAGATTGAGTATTACTGTACTTTTCAACATCTGTTCATTGACAGATCTTCGTCTATATATTAGGATCTTAACATGCATAGCTTGGAGGAAAGACGAGACGGGGGGATATGATAAAAACATTTAAATACATAAAGGGAATCAACACAGTAAAGGAGGAGACTATATTTAAAAGAAGAAAAACTACCACAACAAGAGGACATAGTCTTAAATTAGAGGGACAAAGGTTTGAAAATAATATGAGGAAGTATTACTTTACTGAGAGGGTAGTGGATGCATGGAATAGCCTTCCAGCTGAAGTGGTAGAGGTTAACACAGTAAAGGAGTTTAAGCATGCGTGGGATAGGCATAAGGCTTTCCTAACTATAAGATAAGGCTAGGGACTAATGAAAGTATTTAGAAAATTGGGCAGACTAGATCGGCCGAATGGTTTTTATGTGCCATCACATTTTATATTTCTATGATACAAGCAAAAAAAGGGGGATGATCTGCTGAACCAATCATAAATAAAACAACATAGCGTATAACTGTGTATGATGACAAATTGTAGAAGTTATATTCACAAATGGCCACTCACACTTTTGCTGAAGTTTGCAAGCCTTGAATATTTTCCTTTTCAAAATAGGAATTCCAAATCCTCTGTCTGGGTTAAAATCTCCATAGATATATTGGCATGTATGTGCTCAGGAAAGAAATGGATATATAAAAGAATATAAGATGCACATTCAGAGTGAAGTACAAAAAAGTATTTAATAACTTACATCAAGATATAAAATCATCAGTGTAGTCCCTCTATGTCACCACCAGGGGACCCCTGCAGATAACTATCAATTTCCATTTCATTGTCAAATGAAATTTTAAATGCAGCATAATTTACCTTCCTTGGTAGGTCACTTGTACTTCCCAGGGAGTGTAGCAAATCCCCCTGCAGCGGGATCCCTGGTGGTGACATAGAGGGACTACACTGATGATTTTATATCTTGATGTAAGTTATTAAATACTTTTTTGTACTTCACTCTGAATGTGCATCTTATATTCTTTTATATATCTTTCTTTCCTGAGCACATACATGCCAATATATCTATGGAGATTTTAACACAGACAGAGGATTTGGAATTCCTATTTTGAAAAGAAGATTATATAATCATTTAGACATAACTATATCATATTATGGATTAAGGCTGTTTTATTTATGATTGGTTCAGCAGATCATCCCCCTTTTTTGCTTGTGTTGTGTGGAAGACAAGAGGAATACTATTGGAAATCTTATCCTATACAGGAAAGTTCCTTTCTGTTGATATAAATTAAGCACTTATTACACTGTGGTGGGTGTTCACACACATTGTTTCTTTCTATATTTCTATGATATGCAGAATAAATAACGGTTCAGGCACTTCGGAATAACAAAAAATTGCTTTAATTGTGCAAAAATAGCAAAGTTTCGACCCTACAGGGTCTTTATCATTATTAAATATTATTTATTCTGCATTTCTTGAAAGGGAGGCCTGGCCAGACTTGGTTTAATAAAAGAATATCAGTAAAAGCTGTAGTTTAAGGCTGCTGTTCTATTAACTCGACTCAGCCAGTATTGCAGGATTTGGTTTTGCTACGTAAAGAAATAATGAATTAACTTGATCCAACCCGAAATCTGAAGATATGGGAATTATCTTACCTCGGGATTTTGATTCTGAAGGCTGAGAAGTTCATTCTGATACAAAGTTTCAGCAAATGGGTGGACATCAGGCATATGGGCCTCGGGGAGCATAAGTGTCGACAGAGTTTGGGCAGAATCTAAGTTACGAATTGCGCTATTGATCTTTTCAACTGCATTTAGCACTGTATCATAGAATATATGGAAACACAAGATGGTAAGTTAGTATGGCTCATCAGGAAACATGACGGTAAAACGTAGGTCGTGGAGTTAAGAGACCCATACTTACCCCTAAAATATTATACCTGTAAGACGTACGCATGGAGTTTATATGTAATTCACTAGGTTTATTGTAGGAATTGAGAGGTTTTTGGTCTATTGAATGGATTTCGCACCAGGTTTCCCAATGATTAAAACTGTCTAAATAGTTTGCCACATTTCATACCACACAACCAAAGCGGATAGTGAGCGATTTATCTTTATTTCAGATTAATTAAGGCTTTTTCTGTAGGGCAAAAAAAATGTAATTCACCATATTCCCATAACAGGGAATTCCATACGCCTCTAGCAATGAAATCAGACACTACACACATTAATTATATTAAAATATATCACATACCTTCTCACTCTGTCACAATGACTGTCGTACACAATAACGGTTTGCTTGCTCCACATTGTGTATCTTAGCCTTAACAGCAAAACATCTGGGATTTCAGCAACTACTAAGATACTGGGCAGATGAAAGGATGACTGAAAACCTCACATAGGGTCAGTTTGAACTATATCATATCAAGAAAACATGGAGAGTATCACCTCTAACAATAATTTCACATGTAGGCAATGTATGACTCTCCAGTCTAGACAATAAAACTGCTGTTTAATAAAGACCATGTGAGTGCCTGGACTACATCGTCTTCACTATATGGAATGGTGGTTTGCCAGCCCTAGGTACAGTGCACCGAAGTCTACAAGTGATGAGAATGCGGATCCCTCCTTTGCTTGCAAGTACCAATCAGTCTAGAGCAAATGACATAAGATCAAGTGGTCACCTACTTACTTCCCAGCCGGTATGAAAGCCTTGGCCTAAGTTAGATAACTTTCACATCTTAGCATGTAACATTTCTGAAGTAATCTACAAAATCAATCTACTAAAATAATACACCAACCCAGCACTGAAACACCATGGATGGCATTCTAAATAGAACACGGACAATCTAGGAAAGAGCCATCGCCTCACACTTAGACTACAACGATGTGTTATATGTGTGAGCATACAATAGTGTGTTCATCTCACTCTATGCATTGAGAACACAATGGCTAAAATCCTGAATGTGAAATGTAAAGCTGACTCGCCACCCATAGTAGCAAGAAACAATGCTCCTCACTGGGGAGGCATGGTGCCATGTTTAGACCGTTTGGTTCACAGAGCACTATCACAGAACGTTTACCCTACCACTACTTTTACAGGCAATGTTCACCTTTCCTATGGATCCATGTTCACCTTGACCTGCTGTCACAACGTACAAGTCTTTATGCAAAGAGAAAACCACAACGAAAACAGAAAGCCAATTATAAAGTGTTTTCTATGGCAATTTCCAATCCAAAAGAAAAACCGATACCAAAAGTTATTCTTGTTTTGTGAAATTCAATTACAAGTTAACCGATCTCAAGACAGAAATATACCAAGCATTTTTCCTGCCAGGGTATAAAAAAAAAATCTCTAAGTATATACATTGCAATAATGATTGCACAGTACAGTAAATATAATGATATCTACAATTAAGCCTACCTTTAAATAATTTTAAAAAATCATTTAATCATTGGGAAATTGTACACCGTTACGTCTAGGATTCTATCCTGTGGTTCGATTTCAAATTTTGTAATGTACTCCACGAGATGTTTAAATACAATGGTGATTTTAGGAATCTTAATTTGTTATAGAACTATAATCCTCATAATTCTGGTTATAAAAGAGGACATGTCATACTACATAATATCTGCGACATGTGGATTACAGTGTTAATTGTAAACCAGTGTTGTAAAATCACTTATATAATGTAATGGTTTTATTTCATTTTGGCCTCGATCTACTATTTTTGGATTAGCTTGTCAATTTATTTAATATTGTTGGATAACCTTTTAAAATTAATTGTTGATGTTTAGAAAAATATTTTAATTTTTTTTATATTTTGTTTTTATAATAAGTTTTTTTGAAAAAATAAAAGTAAAAAAAAATATATATATGTATATATATATATATTTAAAAAAAAAAAAAGATTATCCAAAAATAGTAAATCATTTGAAAAGCTTATTCAAAAATATTAAACCGAGACCTTTATTAGCAAAGACTGACACATTGAATGGTTAATAATGTATTGGTTTCATTGTTTTTTGTTTTTTTTAACACACACACACACGCACACACACAAACAAACACACAACTGCATCAGATGCAGCAATGGATAAATGTTAGTACAAAGTATTTTTTTAAACTCAGAATGCAGAAATGAACAAGACTGTAAGATGGCTTTGTCTTGCAACACAACGCATGTTCTTCTAGCTCTAAAGCAATAAAGAAAAAGACACAAAGTAACAACGATATCACATTCATGCACATAGTAATGGAAATGGACACAGAAATGGATCAATGCACTACAAAGCACAAAGGTGTTAGTTGTGAGCAGTATGCTGGTTAGTAAGGAATTTACACATTACAAATTTGGAACCCTCTCAAAACAAAAAAATGGCCTATGTTCGATAGATCATTCAAAATTCTTAATGTGCCCATAAACATTTATGAACGAGATCATGGACGTTACAGGAAAAGATAAGTTACTTGTTAAACTGCTGCTAGTAGAGATTTACTATTTCATAGGATAGTGATTATTGGTTGGAGGACAGCAACGACTAACTGATTAACAAGGACATCTCCTCCTCCTGTTTTTTTAATTGGATTCCCGTGGCTTTCATGCAGTCAATTTACTTCCTGCATGTGGACTCTGTTCGTGGTGTTTTACATAAAAGCAGTCCTTTGCAACAATTTGGGCGTTTAGGCGGTTACGTCCCATATGGTCATGTTAATCAACCAGGGACAGACTTAATAAATTCCTTTACCTGATCTTGCAAACTGGTTTTGAAGATTCAAGTGACTTGATTAACACAATGGTACGGCATAGGCTTTAATACAAATTAAAATAATTGCCACTTTTAAGGTCTGCATGAAATTATAACAGAGTCACCATCTATAACCGAATGGTGACTTAACACCGAAAAATAGAATTCCGCCTTACTTACTCCTAGCAGAAGGTCGATGAAATTGGCATTGGAGCATGATATCATATAATACGATTAGAACATGCTCTTACATGCAAGTACAATAGGTTTAAACCTTTCAGCTCCTTAAAACATTTAAGAAATAGCTAAATCTACATGGTCCAGGATTTGTAGTATTGTAACTTTTTTCAAAACTTGTTTTAGTTCATTGTTTGTTTTTCAAGGGAAAAGTCCATCTGATCGTCTAGTTAACTCACAAAAAAATATTTTGTGTGTTTTGGGACAATTCAGGTGCATTGGGATGATTTGATTTTAACAGTTGGCTTTGCCAAAGTACCATCAAAATATAATATTCTATATTAACGATTACTACAATTGTGATCAATTTAAACTCTGCCATGTTTTATGGGGTGAAAGGAGTTTAAACATTGATAATGATCAAGCAATGCTACATTAGAGCAGAAATGTTGGTTGCCCTTTAAAATGGTTCATGGAGTGAAACAGAGAAATGTTAACTACCTTATACATAAAGAATACTCCCAAAACTGCACAGACTGGTGATTGGAGTTATTGCAACACTGAGAAGGACAGTAACAGAAACAACATTTATTTACAAGATTTGTGATCTGATAAAATTTCCAATTTTTAGATTATGTGCTTTCAATTTCTCGTTGCATGCACTAATCAGTGGTTACAGAGTGAGACAGGACGTTTCCCAAAGATTTTACTCACTAAGAAAATGAGCCTCAGAATCCTTATTGGCAACACTAACATCTTTCTGAACCTCGCTTTTGTCAAGAGTACTGGGAACACCTGCTTTCTAAGGGATCAGGAGGAGAAAAACCTTTACATTAATGTTATGCAAACGAAAAATAGCGATCAGTCATTCAGAGCAATATCTAGCCAACACGAAAAGGTACAGTAAGATCATAAGAATATTCAATATTTACCAAGGGACTATTTTTATTATCTCAATGTATCGGTTTTGGATTTAAACATAATGCGAAGGGCACACTTAAAACAGAAAATGAAAGTTAATTTCTGAGCGTTCGTTACCAGCTTATTGGAAACAAAATAGCAAGAAATGTACGTCAAGGATTTGCAAAACAGGTTTATAATACCGATGTTGACCTCTGTATAAAATGATGTATTAACCCCTTAAGGACACATGACGTGTGACATGTCATGATTCCCTTTTATTTCAGAAGTTTGGTCCTTAAGGGGTTAAAGCATGCTTTGTAATTCAATTTCTATTAAACAAAGTCAAGTATCCCCCAAATATACGTGCTATTGCTCTCTAGTGGACTTTAAATCTCCTTGATGTATATATCAGAAGCTTTCATGGTACTCAGATGATAAAAGACATGTGAGTGAATGAGTTTGCAGATTATCGCCCTAAAGGTTTGTTAGTTGCGGAGCTGTGTGTTGCAATGAGCTGTCAACAGAGATGCTCAGTTTTAGAAATGATGCCAAAATTGCTCAATTAAAACCTTTAAAAAAGACCGAATTGCTGATTATTATTTTTTTTCAAATTCTGAATTGTATTTAGCAAATATATCACCAGTTCACAACATCTCACAGCTTAGCAAATACATCTGAGCGCTATACTGCATTTTTCAGTTTTGTACTAAAATTGTCTTTGGAACATATCCGTTGTGTCCGTATTTTTTCCAGATTTTAGTGATGTGGCAGCTTAGTCAGATTAACATCCCATGAAAAGTAAGGCAGCCAGTTGCAGGACAGACATGCAGGCATGCGCAGTGCTTGCAAGATGTTACGTTGGACACATACAATCCCTACTGCATGTACAGATTTCCATTACTTACAGGCATCACATGCAAATACTAAAGGTAATCAAGGACCTTCAATGGTACTCCAGTTATGTTATAGTGGGGATATCAATCAAGTGTACATCATTGTCATTCCTTCATACTGGAGTCAAATTTTTTTATATTTTACATTTGCCATTCTTGGTTCAATATATAGTCAAAGGGCACCAACTACAATCAGATATTGTTACGTCTTTTCCAGTAAATTTGAAATTTTTGTTTTTGTTTTATACAGGATTCCCATCCCTAGACTGCCCATTGCACTGGACCAATAGAGGTCTGTTTAGCTATAATTTATTGCTCATGCAAACCTGTAAATCACGTTGTAAAAGTGATGCACTCTAACGCACATACTTCCCTGAACTGGGACCTAATTGCTTTCTCATATCACTTTTGATTTATTACATGTACAAATATCAGCATTACTGAACCATATAGGCTGAGACATGGCCGATCACTGCTATTTGTCTTTACATTAAAAAGCAGAACGGAAATCAGAAATACTTGCTACTTTCAGAGGCTGAGTGGAATCTCCAATTACAAGTCCTTATAGTCAATACTGTCTCTTAATAATTCTGTATCTTCACTCAAGGCTGCATGTGTGTAATAATAATTAATAAATGCCTTGGCAATGTCTGATTTATTTGTTAGGCCCGACGAATACCAATAAAATGTCAAAACATTGCAATGGTAATCTGTCTTTTTTTTCAATGTATTTATTTACAATAAATTGACATATACACATATTTTATACCAGGAGTTGAGAGAGGACATACATTTGGTGGAGGGTTTGAAAGGGGCAATTGACCCAGCCCTAACCAGACACACATATTTATAAAAAAAAAAAAAAGTTATTTGAATAAAGTTATGCAATCTAGTTTTAACAGCTGCTCGTTAGACTGTTCTACTGCATTAAACACTAATATCGAATGTCTTATCTTTGTGTTTCGTGCAAGCGAACAATCTAACAAGCAACAGTTAGAAGAAGGCATTTTGGAATTCCACCCTAATGAGAGATGAACCAGATGGTCTAAAGCGGTCTCCATTACCTGCGATTTCTGTTCTTTCGAATTACACAACTGTGTCAGGTACCATGACGAATTTTGCTGCTGTACTTCAAAGAGACTCAGAACAGGGAGCAGCAGACTCTGCATTAGAGCAACTTCATCGTTCTTGTCAATGGCCTCATTTACTTGGACTAAGGCTACATTGGCTGCAAGCAAAGACATTCTTACAAAGACTGCACAGATTAAATATACAGGTTTTCCACATGTTACCGCTTGAACGTATAACTAGATATATAGATATTTAACATTTTACTATGTAACAGCCGCAGCCGACCCTCTCTTTGGCTGTTAACATGCCCCATAACCCAGAATGCTCTGCAAAGGCTGTAGTGTTACGTTGACTGTCCTTGATATGCACCAATCGTGGTGTTGGAATAATCACACATTCCGTGACTTATTCCCATCGCAGTAAAAGGAGAGGGATCAAAATTTATAAGACAATAAATAGCTAAAAGAAAGAGTAACAAGCACTAACGCAAGCTGCAGCAAGCTTTTGGGCTAGTGAGGCTGTCTGTTAGAGGGGGGAAAGCAATAGCTTATTAAAACTCATGCAGAACATAAGAAACGCATTAGTTTAGTTTGCTTGCATTTAAATATTCTTTTCACACTCATTTCTACACTCTACACTTCCACACGCAATCCAATCACTACACAGGTTATTTATTAAAGGGAAATGATCAGCTAGTTAGAACTGATGTTGTCCAGTGACCAAGTCACATGTGAAAGATTATTATTTGTCAATTCTAAATAAAATAAGCAAAAATACACTGTCTGTGAATATATGAATGTAATATTTCAATATCAAGATAAGCTCACAACGGACTTAAAATTGAGTTGCTAAAGAGTGTCTCACGCTCTACTAATATGTAAACCGAATAGGTATAATAAGGAAGGCAAATATTCCTGTACATTTTATAATTTTGGCATTAATATTTTATTTTCAGTTACTTTACAGTTTTTCTAATAGAGTATGTAAAAATAAAATAAAACTATGTGATCTAATTGGTTCATTGATTATAGGAGAATAACTTCTATATCTGTGGATGCATTGGAGGATTAATGTATTGCTCCCCACGCATTTTACTCTCCTGATTATTTCAAATACTGTCACTGTATGGGTTCTGATACACCAAAAAGGTGGCCTTCCAATGTTCAAAATATTTAAATATAGTGTCTCAAGAAACACAAAACCTATCAGTCTGATAACGAAACACTATGATAAGTTTGCTTATATCAACAATGTGAGTGTAGATTTTATTTTTTTCGAGATAATTTCCCTTTAAGCATTTGGCATTTCATACTTACTGTTAACCTTATTGATATGGCCTTGTATCTCGACTTGGGTAAGTAATTCTTCATATACATCCCTTTCTTCTTCAGAAATGACACTATTCTGCGGGGACGATAAAACCACATAATATTATCAATAGCAATACATGACAATATGTAACTTAAAACTAACTTTATTAAGAATATCGTGAAGCTTGGCTTTCTTACGTTGTCACAGTCTCTAGGAGCAATAAACTTGACTTCCTGATTTTCATATAACAAATGTGTAATATTTATTTAGCAATATTTATATAATGTCATCATCCAAGGTACTTTACATATATCACAAATCATACAGTTACCTTCCAACATTTCAAAAGGACAAAGAGGGACACTAAGTTTAGTGGCGTCTGGGGGTATAACCGGGGGCAGAGCAGTTCGGAGACATTTTAAGTGACTTACTAATAATACATTTTAACAACTAGACTGTAATTTATAACAAAAACAATTTATCTTTACTGATTTCTAGACGTGTGCACCAGTGAAATTTTCATTTTGTACGAATGAGTTTGTACTAAATAAAACTTGAATTCAACCATTCCAAATTTTGTCCGTAAAACATTAGTTTTTCGGACGAAATTCGGAAAAAATTAATTAGTTTTCGGCCATTAGGACGAAAATAACATTGCGCATGCGACCCCCTCCCCACCAAAAAAAGCAAGGAGGGAGCCGGCACCGCTACAAGCTCCCTCCTTGTAATAAATAATATTAATTCTTACCCCCCACCCCGCATTAAAACCTATTAATAAAAGGGAGGTTAAATCCTCCCGCATGCCCCTACTCGCGGGCAACCAGTGGCTGGTCGCAGTATTTAACCCCTTAGTGACCAGACCGTTTTTGAATTTTCTTACTGTTATTATTTTCATCATATCATATAATTGACTATAAAATAAATTATAAAATATAATAAAAAATGTAAAAAAAAAAAAAAACGCCTCTACAACCGCCAAAAAACACCTGCGCTAAATAGTTTCTAAATTTTATCCTGAGTTTAGAAATACCAAATGTTAACATGTTTTTAGCTTTTTTGTGGAAAGTAGGGCTATAAGTACAAGTAGCACTTTGCTATTTCCAGTGACACCACCCATATTTAGGTGTGTCGGGTTCTCTGGGGGCTTAAAGACCTTCTTTGGAGGGTGTGCATTCCCGTTTTCCAACTTGGAATTTTCACAGTTAGTCATAATGCACCCATGTCCTATTTGGGACATTTTTGAAGCCGACTAATGTAATTTACCCCCATCAAGTCATATATTTTTGAAAAGTAGACAACCCAGGGTATTCAATATGGTGTATGTCCAGTCTTTTTTAGTAGCCACTTAGTCACAAACACTGGCTACAGTTAGCATTTATATTTGTTTGAATGTTAAAAATGCAAAAAACAATTATGAATGCTTACTTTGGCAAGTGTTTATGACTAAGTGGCTATTAAAAAGACTGAACATATGCCATTTGAAATACCTTGGGTTGTCTTCTTTTGCAAACGGTATGCCATTGTGGGGTAATTCCTGGGCTACCATACGCTCTAAAAGGCAATATAACCAATCTGGCAAATTTCTATGTAAAAAAAAAGGTCTTATAGTTGACCCTGTAACTTTCAAAAAACTATAAAATCTGTTCGTGGGGGTACTGTTATACTTGTGAGACTTGGCTGAACACAAATATTAGTGTTTCAAAACAGTAAAACGCATTACAACAATATCATCAGTGAAAGTGCTGTTTGTGTATAAAAAAATGCAAATAAAAGTCACTTTTACTGATGATATCATCGCTGTGATATGTTTTACTGTTATGAAACACTAATATTTGTGTTCAGCGAAGTCTAGCGAGTAAAACAGTACCTCCCATGTGTTGGGTTGTCAGGCCATTTCCCCAAATTTCAATCAGTAAAATTACTTCATTATGTAAAAATATTCATACATATACACGTAGAATTTAAATATATTTATACATATTTAAATATTTGAAGTCTACATGTACATTTGTACAATTATGTATATGGACATATGTATATTTCATATTATTTTTATTTATTTATATATACATAGATATATATATCATTTAATTCTAAGTGTATTTTGATATTAAAATATATATATATATAAATAAATACACTTAGACTAAAATTACATATATTTTATTTTTAAATTTTATATTTATTTTTAATTATTTTTTATGATATTTATATATATATATATATTTACACACACACACATATTTTTTACATTTATTAACTTTATTTTTATTACCAGCAAGGATACTACCTGCCAGTTCAGGCAGTACCCCTGCTGGCAGCACTATGGACACCTATGGCGGCCATGTGACCGCTCTTTGGGAACGTCTGCAGTCCTTAAGGACCGTTTTTTTGTCGGACGTACCTGATACGCCGTTGGTCGGGAAGGGGTTAGAGCTGGATATAGAAGTGGTAGAGAGCTACAGTAAGAGTATATGTAACCAATAGGCTGTGTTACTGATCTAAATAGCTACTTTTTCCTATTGCAACATTATTATTCTTTTTGCTATAACTATTGGTTACACGTACTCTTACCATAGCTCTCTATCACTTCTATATGAGATACTGATTTATATCCAGTTTGAAATGCCAGTGAGCTGCTCGCGGTTTAGGAAACATACCCCTACTACACGGGGGGACCTGCCTGCTCACTGTAAACAAACTGTAAATAAAAGTAGGGGCATTCAGGAGATTTTAATCTCTCTTATGCTAATATGGGGGACATATTGACCCTCATAGAATGACAGGTGTGGTAAATCTAAAGAGTATAATGGGAACTTTTACCCAGCAGAACTTTCCTACTAATTATTTAGGTCATCAATACCTCACAGAAAACCTATGTCCATGTGACATTTCAGTTTTTTATTTTAATACTTTTTCAAAGTTTAAAAAAATCTTGTTTTTGATTTGTCATTATGGGATAATGTGTGTAGATTGATGTGAAAAATGTTTAAATAACTTAAACAACTGCACTGTATATACAATCTCCACATTTACCTATACACAAACTGGATCAAAGAGCGGAGTTGTTTTATGCGGTACTTTATTAGCGGTGATTTCAGATTTGATCTGTATTATGCATTTGGAACGATCAGAGTCACTCTTGGATTCCAAGCTCTGGACACACAGAACTCCATACATTTTCAAGTCATTAATCCTTTAATAACCCATCACAAAGGGTTTATATACAGACTCCTCATGTGTGACAATCAAATGATTACACAGCTGGTTCTCAGGGAAACTCCAGCATGTTCGCAGAGAAAGATATTTCTGAGCCCCTTGTATTCAAGAAGGCATTCCATGCATGATGTGCAAGCAACAAAAATCAACTCATGGGAGACTCCTGAATCATCGATACCACAATGTGAGTTATTCACTGGAAGAGACCCACGAATGAGGGGCATGAAAATACAGATTACACTCTGCAATGGCTTCAATGGAAATCAAATGTGGTTTAAAATAAACTTCTTTAAATGAAATGTTGCTTGTGATTTAACCAATATTAATCTTTTTAACTAAAAATCTGCCATTTGTTATTATTTATGATAAAAGATTACATGTTATCTCAGTGGCGTCTCTAGGATTAATTTTTAGGGGGGGGGCACATGGTGGGCCAGGGACTAAAGTAGGGGGGCACATTTAACCCCACCCTCACCCCAGTTTGACCCTGCCCCTGCCGCATGTTAAGCCCCGCCCCTGACACAATGTGTTTTTTTTAAAAATAAAAACAAACACATTTCCCTTGATACAGTCCTTACACACACACAGACTGCTGAGTCCTTACACAAAGAGACACACAGACTGCTGACCATACACACACACACACACACAGGGGCGTTTTAGCCGCGAGGCAAACAAGGCATTTGCCTTGGGCGGCATTTTTCAGGGGGCGGCAAAAAACCCCGCCCCCCAAATGCCCAGGCAAATGCTTTGTTAGCCTCGCGGCTAACTGACCGGCTGGGCTGGCGGGCGGCGTTGGGCAGGCAGCTGGAGAGGGAGCTCTTCCCCTGAGCGGTCCGCTCAGCTCCCTCGCGAGCCGCAGAGTGAGGCTGGGAACCGGAAGATGACGTCATCTTCCGGCTCCCAGCCTCACTTTGCGGCGCGCGAGGGAGCTGAGCAGACCGCTCAGGGGAAGAGCTCCCTCGCCAGCCGCCTGCCTAGCCCAGCCGGCATCCACTGGACCACAAGGGAGGTAATGAACCCCTCCCCCCCAGCACTCCCAAAGGTAAGGGGGGGGGGCTAAATAAAAATAAATTAAAAAATGTGTTAATGTGAGTGAGTGAGTGAGTGAGTGTGTGTCTGTTAATGTGTGTGTGTTTTGTTAGTGTGTGTGTGTCTGACTGTGTCTGTTAGTGTGTATGTCTGACTGTGTGTCAGTGAGTGTGTGTTTGCCTGTGTGTGTGTGTTTGCCTGTGAGTTTGTGTGTCAGTGAGTGTGTGTGTGTTAATGTGTGTGTGTTTGTTAGTGTGTGTGTCTGCTAGTGAGTGAGTCTGTTAGTGTGTGTGTCTGACTATGTTTGTCTGTTAGTGTGTCAGTGAGTGTGTGTGTGTCTGACTGTGTGAGTGTGTTTGCCTGTGAGTGTGTGTGTTAGTGAGTGTGTGTCTGTTAGTGAGTGTGAGTGTGTCTGTTAGTGTGTGTGTTTCTGTTAGCGAGTGTATGCGTATCTGTCATTGAATGTGTGTGTGTATTTAGAAGGCGGGGGGGGTTGGTGCAGGGGGGGTTGGCGCCTGCGTTTTGTCCTGCCTAGGGCAGCACAAAACCAGGATACACCACTGCACACACAGACTGCTGACCAT
Source organism: Pelobates cultripes (assembly GCA_933207985.1). NCBI lineage: Eukaryota > Metazoa > Chordata > Amphibia > Anura > Pelobatidae > Pelobates > Pelobates cultripes. Next base: position 317,363,263 of record OW240916.1, on the reverse strand, counting down.
ACACACACACACACCCAGACTGCTGAGTTCATACACACAGACTGCTGAGTTCATACACACAGACTGCTGAGTCCATACACACAGACTGCTGAGTCAATACATACACAAACACAGACTGCTGAGTACATACACACACAGACTGCTGAGTCCATACACACACACAGACTGCTGAGTCCACACACACACAGTGCTGAGTCCACACACTCAGACAGACTGCTGAGTCCATACACACAGACAGACTGCTGAGTCCATACACACAGACAGACTGCTGAGTCCATACACACAGACAGACTGCTGAGTCCATACACACAGACAAACTGCTGAGTCCATACACAGACTGCTGAATCCATACACACACACATACAGACTGCTGAGTCCATACACAAAGACAGACTGCTGAGTCCATACACACAGACTGCTGAGTCCATACACACACAGACAGACTACACACACAGACAGACTGCTGAGTCCGTACACACAGACAGACTGCTGAGTCCGTACACAGACAGACTGCTGAGTCCATACACACAGACAGACTGCTGAGTCCATACACACAGACACACAGCTGAGTCCATACACACACAGACAGATTGCTGAGTCCATACACACAGACAGACTGCTGAGTCCATACACACAGACAGACTGCTGAGTCCATACACACAGACTGCTGAGTCCATACACACATACAGACTGCTGAGTCCATACACACAGACAGACTGCTGAGTCCATACACACAGACAGACTGATGAGTCCATACACACACAGTGCTGAGTCCACACACACACACAGACTGCTGAGTCCACACACACACACAGACTGCTGAGTCCACACACACACACAGACTGCTGAGTCCACACACACACACAGACTGCTGAGTACACACACAGACTGCTGAGTCCACACACACACACAAACACAGACTGCTGAGTCCATACACACAGACAGACTGCTGAGTCCATTAACACACACACTGCTGAGTTCATACACACATACAGACTGCTGAGTCATACACACACAGCGCTGAGTCCATACACACATACAGACTGCTTAGTCCATACACACACACTGCTGAGTTCATACACACATACAGACTGCCGAGTCCATACACACAGACAGACTGCTGAGTCCATACACACAGACAGACTGCTGAGTCCATACACACAGACAGACTGCTGAGTCCATACACACATACAGACTGCTGAGTCCATACACACATACAGACTGCTGAGTCCATACACACATACAGACTGTTGAGTCCATACACACATACAGACTGCTGAGTCCATACACACACACAAACACAGACTGCTGAGTCCATACACACACACAAGCTTCCACACTAGCAGACAGACACACACACACCTGAGCATATCAAGCCTACCTGTTGCTGGGGGTCAGACAGCCATCTTTTTGCCTTTCCAGCAGCAGCATGATCTGCTGCTTAATGACGGGCGGGGCTTATGTGCGGGAGGCGGGGCTTCATTTGGGGGCAGGGCCTTGCAGGGGAGCCTGTCAGTGCTCCCTCCGGCCACAGACAGCTCCCAGCACCGTTCCAGCTGAGCTACTCTGCCCTGCATTCCCTCCCCCGGGCTGTCACACACTGTTACAGTCCGAGGGAATAGAATGTAAGAACATGGCCAGCAAGTTGCTGGCATTTGTGGGGACCCGGGGGGGCACAACACGATGTAGGGGGGGCGATGGCCCCCTCTGCCCCCCAGTGACCCCACTGTATTATCTTATTATAGCATCTGTCATTCACACATAAATTGCTACATGACGGCGGACATCTTTAAGTCCCCTTTGGACAGAAGCAAAACATATATAATCTAAGACCATACAGGCAAAAGTGAGGTGTGCAAAAATTCATGAGTCCTAGTATCATAAGCAAATGCTTGGCTCTTGCTTACTCAAGCAAGCGGATTCTAAGTTGCACTTTGGTCTATCCTGCCATGTCACCCTGCTTCAGTGAAGGTGGAAGTGCCAATTACCCAATTGGCTCAACACAGCCAGTCACCTCCTTCACATTCCTTTGAGTTACAGGGGTCGCCAGAGCACCTCATCTAAATGATTGGGGGCTGCAGGTGGCGGTTTTGTTTTGTTCCCATCTTCCTAACATGTTCTCCCAGCCGCAGGTCACTCGCAGTACTGTTATTTGTGTACACATGTTTAAGGAACTGGGGGTGAGTATACACCGATCAGCCACAACATAAAAAACACCTGCCTAATATAGTAGGTCCCCTCATGCTGCCAAAACATCTCAAAAGCATTGAGGCATGGACTCCATAAGACCTCTGAACGTGTCAAGTGGTATCTGGCACCAAGACATTAGCAGCAGATCCATTAAGTCCTGCAAGTTGCGAGGATATGCCTCCATCGATCAAATTTTTGTTCCAGCACATCAAACAGATGCTCAATCGGATTGAGATCTGGGGAATTTGGAGGCTATGGCAGCACCGTGAACTCTTTGTTATGTTCCTCAACCATTTCTGAAGAATTCTTGCAGTGTAGCAGGGTGTATTATCCTGCTGAAAGAGGCCACTGCCATCGGGAAACATGTATGCCATGAATTGGTGTACGTGGTCTGCAACAATATCTATGTAGGCGATACATGTCAAAGTAACATTCACAGGACCCAAGATTACCCAGAGCAAAACATTGCCTGCGCCGGCCTGCCTTCTTCCCATAGTGCATCCTGCTACATGAATCTGTCATGACACAAGTTGTGCTCAAATGCATTGACCAGATTACCCCACCACCAGATACACACCCAATTATATATCCTATGAAAAACCCACCACCTATCATATTATTGTACATAGTGCCACCTAGCTACTAAAGCAGTCATGTACAGTTAAAGGATCACTGAAGTCCCCCAGACCACGACATCTCAATGAAGTGCTTTTGATGCAGTGTTTTAACCCTGCAATGTACAACATTGCCTTTTTATTTTTAAACTGTTATGCTTACATTGCATGCTATTATTTAGATAGCTATCAGTAGGTCATGAAGTAAAATAAAACAGAATGTTGAAATTTTGGAATGATGGGATGGATGGGATGTATAGGATGATGGGATGATGGGATGTTGGGATGTATAGGATGATGGGATGATGGTATGTATAGGATTATGGTTGATGCTTTACCTTTAATTTTGCATTTTCCTCTTTAATTTTCTTTGCTTGTACGAGCTCTTTGTGGTATTCGTCTCCCAAACCCTCTTCCACATTTAGAAGCATTGCATTGGGGTTTCTTAGTGTTACCACTGTTTGACTTGCAATTCCCTTGTCCAAAGCCCCATTAATCGCAATCACGGCAGCATGTACTGAAATTAGGGGAAAGCACAAAGGATTAAACCTCGGAAAACAAAAACATTCACCCCCAGATTATCTGCACATGCTTTCGATTCTTGGTATTTGAGATGTCGCTGTGTGGGGACAGGAAATGGGCCATTTCAATAAAAAAAATAGGTGGATTCACACACAAAAAAAACAAAAAAAAACAACCCAGGACGAGACACAAACAAAATAAGAATCACAAACCAGGAAGAGGCGACCAGTATAAACAAACACGCGGGTTAATTGGAACAAATTAAAGTAGACATCCACATGTCAAACCTACACATTGTGTCCTTTAGGATGCTGAGCCTGACAATGCATTACTGCGGTATACACTCATGTACATAATATCACAGTTTACAGATTTTTTTTAATTCTATTCTATAAATAATATGGTTCGCGATAACATTGAAAAGAGAAGACAACCAAATGTAAAAAATGTAGAGAGACATACCTAAATATTAATATGCAAAGTCACAATAAGATTAATTCAACTTACAAGCAGCTTCATCGACGGAGAGCTCGTTTGCTAAAATTCCTCCAATTTTGTTAAAAGACGGCATCTGAATGCCATATTTTTCCAGTTCTTTCCTCATATTGCTGATTTCCTCCTCTGGAAAAGAGACATGGAAGCAATGTTAGATAGGCTTGGTAAGCACATTCTTTAAGATACATGTATGCACTTATTATATGTTACAAGGGTGCTCTAAGGAACACCAATAAACCCAACATTACAGTTCAAGGTAGTAGTTATGCTACCAAGAGTCTGAGCACTATTTACAGTTTTTTTATCAAACCATTTTGGCTCTACCTTGCATATATAACTTGATAACAATGACAAATGTCCACATTAATCAATATTGATTTTATAGCCTTATTATTGCACAGTGTGCTTAATATAGAATCCTGCTTAGAACACAGTAATTATTATTTTATATTCGTATCGCTTACAAGTGACTAGTACATTTGTTGTAAGCACTGCAGTGAGCAAACAAAAAATATATTGACAAACAAAAACCTAGAGAAATACACGGTTCTTTCTTCCGTACGGACACATGGAAATATCTATAATAAATACATCGAATTGTGTTTTACCATCAATGATTTGATCAGTACTCTGATCGCTTACCTGTAAAGTCAACTTTTCCCAGTAAATCCTGTATCTGGGGCGCAATGCCAAGTTTGAAGAGATATAAACTGAAATGAAAACGATTTGCAAAATTGTTACTTTACTCATTTAAAATTACAAAACAAAATCTCAGTAAACATTAGACTCGTCACTACATAAATACCACTTTAGAAGACCAATCATTGGATTGGAAAAACAACTGAATATTAATTACTAACGGTTGACCAAACATTTTCACATGATGATAATGAAGATATTGATCCAAAGAACTTTGAAAGCTCAAAACTACTCCACAACACAAGTAACTGGCTCAATTTCACAACGTACTAAAGAGTGATATATACAAGAATATATTCAAGTCAGCTCCAGAAAGAAAATTAAAACCGAGGGTAGATACCACCTGATGAATCAGCAAAAACTGATTAGGTAGCTATACACATCTAAGTAAAAACAAAAGAAAAGAACTGCAATGGTGTTAGAACTTATGAACAAAATTGAAGGGGGTGGCAGGGAGGGGGGGAGTGAGAGCACTCATAAGACGTCAAAATGGACTGGCTTTTCTCTCCATCGAGGGGTATGAAACCGTGCAAAGGATTCCTCTGTATACTATGCAGTCCACTGGTGTTGCCGTCAGGGTCCCCAGTTTTCCAGGCACTGATGGTGTGAAGAACAGGACAGCCAGAGGAATTGATGGAAATAAAAATATTTATTGAGCAAAAAAAGTAAAAAATAACAAAAACAAGTATAAAAGTCCCAACAAAATAAAATCCAATGTGTTTCGTCTGATACCAGCCTTGTTCAGTGGTCTGGGACAGTATCCAAGGTGTCTTGTTTATATAGCGCCTTAAATTGTAACCGCAATTGTAACAGCTGACGGCTGGCTGCGTTCCACCATGGAGTGCACTTCCTTCTTCCGGTTTCGTGATGTCATATCCGACTGTGTGTTTAATTCAGTCTGTCTGTGCACCACATATTGTGGCCTTTTCAGTCCTGGAGTTCTTAATATACTCAAAATTCCGATATCTACTTCCTTTCTGGAGACCAGAAAGGAAGTAGGTATCGGAATGGATATAAAATCAGAACAAGAATTATATAAAAAAGTGGGGGAATGTATAAAAAAAAAACGAAAAAAAAACAACGCATTGCATCCTAGATAGAATGAAAATATGAAGGTAAAAACCTGTAAACAATATATGTGACGAGACCAATCTCGCCACATTGCATTGGAGAAGCTTGGTTGCTCGTCTGTTGCCTTTGGACTATGGCCCCATGTTAGCAGCCTTCTTTTCCCCTGCAGAAAAGGCTTATTCGTGCCTTTCTGCCCGGCGGTCAGTAGATTCAATCTACCAAACTAACGCACGAATGACTGGACCACCTGGGAGCTGGAGTGTGTCTGCAATTTACCTCCCAGAAGCTGCGGTAAACCGCAGCTTAATTGTCAAATGCTGGGTGGCCTTTGTTTGTTTGCCGAACACGTGGCGGCGGCCATTTTAAAGTCCCGAATGGCCAGCGGTGTTCTGCGCCAATCCTATGGAACTGGAAACGGACACTTATTTGCAGAACACCGCTGAGCCGTCAGCCTCCTTGCTTCTGCATTCGGTCATTTAACCGGATGCCTGTGCATTCGGTAGTTTAAACCGTATAAACAGCATTACCCCAGATAGCCATCCCATGGAGTCTATTCGTATGGAGAACAGACTTTGTGAACACTTTATCTCCACGGCGATTGGACTGTGTGCATAGGATCTGAGCGCTATTCGGTACTTTTGTGCGCTCAGATCTAAGCCATCTGGGGATAGGTAGAATGTATATGTTTTGTGCAACAGTTGTAACTTTATACATTTTTATGTCTTTTACTGTCTTTTACTGCAATGTGGTTAATGGAGTTTTGCCTCTGTCCTGGGAGATAATTGGATTACTTCCCAATTATCTCCAGGACAGAGGGAGGGAAGTTAGGATGCATTGTGGGGATGTTTTACCTCTGTGTGTCTGTCATTGGTTTTGTCTGTCCTTTGTCACAGTCTCCCATTTGGTCCCCTAGGGGAGTGTCCACCAGGTGGGAGACCTGCATAAATACTGGGCAGGTAGCCCTCATTAAACCAGACCACTGCTTGACCCTCAACATGAAGCTCTGTCTCGTTCTTGGAGGGATTTACTGTATACTGATAGAGACTGATTGCTAGGAGTGTAAGCCGCTTGGGTGCTTTTCCTATTCGTCTGCTAGGAGCTATTCGTGAGGTTCCATTCGGGAGTTTGGAGTGCTATTTTGTATGCAGTTCTGGAGTTTGGAGCATTCCCTTATATGCGGTTCAGGAGTTTGGTGTTCTACAGTAGCTGTGCCTGCATCTCTGGAAGGGGAAGATCTTCTAAACGGCGGTTTAACCCTTTTATGCTGGGGGTGCCGTTACAATATACATATGTATGTGTGTATGTGTATAAAATGCACATATTGTAAATGAAGTAAAAAATTATATTTTCTACATGAAAAAAATAAATATATATATATATATATATATATATATATATATATATGAAAAATGGAAAAATATTAAAAAAATTTAAAAAAATAATAGTAAAAAAATATATATGTCAGTTTCACAATGAGCGTACTGTATGAAAATATAGCAACCTATAGGCACTGAACTCTTTTGTAAATTATATTTGCATGAATGGCCATTATATATTTTCATACTGTTATTGTGTAAAACAATTAGGTTTTGTAAAGAGCTATTACAAATCATTTATGTTTTTTCTATGTAAGGAACAGAATTGATCTCCCAAGTTGTTTACAAAATTATTTGAATTTTTGGAACGGTTTCCAAGTGTAAAAGCAGGTTCTTCTGAAATAGGACTTGGCACGCGTCTCCATGAGAGATTACAAATCTATCAATAACGTCAAACAGTACAATTCCACAACGTGCTTTACAGCAAATATAATACAGATATATTGAATTACACAACTCTAGCTTCCTACTAATTTAATCAAATACCAAAGTATAAGGTAAAAGCTGAGCTAGTCACCAGCCAAATCATCTTTTCCAAAAATGAATTTTAGTTCTGGACCTCCGACACTCATTCACATGAGAGTTCAGCTAATCCGAATATTGTCCATGAAAAATATTCATGAAAACGACTCGGACAAAAAAATAAATAAAAAAATTTGATATATAGATCATGTGAGAAAAGGTAACCAGTAGAGGGGAAAAAACAAGAAGAGCAGTAAGAGGAAATATCTCCTCTCTCTCTTCCTTTCTCTCTTTCTTTCTTTCTTTCTTTCTTTCATAAACATATACACAGTGGCAGGAAAAAGAAAAAGTATGTGAACCCTTTAGAAATTACTGCATTTATCCATAAATTGCCCTCAAAATCCAGTATGGTGTCCATCTTAGTTACAGTAATCAAAAAAGCAATGGTTTTAACTAATAATTATTGTGTTGCTCTAGTACTTATTGAATATATTGTTCAAATATTCACATTATCGGTTGTTAAAAGTATGTAATTAGAGTTGGGTAGAGTTAGATATGTATCTGTACACTGTCCAACGGTCAATAAATGGAGATGACTTAGTACTGTGGCTACTCTCCCCAGAAATAGCCGTGCAGTCAAGATGACTCAGAGGGTACATCGGCACAATTCTCAATGAGGTAAGACAACCAACCCTTGTGTGGCAGCAAAAAGACTTGAAAAAACCCACTTGTTAACATCTCCATTTATGAGTCAACTATATGACAAACATTGAGCAGGAATGGTGTCCATGACTGGTCACAATGAAGAAAGCCTCTACTTTCCAAAAAATAGATCGCCTCACACCTGAAGTTTGTCAAAGACCACCTTGATACACCTTAACGCTACTGGAAAAATGTTTTGTAGATTGAATCAAAGGTTGGGTTGTTTAAGATGAACACCCAGCAGTATGTATGGCCTAAAAACGATGAGTAACACCCACGAATTGGAGCTAAAAAGGAGAGGTTAGTAGATTTCTATATTTCACACTAAATATACTCTGTATCTGTGTGACATGTGGTGTATTGAATGGATATGGGCGCGATTTCAGGTAAGTGAAATTTTTCATTACACTTTCACGTTAAAGCACCAACACGAGGGGACGTAATGCAAAAATTTTTCATTCCACTTACTAAGTTACACCAACGTATCCCTGAAGAGCGAAATAATGGAACCTTGCCAACATCCACCTACAGTGGAATTCCCTGCATTGCATTGTCCTCCAAAAAATTTAACTTGATAACAAACCCAACTATGTTTACACCTGGAAGACGTTTTCTAAAATATCACATCCCACTGGATTCACATGCTTTATACATGTTTTAGTAGCCATGTGAAGCTTCATAAAAAAAAAAAAAAAAAAAATCATTAATTTAAAAAAAAAAAAAATCATAATTCACCAGATGTAATTCTTTCCCAGCGATTTCTTTAAGGTGTGTGATGTTCGAAACGACAGTTTATACCGCTAAATAGTATGGATTACCCAAAGAGTCCCGTTTTAGGTGACCCTGATCGCTTCATGTTTAGTACTTTGTCCCAGAACAACATCTGTTTCTGCCTTGATAAATATCTCTCATCATTTTATATTTGTGTAAGTATTGCAAGTTAATTATATTACACCTTAACAGCTACCAAGTGTCCCTATTCAGGAGAGATAGTCCATATTCTGGGATGCAAACCCCAGCCTCTGACCCTCCTTTCTATCCTAACATACACTCTGAAATACCAAGAACATAGAGTTTATGTGGCGGACCTGGCATCCGTCCTTGGGGTTGCCCGAACCCACCTGGAGTTCTTACAAACAAATCTGTATCCCCATGTTCGGGAACCGAACAGAACGTGTGTGGTTTCCTCCTGTTATTGACTTAGAACAACATCGACTACCCCTAGCTGCTAACCGCAATTAAGGAGTACTTGAGTGCTTTTCCTGGGTGGCCGCCATTTGTATAATCGAAAGCACGTTGCTCAGTTCGGCCCATTTTGTCGCTCAAATGCAGGCAGCGGTACTTGGTCGTCGAGTGCGTGAAACAAATTTTGGCTACACATTCTCGCAAACCCTGGTCAAGATGGTACTGCTGCCTGTATACTTTCCCGAACAACTACACGAACCACATTTGGGAGATATGATCTACCAACTGGGGGGAGCATTAACTAGCTAAGAGCGAGGGGGAGCATTCGTTGGTGTTCGTGCCGGAACTCCCGAACCAAGACCGGCTGCAGCCCTAGATTCTCTGGGACTCTTTTGGGGCATCACCTCGTGGCTGGCTGGTGAAATCTTCTCCCGAATAGCGATCTTGTTTCACCAAACCAATCTGAGAACTTTTCAGATATGTTGCACGCTCAGATTCAGGCTGTTTGGGGATATAAGAATTGTGGGGTTCCTGTACTGTCTTAATATGTTTTTGAGGTGTTTTATAGAAAGTATATATTTTATGTAAGTGAGAGATAATTGTGTTATCTAAAATTCCCAGCTCAATTATCTCTCAGACCCAGTGCATCTTGGGAAAATTCCCTGGCAGCTTGTCCTTGAGACCACATACTATGGGGCTGTGCATAAAAAGCAGTGTGTGGGCTAATAAAAATCAGTTGACTCCCAAAACGGTGCGTTGTCCAGTTACTGGGGGAAAGGGCTATACTCACTAACCAGCACTTCACCGCCAGCTCCAGAGGATTACAGCGGAGATATTCCGTCTCAGCATTGCAGCTCTGATAGTTTATAGACAAGAGAAATAACAGCGTTCCACAGAACTAATGCTCCCAATAATGTGTCTCTGAACACATAAATAACTAAAATAAATATGGTTTTAGAAAAGTCTGTAAATAAATGTAACTTAGAACAAGAACAATGTACCTTAAGTTGTATAAATTGTTATTAGCAAGTCACCTAAAATTTATCAGAACAGCCCAGCCCCTGGCCACACCATTACTCACACCCTTAAAAATCAAAGTGTCCTCTTTCTCCATTTGAAATGTTTGGAGGTATGGTGTTAGTGATTGCTGGGGCATTATATAATGTTAAATAACCTGCTGATGTCCATATAGTATATTATTTCTGATTCTGTCCATACAAATATGCACTGTAGTGGTTTTGGCACTATTTAATTTGCTAGTGTAGCATGTTGCATGACATGACACCAGTGGATATTTAACCTTGGTACCCAAAATTGTCCTCCAAGTTCTTTCATTGAGTCCCTAATGAATGGAAACAGACAGATCAAATCCCCCAGACCCCAAAGAACTGGACACAATACATTAATTACTTAATCTTAAAGTGCGGTGTCAAGTGCAAGCAGACCTGAATATAGTCCAATCAAAGTGTTTTGAAGAATTATTCACAATTCCTCAAAACACGGGTGCTCCCTTCATTCCCTCATTTCAGAGAGTGGGCAGCACCACAGGTTTGTCCTTTGCATTCTTCTTTGTATACCAAGTAATTTAATACATATTATTTAAAAAAATGGGTTACTAAGGTAATTATATATTAAGAATAAGTTGAAAGCTAAAGCCATGTACGTTTTATGTTCACTGTCAAAATGGGTTAAGAAGCACTGATTTACACAGTTCCTGGCACAAACAAATATATATTTTAAAAAAACAACACATTTCTGGAACTTGGCTGCTGTCTAATTTCACAGAGGGCAACAGTCTAACTTGAAATAGCGTTGTTTTGATTGCAGTTTTTTTTATTACTGGTTAAAGGGACACTATTGTGACCCGAACCACAACAGCAAAATTTATATATATATATAACAAGAGGGGGTTGGCTGCACTCACCTTAACATGCATAAATGGGGGTGCTGCTGGGGGCCAAATAATACAATACACAAGATCCAGCGCACTCACCTATCCACTAAACAGCAACTTCAATGTTGAAAGATTTTATTTGTTTTTTTAAAAACACCTAATCTAGGCAAAAATAATGGGGGTTTAGTTACATTATATGATCATACATTGCATAAGCCTGCCACAACGTCAATGTACCCCATCTTTGGCAGGTCCTACACTAACAGCCTAATGTCTGCTCTTATGAGATTAACCTACTTGGGGAAAATAATTCCATCTGGGGCTCTCTGCAGTACAAGGCTAAATAGGGCCCTGGGATGAGGCACCTGTGACAGGGAGGGGTGCAAAACCAAGGAGTTGGCTAGACTCCCAAATATATATAAAACAAGAGGGGGTTGGCTGCACTCACCTTAACATGCATAAATGGGGGTGCTGCTGGGGGCCAAATAATACAATACACAAGATCCAGCGCACTCACCTATCCACTAAACAGCAACTTCAATGTTGAAAGATTTTATTTGGTTTTTTAAAGCCAACTCCTTGGTTTTGCACCCCTCCCTGTCACAGGTGCCTCATCCCAGGGCCCTATTTAGCCTTGTACTGCAGAGAGTCCCAGATGGAATTATTTTCCCCAAGTAGGTTAATCTCATAAGAGCAGACATTAGGCTGTTAGTATAGGACCTGCCAAAGATGGGGTACATTGACGTTGTGGCAGGCTTATGCAATGTATGATCATATAATGTAACTAAACCCCCATTATTTTTGCCTAGATTAGGTGTTTTTAAAAAAACAAATAAAATCTTTCAACATTGAAGTTGCTGTTTAGTGGATAGGTGAGTGCGCTGGATCTTGTGTAATAAATATATATATATATATATATATATATATATATATATATATAGCCTGCCCCTGCAGGTTTTTCAAAGTAAACACTGCCTTTTCAGAGAAAAGGCAGTGTTTACATTGCTCTCCAGTAACACCTCTACTGACAGTCAATCAGACGGCCACTAGAGGTGCTTCCTAGTTCAGTGCTCCACACTTTACATGAAGACGCTGAACATTCCCCATAGTGATGCACTGATTCAATGCATCTCTATGAGGAGATGCTGATTGGTACAGCATTGCATTTTTACCTATAGGAAAGCATTGGATTGCGGTTTGATGATCTCAGCCATGGAAGTGGAGCCAGGCAGGGTCAGCCAGGACGAGACTGCTGCGGTGTGGGGAAAAAAAGTTGAGTTTAAAATATTTTTAAAGTGATCTTTGGGAGCCGGGGACCTAAATAGTTTAACAGTATAGTGTCAGGAATACACGTTTGTGTTACTATAGTGTTTTTTAAATGACCAGATGATTACACTGGAGTAAATAATCTAAAATGTGTTCAATCAGAAAGAAAAGTCCTGTAATAGAAGACCCTCTGTTCTGCCCAATCTTGTGTACGCACTATGTGTTCCTGATTGTACGTTTGTCAAGCAACGCAAAGGATTTTATATGTGGATGATCTCTGAGCAGAACAGAGTTCTACCACTTCATAAACTGGGAAAATTGCTACTTCCAATATCATGTACAATCTTACTGGAGTCAAGTGATAAGCTTGTACCTTATGACAGATTGCATTTTTTTTATATTTTATGCTATACAATTTGAATACCCTTAAATTAACTGTATTTTGGAGTTTCTAGTCTATGTCTCACCTTGGTCAATTCCTATGTATCCACTAGGAGGTGCTACAATCTAACGATCAGTACGCTAACTGCAAAAGATTATCTTTAATTTCACTCATTTGAGTATTCCCCAGACTTGTTTTAGGTCAGACGTTGGAAAATGTATGACAATAAACTCTGCTTGGGACTATGTTGAACCAAAATGCTTTGATTCCGCGTATTACACAAAGCACGGACCTTTGGCACAGAAAAGTCTGCTAAAGGGAATTTCGATTTCAACAGATCCCTCAAAAGGAACAAAGGTTTTCTGGCAGCTCTCTCTGCCGCCTTGGCTGCATCAGCTTAACCCTTTAGAGGGTAAACATTTTCTTTTCATTTAAAAATGTGCTTTTCATTTTCAGCACCAGTTTTAACATAAATTAAAGCTATAATTAAAGTGCCCCCGTGCAAGTTTATTTAGATCCATTGAAAGTTTTTTTTATAAAATATTACCAATAAAAACATATTTTACAGATTAAGAAACTACACAAATGTATTTAGATTTTTTTGTTGTTGATTGACATGAAATACTGACCTTGATTAAAAACATAGGTGGAACGTAACTGATATAAGTTGGGGCCTCTCCGGGGAAATGTTAGATGGCAGAGAATGTACTCCAAGTTTTGCCCCTGTTTTGGGGTACTTGTTGTTGCGTCATAGTATAATTAGCACTTATAAACTTAGGACTACTCTTGCAAAAAAGGGACAATTGGCAATTGTAACATAGGAAGAATGACACGTAATGAGGGACACAGACCAACTTCATTCAGGCAATATAGAATTATAATACTAACGTTTTTACCACCGAACCACTGTATCTAAAAGAGAAATGCTCCAACCCTCACAAGCTACTAGGAAGGACAGAAAAGGCAGCCAGAGATATGAGCAAGACGTATCACTGGAACCTAGTATGGACGAGATGAAAGCATGGGTGTTCTTTCTATAAATCATGTAACCCTCAATGGGAATGTAAATTAAAGGCATCTACTTAAACTTACTCTCGAGCCACCAAAACCATTTTATTTTAATTAATTGGTTTTGTAAATAGGCCCGTCTCTTTGTGTGGCATTGAAAAAAACATTGGCATTTTAGCAAAAATTGCAATGTGTTCATTTTCCCATAACAGGGACTACAGTGGTTGTCAGAGTGACAGCCACTCGAAGCACTTTCTAATAAAGACTTTGAATTATTTAAAGTCTTTGTGTCGGTGTCTTCACGGATTCAATGCTACTCTATAAATAAATCTGATTGGCTGAGCTCAGAGACTGCCACACAAACTCGGTAAGGCACCCAATGTTTCTCTATCAAAAACATTGAATTGGACAAATTATATCAGAGGAGAGGAGAGGAGACTCTCCTCCGAAAGTCAAAAGCTGAATTAAAAAAGCTTGGGGGGGGGAGCAGATAAGCTAAATATAAGAAAGACCAGTATTACAAATAAATAGGTTGATTTTTAATGTTCCTTTAAGCCCTCTACTTTTATTTTAAACTCAGTGTGTATAACCAGACTGCTAGCTAGCATCAAACTGACCTCAGCCATCAGTCAAGTTACACAGCAGATGATGCTTATTAAAATTAGGATTTTACTCCTAGGAAGCGAAGCATTGAATCATTACATTTATGCAGCAATTATTTTAAAAATAGACATATTGGAAGAAAGTTCAAGAACCAAACATTATAGCCAGTTTTTGATAATAAAAAATGCTGTGCCAATATGCTTGCATAATAAGACTCCTGCAGTTTCCTTTTATATTAACCATTATGACTTATAAATCACACCTGATTTACTTGTCACAAAAGCAGAAATTAACTAGTTAACTAAATCCCAAAACGTTTCATTACAGAAAAATGTAATACTAAAAATACCTCCGTGATAATCAAATGCCATTTGCAGTTTTTGAATTGCAAAGCACAAATGATAATGCAAGCATTAGGAAGCCATGACCTGTCAGGAGATCTATAGCAACAAAACCCACTACCAGCTCAATGAAGTGGGTATGGTGCAATCCATCAATGGATGCTCTCCTGACACCCGCAGGCCGCTCCTTCTACTGCAGCTCAGAGAATACAGAAGTGAAATCCCACGTCAGCCGGCCCTATGAAGATATTCAAATCAGGTTCTCTTCAAAAACTGCTGAGGATGATACCCCGAGCCACGTTAGGCACCTCCGCATCCACAATGGTTTGCAGTGGTTATAGTGCAGAGTGTTCTTTTGGAACAATGTGCACAATGAAGATGTGGTGGATTTATTTAGGCGGTGTCATTCTATAGCTGAATCATTTTCTGGATTACAGGCGAACCATGTTACAGATGGCATTCTACATGTATATTATTGGTTCAATATTAAACTAATTGCTAATAAAAATCTACTTCCAATATAAATATTTGTTGAAAACAACAGAATTGCAAAACTTTAACCACAAGCTGAAAAAATGTCTCCAGTTACTTTCCCTGCTCCGCAATGTGACCTGCATTTAGTATGAATGTTCTGAACTCAGGTCAGTCCACGGCGTTTAATGTGATGGTTTCTAATGTTTAATGGCACGAACTGAAAATAGGAACATGGCATTAGTGTTACCTCACAGGCGTGCACTTAGATTGTAACACAGTATTTGCTAAAATAAATTACGCAAACATGGATTCTATATTGCACCTATAAGGCAGGGCCGCTACAGTAAACCAATCCTTGTATGCTTGAAGAATCCAATGTAATTAATCCGATGTAACTAATCCAAGCAGAGAGGATTACCTGAACAGCAGAACCAGGGGTTAATCATTACCTGGGAGCAAAAATTGCAAAGCAGAACTGCTCCTTGCTTTTTAAATACGGATTTAAAAAAAAAAAGTTAAATAAAGGTTATCTAAGGTTCTCGGATATACAGAGAGCAGGGGGAAGCCATCCAGTAAGTGGGGTCCACCTGATCGGGACTCCTGTGTTTAAAGCTCTAGGAAAAAGTTAAATATCTGCCATGATTACTAATTGAAAA
>OW240916.1:317291124-317340547 GCA_933207985.1 Pelobates cultripes | reverse complement strand
CACACACACACACACACACACACACACACACAGACACACACAGACACACACAGACACACACAGACACAGACACACACACTTATGGACATTGGCAGTTTAGTTTATAAATATTTCTTTCCTTTGATTATATTTAATAAACACTGATGTGGAGAAGCCACTTGTATTTTGATAAGGCACACTCAAGGCATTCAATGTAAATTCATTCTACCATTGGATCATGGGAAAACATGTTTCAGTCTGCCTTGTTTGCTTGCACTATTTCCCCTTTGACTTCAATTGACACTTTGCTCGTGAGCCCAATTTGTTAAAATATATGAAAACTAGAGAAAATGGCTGAAACATGTTTAGTTGCAGAGGATCATGGCATAAAATTTAACAACAGGGGCCTTTGCCTTTTCAGATAATCCGCTTCTCTGTACGTTTGCCAGTACATCGATGCTGTATAGTAGAAAATCCACATACCGCTCTTTGGCTGTTATACTGTTTGCTTAAATGAACACTCTAATGAAGAGAAGCACTTTAACACTTTAGTAGATGTGGTCCTAATGAATATATACAGGGAGTGCAGAATTATTAGGCAAATGAGTATTTTGACCACATCATCCTCTTTATGCATGTTGTCTTACTCCAAGCTGTGTAGGCTCGAAAGCCTACTACCAATTAAACATATTAGGTGATGTGCATCTCTGTAATGAGAAGGGGTGTGGTCTAATGACATCAACACCCTATATCAGGTGTGCATAATTATTAGGCAACTTCCTTTCCTTTGGAAAAATGGGTCAAAAGAAGGACTTGACAGGCTCAGAAAAGTCAAAAATAGTGAGATATCTTGCAGAGGGATGCAGCACTCTTAAAATTGCAAAGCTTCTGAAGCGTGATCATCGAACAATCAAGCGTTTCATTCAAAATAGTCAACAGGGTCGCAAGAAGCGTGTGGAAAAACCAAGGCGCAAAATAACTGCCCATGAACTGAGAAAAGTCAAGCGTGCAGCTGCCACGATGCCACTTGCCACCAGTTTGGCCATATTTCAGAGCTGCAACATCACTGGAGTGCCCAAAAGCACAAGGTGTGCAATACTCAGAGACATGGCCAAGGTAAGAAAGGCTGAAAGACGACCACCACTGAACAAGACACACAAGCTGAAACGTCAAGACTGGGCCAAGAAATATCTCAAGACTGATTTTTCTAAGGTTTTATGGACTGATGAAATGAGAGTGAGTCTTGATGGGCCAGATGGATGGGCCCGTGGCTGGATTGGTAAAGGGCAGAGAGCTCCAGTCCGACTCAGACGCCAGCAAGGTGGAGGTGGAGTACTGGTTTGGGCTGGTATCATCAAAGATGAGCTTGTGGGGCCTTTTCGGGTTGAGGATGGAGTCAAGCTCAACTCCCAGTCCTACTGCCAGTTCCTGGAAGACACCTTCTTCAAGCAGTGGTACAGGAAGAAGTCTGCATCCTTCAAGAAAAACATGATTTTCATGCAGGACAATGCTCCATCACACGCGTCCAAGTACTCCACAGCGTGGCTGGCAAGAAAGGGTATAAAAGAAGAAAATCTAATGACATGGCCTCCTTGTTCACCTGATCTGAACCCCATTGAGAACCTGTGGTCCATCATCAAATGTGAGATTTACAAGGAGGGAAAACAGTACACCTCTCTGAACAGTGTCTGGGAGGCTGTGGTTGCTGCTGCACGCAATGTTGATGGTGAACAGATCAAAACACTGACAGAATCCATGGATGGCAGGATTTTGAGTGTCCTTGCAAAGAAAGGTGGCTATATTGGTCACTGATTTGTTTTTGTTTTGTTTTTGAATGTCAGAAATGTATATTTGTGAATGTTGAGATGTTATATTGGTTTCACTGGTAATAATAAATAATTGAAATGGGTATATATTTGTTTTTTGTTAAGTTGCCTAATAATTATGCACAGTAATAGTCACCTGCACACACAGATATCCCCCTAACATAGCTAAAACTAAAAACAAACTAAAAACTACTTCCAAAAATATTCAGCTTTGATATTAATGAGTTTTTTGGGTTCATTGAGAACATGGTTGTTGTTCAATAATAAAATTAATCCTCAAAAATACAACTTGCCTAATAATTCTGCACTCCCTGTACATGCATTTAATTATGCATTATTTTTTTTTGCATACATGGGCTATATTTGAAAACAACTTGCAAAAGCTGCAAATCTCTAGTCTGCAATCCCTCCTCTTCTAACCCCACCCAGTCTTTCCGTGGCTGTCCAATCACAGACATCTCAGTGATGAGACAGGTGCTCTGGGCAATTGCTGCCTCTTGGCTTTAGCTCTACTGAGATTAACAACCAGGAAGTAACAAGACTAGTGGTTTGATTAACAGCCAAGGGGTGTAACAAAGTCCATTTATAAAAGTGCAAATTTCTTTTGAAATCTCCCCTTTTTTTTCATTTTACAAGGAGGACACACACATCGCACATAAAGCACTTCAGCAAACAAAAGTGCTTTGTGGGTTTAGAGTGTTCCTTTACGTGTACACAAGATAACAAAGCTTTAAGAGACATCACAAGATGTGTTAATCTGATAAACATCCAAGATTGAGTGGTATGTAAAGGGTCAATAAAGCTTTGTATGCATAAGATACATGGAATGTTGTCTATCCTCTCTGGAAATCTTCACAGATTGAAAGGGGTTCTTTGAGTAATTCCAAGTTTCCGACTGCCATTTGCTACAAGTGATAGTGGGATCGTAATGATAAAATTACTGGAATTCTGATCAATAGCAAATCAATAGGAAATCACAGATGAGGGCTGGTAATCTAAAGCATTAACGCCACTGTGTAACCATACATGCCTCACCATTATTAAAGAGAAATGGGAATGTTGCGATTTTTTATTCTGTGCATTGTTCCTAAGGAAACACGTAACACTACGCCAAGCATTGACCAGCAAAGAAT
Organism: Pelobates cultripes; assembly: GCA_933207985.1. Lineage (NCBI taxonomy): Eukaryota > Metazoa > Chordata > Amphibia > Anura > Pelobatidae > Pelobates > Pelobates cultripes. Next base: position 317,337,609 of record OW240916.1, on the reverse strand, counting down.
TCTGGGAACTGTAACTAAAAGCAAACGAAGACCAGATCACATGTTGGGTCCGTTTAATAGATGGGAAGAGATAATTCCTGTTTGTTCTCGTTCTCTCAGTGATGTCTCATCCTCTCTGATACAGTAGATCGCAATCTTTAATTACTTATCTCAGATTTGCAATTTCATCCCTGGCTGGGGTTTACTTGCTATGCACAGTAATATATCACTGAATGTGTGCTCTTTGCATTGACATGATAACGATACATCGATACATGTTTATTGTAGATAGGTCTGCAAGTCTAATATTTTCACCGTGGAATGCAGGCTGAGCATTAGGAATTCTTTTGGCTACAGTCCTTCTGTCCTTTGAAAGATTAACTGCCACATTCAATTTCTTCATTATAGCTGAAGTAATATATTTGTATCCTAAAAAATGGACACAGATCAAAATACTAACTCTGCACACAATGTGCCTGTATATCCACAAAGATACTAAATAAACTATATCAATGGAAAGTAGTAGCAAACCAATAGCTCCAGCCATAGCAGTGCTACGTTCTCTCCTACTCAATACGCAGGCTTCTGGTCGTCGTTATGTCTTGGGGACCTCAGTAACCCAAGTCTGACATATTCACCATCCCATTCCAAAGCAGGTGATTTAAGAGAGGGGCAGTAGTATTTGCCAGCACCTATCAGTTATATTGACTCTTAACACAAAACATATGGGATGGATGAAAAGGGTGGATTTAATCACCATGCAGCATCTTTATTTCCCAAGGCTGGTTAAAATAATTAAAGGGACACCATGGGCATTAGGAGAACTTTAGGTTAATGAAGCAGTTTTGGTGTATAGTTCATGCCCCTGGTGTATCACTGCTCAATTCTCTGCCATTTAGGAGTTAAATCACTTTGTTTATTCAGCACTAGGCACACCTCCCTTAATGTGACTTACATAGCCTTCCTAAACACTGCCTGGAAAGAGTCATCTAATGTTTACACTTCCTTTTTTACACATTCTGTTTAATTTAGAATTTCTTATTTCCTGCTCTGTTAATAGCTTGCTAGACCTTGCAGGAGCCTCCTGTGTGTGATTAAAGATCAATTTACAGAGCAGGAGCTAAAAAACTTCTAGAGCAAGTTACATCTGATTGAAAATTTACCTTTTTAAATGCAGGCTGTGTCAGTCAGGGGCAGATAAGTATTAACCATAAGATGACCTTAGTCAGCTGCATAATGCATAGTGTTTAGTCAGGGGCCCTGGAACCCTGAATGTGCTTGGCTCCATTCACTATCCCTATATAATGAAAGAAGGAGAGAGCCCCAAACTGGTACCTGCCTAGGACCATGTGAAACATCGTGTTTTGTAACATTATGATGATTAGGAAGATTATAATCCCAGGATTCCTAAAAATGCTATGTTGTGCATTTAAAGGGACACTCCACTGCCCATATGATATAAATATAATAAAGTCACTGTTTAGTAAGTATATCCCAAATGAAAACATGCATGCTTTTAATTATTCATCTTTTGCACACTTTTAGAGCATAAGGTGTTTCAGCAAGCTAAAGTGAGTTAGGGGTCTGAGGTCACTTTATTTAATTATGACACTCTAATGATAAACATGAATAATAAGGATGCTCCAATATTATCTAGTTAGGTAGCACAAAGCGAAAAGGTGTCCATCATCTGCCTGTTCACCTGTGCACCCCAATACTGGAGTGAAAACAACGAGGGGTTCATTTACTAAAAGTAAAGTAACAAGGGAGTCAAAGTTTAGGAAAATCCACAGAGCTAAAACAATTCTCCATCTGGGTTTCAAGTGCTGAATTCCTTTTTCCAAAATCCTTGTGAATTTAGCACGATTTAGTGTGTAGTGAATGGACATCATGACTTAGTGGAAGATTTGCTAAAGTGTCAAAGTGAGAAAAGTGAATAATCTGTTTCCATGGTGATATGATACTACTTTTATGATGAGAGCACACTTAGAGCACTTTCTCCTCCTTGCCCAATTCTGAGATCTCCTCGAGATGAATATAAAGAATCGCCAACCTTTTAGAAATAAGCATAAAACGAACGTATTCGAAGACAGCGATGAGACTTGGTTACAATCTGTAAAACAGCTTTAAGGCCTCGCTCATAATTAAGTTTACTAATTAAATACAAAATACGGTTATAAAAAACATAGCTAATCAAATTGTTCTATTACAGATTCAGACTTTTATAAATCGCTTTTTTTCTGGCCTTTGTTAAACATTTACTATAGCCCTGATTCTGTTGTGCTGACGCATACTAATCTCCTTAGACTGGCACACGTATAGGAAACTCTCCGCGTCTGCCAGCAGGATATTAAACCTTTTAAACATATCTATTTAACAGGTGCAGGAGCCCGTGTTCTATCCTGCACTTCATACGTGAACATACCAAGAACATGTGTTAGTGCTGTATACCTTTAAATATATGGCACACTTCTCATATTATTTCATGTATTCCAGATTTATATTCAATTATGCAGCCAGATTTATTTGTCTTGTAGAGACTATATAGCTCTCCTAGAGAATCTCTGGGGTTTTTTTGTTTTGTTTTTTATTATTCTGCTTCACAAATGGATGGATGTTCTGGATTTCCCCCTCCTCTCTCTGCTCAAAGTTCTGGAGAAGCAGAAGGACAATGTCTGGAGACACGTTATTGCAAAGATGCCTTTTTCCTGGTTCTATGCTTTATGTATGATGATCGTACTATTGTGTTTACTTAGTCATATTTTGATGGATAATGCACAAATATGTAAAATAAGTTTAGTTTTATAAATTAACTACATCTGGCACATACTTGTCTTACCCACTACTTTGGAGAAAAGGGCAGAGTGGTAATATGTTCAAACCCAGAAGACCACCATGAAGGCTTGAAACTACTGGACCTGGACCAGCTCTGACATTTTTATACTTCTAATAAAAGATGCAAGCAGGGATTGGGCTTGTTATATATAACAATAAGTTAGAGAAGTCTTGTAACTCTCCAGCATTGTTAAGTATGAAAGCAGGACTCAGAGGGAGGTTTGCTGGGAAGGATGTGCCAATGACATACGTAATAGCCCTGCCCCTGGCCATGCTGTATGTTTACGGGGGACAACTATAAACCGTCCAGGGGCATATTGGGAGATAACACCGTGTGCACAGTGCTTTAGATCTCCATGTTTGTTTTGTGCAGTGTATCCAATGTGGTTTGGGTGATTTTCCTGAAGCATATCGGAAAAGCTCAGAACACTGGGTCAAAACCAGAACTGTCCGGGCAAATCTGGGAGAGTACGATGTACACACAGATTTTACAAACAATGATATGGCATTTGTACAAACAATGTGGGCCACGTTCAAAAGTTTAGAAATGCTCTCTGCACCCTTGTTCACATTTTTATCGTGCTCATTACTTGTGTTTTGGGGTGTATTTTATACCCAGCTTTAGGTTGTTACACCTCCATATTATTAAACTCTTGTATTACAATGACTACATTTGCTTTGCTTACCTGCCAACATTTAGGGTGTGTTGAGAGTTTGACCAGTGGCGGGGCTGTTCAGAGAATTTTGGGTGACATCAATAACAATGTATGTAACTAAAATGTAATTTATACCAAGAACATTGTATCTTATTTACACAGACTGGTTTCTGAACACATTTATTGTAGTTTAAAGACACATTACTGGGAGTATTATTGCTGTGGAGCTCTGTTATACACTCAGACATGTTACTGGGAGTATTATTACTGTGGAGCTCTGTTATACACTCAGACACATTACAGGGAGTATTATTGCTGTGGAGCTCTGTCATACAGACACATTACTGGGAGTATTATTGCTGTGGAGCTCTGTTATACACTCAGATACATTACTGGGAGTATTATTGCTGTGGAGCTCTGTTATACACTCAGACATGTTACTGGGAGTATTATTGCTGTGGAGCTCTGTTATACACTCAGACACATTACTGGGAGTATTATTGCTGTGGGGCTCTGTTATACACTCAGACACATTACTGTGAGTATTACTGCCGTGGAGCTCTTTTATTCACTCAGACACATTACTGGGAGTATTATTGCTGTGGAGCTCTGTGATACACTCAGACACATTACTGGGAGTATTATTGCTGTGGAGCTCTGTTATACACTCAGACATGTTACTGGGAGTATTATTGCTGTGGAGCTCTGTTATACACTCAGACACATTACTGGGAGTATTAGTGCTGTGGAGCTCTGTTATACACTCAGACATGTTACTGGGAGTATTATTGCTGTGGGGCTCTGTTATACACTCAGACACATTACTGTGAGTATTATTGCTGTGGAGCTCTGTTATACATGCAGACACATTACTGTGATTATTATTGCCGTGGAGCTCTGTTATACACTCAGACACATTACTGGGAGTATTATTGCTGTGGATCTCTGTTATACACAGACACATTACTGGGAGTATTAGTGCTGTGGAGCTCTGTTATACACTCAGACACATTACTGGGAGTATTATTGCCGTGGAGCTCTGTTATACACTCAGACACATTACTGGGAGTATTAGTGCTGTGGAGCTCTGTTATACACTCAGACACATTACTGGGAGTATTATTGCTGTGGATCTCTGTTATACACTCAGACACATTACTGGGAGTATTATTACTGTGGAGCTCTGTTATATACTCAGACACATTACTGGGAGTATTATTCCTGGGGAGCTCTGTTATACACTCACACACATTACTGGGAGTATTATTACTGTGGAGCTCTGTTATACACCCAGACACCTACAATATGGAACTCCTCGAAAAGAGGGACATTAGGATAGGAAAAAGGGACAAAGGGACAAAGGGATTGGATCCATATTAGGGACTGCCCGTCCTAAATAAGGACACTCAGGAGGTATAGCTATGCCCTTGGGATTTGCTCTATTGGCAGGTGTTGGGGAGGGTAAGCTTTATTCGGACTCATACATCACCCATGTCAGTTAAACTGTACACAGGTTCTTCTTAATCACTGGCACATTCATACACCTTATCAGGCAGCAAAGATTATTTCTCTGCACGCCCAGTTTGTAAATATTAATAGGAATTATTTCAACTTCCCACCAAGCAGCCACAAGCTGAATAACTGCTCAAAAAGGTCTGTCTCACAGACTATGCACCTGTCTGAGCAGAGTTTGAATTCAGTACAAAACCTGATACCTCTTCAGAAACTATGGAAGCGATTGTCAAAACCTATGCCAGCAAGCAATCTACACAGCAGAGTATGCTCTGGAAGTACAAAAAGGTGGAAAAATCCTGCAGTACCTCTGAAAAAGAATATATCCCAAAAAATCCCCCTGAGACCGTAATGAGTTCCAGGCTGATAAGTCACGATGACTCAAGCAATGTCCGTCCGCTCCTAGCTGTCATAATCTGCAAATTGCCTGGAAATGGAAAAGCAGGTGTCGAGATTTGTGCCTTGTATGAGCCCCCCTAGGAACCTTCTCAAAGTTAATGCTGCAGACTTAGTAATAAATTGGTATGCACCTTCAATTTGTGGATTAAGAAGTTGAAAAATGCATGAGCTCCGGGCTGGTAGCTTGCTGACTCTGCAAAGCGGAAGAATCAGGAAGAAAAAACAGTGTAGCTTTATACCCATTGTACAGCGCTACGGAATTTGCTGGCGCTATATAAATAATAAAATATTAATAATAATAATAATACAAGTGAAACTTTATGAATGAATAAACTCCACAGGTTTCTTACGGAGATTTGTCACTGACTCACAATGTCCAAGTATTCCTCTTTAGAAGGAATTGTGATTAGTTATTATTTAGACATTAAGAAAAATCCCACAAATCTGAAGAAAATTACTCCAGAAAAGTAGATTATAACTGGAAATTAAATTGAATAGTAACAAAATATAATGATAAGAACAAAAAAATGTGTGTAAACATACCAAAAGAGAAACCAAAAAAGTATATATATCTCTATATAATCGATATATAGATCTCCACAGCTATCAATGGCTGTACCTCCCTAATGTCTATGTAGGTGAGTGTCTAATCAGACTTCTGACTTTAATATAATAATCAGTGTCAATGTCTGAAAAATATATATATACAGATAACATGGACATCTATTCTAATGTTAACACAGCATTTGTATCAAAATGTCAGAAAAATGGCAGGCTTACAACAAAGATTAAATGTAGTGCTGCTGCCTCATTTTCAAATAGTGCTGTGTTAAACCTGTGACTAAAAGGGGGGGAGTGAGAGTAACCTGTTATATACTATGCAACAGGCTAGCCATTCATGTAACTGTATCTGGGATAATATTCATTACGTGAATCCCCAACAGAAACAAAATATCCAGTCCTAGTAAATGAACAGTAAAGATAGCAACATTGCCATCCAGACAGATATATTCAATGGACTCAGGGCCGGTGCTTGGATTTTTAGGTACATAGGCGAAGATGCATTTTTCCGCCCCCCCCAAAAAAATCTTCACCTATGTGCCTCTTAACCAGCCCCTCTCCCCTCCCCGACCATTAGTGGTCCCTTCCGTTCCCTGTCCCTTAGTGTTCTTCTCCCCTCCCCCCTTTCCCCCTCCCCCCTTTTTTCCCTGTCTCTTGGTGTTTCTCTCCCATTCCCTCCCTTTCCCTTGGTGCACCCCCCACCCCTTTAGTGGTCACACTTCCTGGTGTGTGCCTCCTACCTCTATTGTTGCATTGCCGAGCGGAGCAGATCCCCTAAAGGAGCTTCAGTTTTCTGTAAGCGGACGGACTGACAGGGAGTGCTCTCTCTGTGAGCACCTCCTGTCAGTCTGGCCAGGTACAGGAAACAGAAGCTCCTGTACCGCGCTCTGCTCCACTACACTCTGTACACACTGACAGTCACACACTCAATGACAAACACACAGACGTCACTGACAGACACAGACTCATTGATCTGACACACACTCATTCATTGACACTGACAGGCCCACACTGATTGACACTCATTGACAGACACACTGATAGTCACACACAGACTCAATGACAAACATACTCTCACTGATTTGACAGACACACACTCATACACTGACAAACACACTCATCATACACTGACAGACACACTCATACACTCACATGCACACACACTCATACAATCACTCACAGACACACAGACAGTCACTCACTCACAAACACACACTGTCACTCACAGACACACACCGAAGCACACAGTCACTCACAGACACGCTCAGATCACTCAGACACACACACTCATACAATCACTCACTCACACACACACACTCACACACATCAGACACACATGCTGTCACTCACAGACACACATGCTGTCACTCACAGACACACATGCTGTCACTCACAGATACACGCTCAGTCACTTAGACACACACACTCATACAATCACTCACACACACACACACACTGTCACTCACAGACACACGCTCAGTCACTCAGACACACACATGCACACACACTCATACAATCACATGCACACACACTCATACAATCACATGCACACACACTCATACAATCACACACACACACTGTCACTCACAGACACACACGCTGTCACTCACAGACACACACAGAGACGCACACAGTCATTCATGGACACACACACTGTCACTCACAGACACACACAGAGACGCACACAGTCATTCATGGACACACACACACAGACACACACACTGTCACTCACAGACACACACACACAGACACACACACTGTCACTCACAGACACACACACACAGACACACACAGACACACACACACAGACACACACACTGTCACTCACAGACACACACAGACAAACACACTGTCACTCACAGACACACACAGACAAACACACTGTCACTCACAGACACACACACACACACAGACAAACACACTGTCACTCACAGACACACATCACATACATTCACTAATAATTTTATAAATAAACATTTTCCACCCAGCCTCCCTACCTGGAGAGCTGGTGTGGATGCTGGATCGGTCCCTGAGGGCTGGGGCTGCTGAGAGGCGCGCGGCAGTGCTGTGATCAGGCGCGCGAGGGGGCTCTAATCTCCATCCTCTGCTCCCTCGCGGGCTGCCTACTGATGACGTCATATTCCGGCTCCCGCGGCATCAGTAGGCAGCGCGCGAGGGAGCAGAGGGTGGAGATCACAGCACTGCCGCGCGCTGCGCCGGGGGTCGAGATGGTGGCCTGGCAGGAGGGAGAGCTTCCCTCCTGCCGGTCACTGAAATATTGCGCCCCCAGAGCCCGTGCGCCCTAAGGCGGCCGCCTGTGCCGCCTTATGGACGCGCCGGCCCTGAATGGACTGATCGTGGCTGCCTCTGGTACTAGATATAGAGCCAGGTATATAAGGTTCTCTCCCCCAATAGTACTAGGAAAGAATATACAGGAGGGAAAGAAAAAACAGAAAGAACTGTTAGTGCATCCTAATGTGCAGGACCATACTTAGAGTGTTGGTCTCTGCACATGTGACAGTGTGCCCTGTGAAGTGAGGAAAAAGTGAAGAGAGAAACCCTTTTTTTAAATAATATTTAACTGTCTATATATATAAGGTATTAAGAAAAATCCCACAAATCTGAAGAAAATTACTCCAGAAAAGTAGATTATAACTGGAAATTAAATTGAATAGTAACAAAATATAATGATAAGAACAAAAAAATGTGTGTAAACATACCAAAAGAGAAACCAAAAAAGTATATATATCTATATATAATCGATATAGGGTTTCTCTCTTCACTTTTTCCTCACTTCACAGGGCACACTGTCACATGTGCAGAGACCAACACTCTAAGTATGGTCCTGCACATTAGGATGCACTAACAGTTCTTTCTGTTTTTTCTTTCCCTCCTGTATATTCTTTCCTAGTACTATTGGGGGAGAGAACCTTATATACCTGGCTCTATATCTAGTACCAGAGGCAGCCACGATCAGTCCATTGAATATATCTGTCTGGATGGCAATGTTGCTATCTTTACTGTTCATTTACTAGGACTGGATATTTTGTTTCTGTTGGGGATTCACGTAATGAATATTATCCCAGATACAGTTACATGAATGGCTAGCCTGTTGCATAGTATATAACAGGTTACTCTCACTCCCCCCCTTTTAGTCACAGGTTTAACACAGCACTATTTGAAAATGAGGCAGCAGCACTACATTTAATCTTTGTTGTAAGCCTGCCATTTTTCTGACATTTTGATACAAATGCTGTGTTAACATTAGAATAGATGTCCATGTTATCTGTATATATATATTTTTCAGACATTGACACTGATTATTATATTAAAGTCAGAAGTCTGATTAGACACTCACCTACATAGACATTAGGGAGGTACAGCCATTGATAGCTGTGGAGATCTATATATCGATTATATATACTTTTTTGGTTTCTCTTTTGGTATGTTTACACACATTTTTTTGTTATTATCATTATATTTTGTTACTATTCAATTTAATTTCCAGTTATAATCTACTTTTCTGGAGTAATTTTCTTCAGATTTGTGGGATTTTTCTTAATGTCTAAATAATAACTAATCACAATTCCTTCTAAAGAGGAATACTTGGACATTGTGAGTCAGTGACAAATCTCCGTAAGAAACCTGTGGAGTTTATTCATTCATAAAGTTTCACTTGTATTATTATTATTATTAATATTTTATTATTTATATAGCGCCAGCAAATTCCGTAGCGCTGTACAATGGGTATAAAGCTACACTGTTTTTTCTTCCTGATTCTTCCGCTTTGCAGAGTCAGCAAGCTACCAGCCCGGAGCTCATGCATTTTTCAACTTCTTAATCCACAAATTGAAGGTGCATACCAATTTATTACTAAGTCTGCAGCATTAACTTTGAGAAGGTTCCTAGGGGGGCTCATACAAGGCACAAATCTCGACACCTGCTTTTCCATTTCCAGGCAATTTGCAGATTATGACAGCTAGGAGCGGACGGACATTGCTTGAGTCATCGTGACTTATCAGCCTGGAACTCATTACGGTCTCAGGGGGATTTTTTGGGATATATTCTTTTTCAGAGGTACTGCAGGATCTTTCCACCTTTTTGTACTTCCAGAGCATACTCTGCTGTGTAGATTGCTTGCTGGCATAGGTTTTGACAATCGCTTCCATAGTTTCTGAAGAGGTATCCGGTTTTGTACTGAATTCAAACTCTGCTCAGACAGGTGCATAGTCTGTGAGACAGACCTTTTTGAGCAGTTATTCAGCTTGTGGCTGCTTGGTGGGAAGTTTAAATAATTCCTATTAATATTTACAAACTGGGCGTGCAGAGAAATAATCTTTGCTGCCTGATAAGGTGTATGAATGTGCCAGTGATTAAGAAGAACCTGTGTACAGTTTAACTGACATGGGTGATGTATGAGTCCGAATAAAGCTTACCCTCCCCAACACCTGCCAATAGAGCAAATCCCAAGGGCATAGCTATACCTCCTGAGTGTCCTTATTTAGGACGGGCAGTCCCTAATATGGATCCAATCCCTTTGTCCCTTTGTCCCTTTTTCCTATCCTAATGTCCCTCTTTTCGAGGAGTTCCATATTGTAGGTGTCTGGGTGTATAACAGAGCTCCACAGTAATAATACTCCCAGTAATGTGTGTGAGTGTATAACAGAGTTCCCCAGCAATAATACTCCCAGTAATGTGTCTGAGTGTATAACAGAGCTCCACAGTAATAATACTCCCAGTAATGTGTCTGAGTGTATAACAGAGATCCACAGCAATAATACTCCCAGTAATGTGTCTGAGTGTATAACAGAGCTCCATAGCACTAATACTCCCAGTAATGTGTCTGAGTGTATAACAGAGCTCCACAGCACTAATACTCCCAGCAATGTGTCTGAGTGTATAACAGTGCTCCACAGCAATAATACTCCCAGTAATGTGTCTGAGTGTATAACAGAGCTCCACAGCAATAATACTCCCAGTAATGTGTCTGAGTGTATAACAGAGCTCCACAGCAATAATACTCCCAGTAATGTGTCTGAGTGTATAACAGAGCTCCACAGCAATAATACTCCCAGTAATGTGTCTGAGTGTATAACAGAGCTCCACAGCAATAATACTCCCAGTAACATGTCTGAGTGTATAACAGAGCTCCACAGCAATAATACTCCCAGTAATGTATCTGAGTGTATAACAGAGCTCCACAGCAATAATACTCCCAGTAATGTGTCTGTATGACAGAGCTCCACAGCAATAATACTCCCTGTAATGTGTCTGAGTGTATAACAGAGCTCCACAGTAATAATACTCCCAGTAACATGTCTGAGTGTATAACAGAGCTCCACAGCAATAATACTGCCAGTAATGTGTATTTAAACTACAATAAATGTGTTCAGAAACCAGTCTGTGTAAATAAGATACAATGTTCTTGGTATAAATTACATTTTAGTTACATACATTGTTATTGATGTCACCCAAAATTCTCTGAACAGCCCCGCCACTGGTCAAACTCTCAACACACCCTAAATGTTGGCAGGTAAGCAAAGCAAATGTAGTCATTGTAATACAAGAGTTTAATAATATGGAGGTGTAACAACCTAAAGCTGGGTATAAAATACACCCCAAAACACAAGTAATGAGCACGATAAAAATGTGAACAAGGGTGCAGAGAGCATTTCTAAACTTTTGAACGTGGCCCACATTGTTTGTACAAATGCCATATCATTGTTTGTAATATCTGTGTGTACATCGTACTCTCCCAGATTTGCCCGGACAGTTCTGGTTTTGACCCAGTGTTCTGAGCTTTTCCGATACGCTTCAGGAAAATCACCCAAACCACATTGGATACACTGCACAAAACAAACATGGAGATCTAAAGCACTGTGCACACGGGGTTATCTCCCAATATGCCCCTGGACGGTTTATAGTTGTCCCCCGTAAACATACAGCATGGCCAGGGCTATTACGTATGTCATTGGCACATCCTTCCCAGCAAACCTCCCTCTGAGTCCTGCTTTCATACTTAACAATGCTGGAGAGTTACAAGACTTCTCTAACTTATTGTTATATATAACAAGCCCAATCCCTGCTTGCATCTTTTATTAGAAGTATAAAAATGTCAGAGCTGGTCCAGGTCCAGTAGTTTCAAGCCTTCATGGTGGTCTTCTGGGTTTGAACATATTACCACTCTGCCCTTTTCTCCAAAGTAGTGGGTAAGACAAGTATGTGCCAGATGTAGTTAATTTATAAAACTAAACTTATTTTACATATTTGTGCATTATCCATCAAAATATGACTAAGTAAACACAATAGTACGATCATCATACATAAAGCATAGAACCAGGAAAAAGGCATCTTTGCAATAACGTGTCTCCAGACATTGTCCTTCTGCTTCTCCAGAACTTTGAGCAGAGAGAGGAGGGGGAAATCCAGAACATCCATCCATTTGTGAAGCAGAATAATAAAAAACAAAACAAAAAAACCCCAGAGATTCTCTAGGAGAGCTATATAGTCTCTACAAGACAAATAAATCTGGCTGCATAATTGAATATAAATCTGGAATACATGAAATAATATGAGAAGTGTGCCATATATTTAAAGGTATACAGCACTAACACATGTTCTTGGTATGTTCACGTATGAAGTGCAGGATAGAACACGGGCTCCTGCACCTGTTAAATAGATATGTTTAAAAGGTTTAATATCCTGCTGGCAGACGCGGAGAGTTTCCTATACGTGTGCCAGTCTAAGGAGATTAGTATGCGTCAGCACAACAGAATCAGGGCTATAGTAAATGTTTAACAAAGGCCAGAAAAAAAGCGATTTATAAAAGTCTGAATCTGTAATAGAACAATTTGATTAGCTATGTTTTTTATAACCGTATTTTGTATTTAATTAGTAAACTTAATTATGAGCGAGGCCTTAAAGCTGTTTTACAGATTGTAACCAAGTCTCATCGCTGTCTTCGAATACGTTCGTTTTATGCTTATTTCTAAAAGGTTGGCGATTCTTTATATTCATCTCGAGGAGATCTCAGAATTGGGCAAGGAGGAGAAAGTGCTCTAAGTGTGCTCTCATCATAAAAGTAGTATCATATCACCATGGAAACAGATTATTCACTTTTCTCACTTTGACACTTTAGCAAATCTTCCACTAAGTCATGATGTCCATTCACTACACACTAAATCGTGCTAAATTCACAAGGATTTTGGAAAAAGGAATTCAGCACTTGAAACCCAGATGGAGAATTGTTTTAGCTCTGTGGATTTTCCTAAACTTTGACTCCCTTGTTACTTTACTTTTAGTAAATGAACCCCTCGTTGTTTTCACTCCAGTATTGGGGTGCACAGGTGAACAGGCAGATGATGGACACCTTTTCGCTTTGTGCTACCTAACTAGATAATATTGGAGCATCCTTATTATTCATGTTTATCATTAGAGTGTCATAATTAAATAAAGTGACCTCAGACCCCTAACTCACTTTAGCTTGCTGAAACACCTTATGCTCTAAAAGTGTGCAAAAGATGAATAATTAAAAGCATGCATGTTTTCATTTGGGATATACTTACTAAACAGTGACTTTATTATATTTATATCATATGGGCAGTGGAGTGTCCCTTTAAATGCACAACATAGCATTTTTAGGAATCCTGGGATTATAATCTTCCTAATCATCATAATGTTACAAAACACGATGTTTCACATGGTCCTAGGCAGGTACCAGTTTGGGGCTCTCTCCTTCTTTCATTATATAGGGATAGTGAATGGAGCCAAGCACATTCAGGGTTCCAGGGCCCCTGACTAAACACTATGCATTATGCAGCTGACTAAGGTCATCTTATGGTTAATACTTATCTGCCCCTGACTGACACAGCCTGCATTTAAAAAGGTAAATTTTCAATCAGATGTAACTTGCTCTAGAAGTTTTTTAGCTCCTGCTCTGTAAATTGATCTTTAATCACACACAGGAGGCTCCTGCAAGGTCTAGCAAGCTATTAACAGAGCAGGAAATAAGAAATTCTAAATTAAACAGAATGTGTAAAAAAGGAAGTGTAAACATTAGATGACTCTTTCCAGGCAGTGTTTAGGAAGGCTATGTAAGTCACATTAAGGGAGGTGTGCCTAGTGCTGAATAAACAAAGTGATTTAACTCCTAAATGGCAGAGAATTGAGCAGTGATACACCAGGGGCATGAACTATACACCAAAACTGCTTCATTAACCTAAAGTTCTCCTAATGCCCATGGTGTCCCTTTAATTATTTTAACCAGCCTTGGGAAATAAAGATGCTGCATGGTGATTAAATCCACCCTTTTCATCCATCCCATATGTTTTGTGTTAAGAGTCAATATAACTGATAGGTGCTGGCAAATACTACTGCCCCTCTCTTAAATCACCTGCTTTGGAATGGGATGGTGAATATGTCAGACTTGGGTTACTGAGGTCCCCAAGACATAACGACGACCAGAAGCCTGCGTATTGAGTAGGAGAGAACGTAGCACTGCTATGGCTGGAGCTATTGGTTTGCTACTACTTTCCATTGATATAGTTTATTTAGTATCTTTGTGGATATACAGGCACATTGTGTGCAGAGTTAGTATTTTGATCTGTGTCCATTTTTTAGGATACAAATATATTACTTCAGCTATAATGAAGAAATTGAATGTGGCAGTTAATCTTTCAAAGGACAGAAGGACTGTAGCCAAAAGAATTCCTAATGCTCAGCCTGCATTCCACGGTGAAAATATTAGACTTGCAGACCTATCTACAATAAACATGTATCGATGTATCGTTATCATGTCAATGCAAAGAGCACACATTCAGTGATATATTACTGTGCATAGCAAGTAAACCCCAGCCAGGGATGAAATTGCAAATCTGAGATAAGTAATTAAAGATTGCGATCTACTGTATCAGAGAGGATGAGACATCACTGAGAGAACGAGAACAAACAGGAATTATCTCTTCCCATCTATTAAACGGACCCAACATGTGATCTGGTCTTCGTTTGCTTTTAGTTACAGTTCCCAGAATTCTTTGCTGGTCAATGCTTGGCGTAGTGTTACGTGTTTCCTTAGGAACAATGCACAGAATAAAAAATCGCAACATTCCCATTTCTCTTTAATAATGGTGAGGCATGTATGGTTACACAGTGGCGTTAATGCTTTAGATTACCAGCCCTCATCTGTGATTTCCTATTGATTTGCTATTGATCAGAATTCCAGTAATTTTATCATTACGATCCCACTATCACTTGTAGCAAATGGCAGTCGGAAACTTGGAATTACTCAAAGAACCCCTTTCAATCTGTGAAGATTTCCAGAGAGGATAGACAACATTCCATGTATCTTATGCATACAAAGCTTTATTGACCCTTTACATACCACTCAATCTTGGATGTTTATCAGATTAACACATCTTGTGATGTCTCTTAAAGCTTTGTTATCTTGTGTACACGTAAAGGAACACTCTAAACCCACAAAGCACTTTTGTTTGCTGAAGTGCTTTATGTGCGATGTGTGTGTCCTCCTTGTAAAATGAAAAAAAAGGGGAGATTTCAAAAGAAATTTGCACTTTTATAAATGGACTTTGTTACACCCCTTGGCTGTTAATCAAACCACTAGTCTTGTTACTTCCTGGTTGTTAATCTCAGTAGAGCTAAAGCCAAGAGGCAGCAATTGCCCAGAGCACCTGTCTCATCACTGAGATGTCTGTGATTGGACAGCCACGGAAAGACTGGGTGGGGTTAGAAGAGGAGGGATTGCAGACTAGAGATTTGCAGCTTTTGCAAGTTGTTTTCAAATATAGCCCATGTATGCAAAAAAAAATAATGCATAATTAAATGCATGTACAGGGAGTGCAGAATTATTAGGCAAGTTGTATTTTTGAGGATTAATTTTATTATTGAACAACAACCATGTTCTCAATGAACCCAAAAAACTCATTAATATCAAAGCTGAATATTTTTGGAAGTAGTTTTTAGTTTGTTTTTAGTTTTAGCTATGTTAGGGGGATATCTGTGTGTGCAGGTGACTATTACTGTGCATAATTATTAGGCAACTTAACAAAAAACAAATATATACCCATTTCAATTATTTATTATTACCAGTGAAACCAATATAACATCTCAACATTCACAAATATACATTTCTGACATTCAAAAACAAAACAAAAACAAATCAGTGACCAATATAGCCACCTTTCTTTGCAAGGACACTCAAAATCCTGCCATCCATGGATTCTGTCAGTGTTTTGATCTGTTCACCATCAACATTGCGTGCAGCAGCAACCACAGCCTCCCAGACACTGTTCAGAGAGGTGTACTGTTTTCCCTCCTTGTAAATCTCACATTTGATGATGGACCACAGGTTCTCAATGGGGTTCAGATCAGGTGAACAAGGAGGCCATGTCATTAGATTTTCTTCTTTTATACCCTTTCTTGCCAGCCACGCTGTGGAGTACTTGGACGCGTGTGATGGAGCATTGTCCTGCATGAAAATCATGTTTTTCTTGAAGGATGCAGACTTCTTCCTGTACCACTGCTTGAAGAAGGTGTCTTCCAGGAACTGGCAGTAGGACTGGGAGTTGAGCTTGACTCCATCCTCAACCCGAAAAGGCCCCACAAGCTCATCTTTGATGATACCAGCCCAAACCAGTACTCCACCTCCACCTTGCTGGCGTCTGAGTCGGACTGGAGCTCTCTGCCCTTTACCAATCCAGCCACGGGCCCATCCATCTGGCCCATCAAGACTCACTCTCATTTCATCAGTCCATAAAACCTTAGAAAAATCAGTCTTGAGATATTTCTTGGCCCAGTCTTGACGTTTCAGCTTGTGTGTCTTGTTCAGTGGTGGTCGTCTTTCAGCCTTTCTTACCTTGGCCATGTCTCTGAGTATTGCACACCTTGTGCTTTTGGGCACTCCAGTGATGTTGCAGCTCTGAAATATGGCCAAACTGGTGGCAAGTGGCATCGTGGCAGCTGCACGCTTGACTTTTCTCAGTTCATGGGCAGTTATTTTGCGCCTTGGTTTTTCCACACGCTTCTTGCGACCCTGTTGACTATTTTGAATGAAACGCTTGATTGTTCGATGATCACGCTTCAGAAGCTTTGCAATTTTAAGAGTGCTGCATCCCTCTGCAAGATATCTCACTATTTTTGACTTTTCTGAGCCTGTCAAGTCCTTCTTTTGACCCATTTTGCCAAAGGAAAGGAAGTTGCCTAATAATTATGCACACCTGATATAGGGTGTTGATGTCATTAGACCACACCCCTTCTCATTACAGAGATGCACATCACCTAATATGCTTAATTGGTAGTAGGCTTTCGAGCCTATACAGCTTGGAGTAAGACAACATGCATAAAGAGGATGATGTGGTCAAAATACTCATTTGCCTAATAATTCTGCACTCCCTGTATATATTCATTAGGACCACATCTACTAAAGTGTTAAAGTGCTTCTCTTCATTAGAGTGTTCATTTAAGCAAACAGTATAACAGCCAAAGAGCGGTATGTGGATTTTCTACTATACAGCATCGATGTACTGGCAAACGTACAGAGAAGCGGATTATCTGAAAAGGCAAAGGCCCCTGTTGTTAAATTTTATGCCATGATCCTCTGCAACTAAACATGTTTCAGCCATTTTCTCTAGTTTTCATATATTTTAACAAATTGGGCTCACGAGCAAAGTGTCAATTGAAGTCAAAGGGGAAATAGTGCAAGCAAACAAGGCAGACTGAAACATGTTTTCCCATGATCCAATGGTAGAATGAATTTACATTGAATGCCTTGAGTGTGCCTTATCAAAATACAAGTGGCTTCTCCACATCAGTGTTTATTAAATATAATCAAAGGAAAGAAATATTTATAAACTAAACTGCCAATGTCCATAAGTGTGTGTGTCTGTGTCTGTGTGTGTCTGTGTGTGTCTGTGTGTGTCTGTGTGTGTGTGTGTGTGTGTGTGTGTGTGTGCATGTGCAGTCACGGATGTGTGACAAGTTTTATTGAGGGAAACTTGATACTAGCCATTGGAAATGCTGAGTAAACAGGGCTTAAGGTAGATTTAGTCAGATGATTTGCTGAGTGAGATTGTGAACCCAGCCCGTCGTGTAGTAGGTCTGAGAATCGTTCCGTTCTGAGTGGCAGGACAAAGCTGGGTTTAATCACTCATTAACCCAGAAAATAAAATGACTTTGAATAAAGTGAAAGCGTCTCTGCTGCCACCTTGTGAAATGAAATGTGATCTAGAAGCAGAACTTTCTAATTAATACCAGCCTGTGAAAACGATAGGACATCTGATTTGCTACCTTGTAAACCTAATGGTTCGTGATAAATCATGATCATTTTTTGTATGATGGCATTTTTTTCCTTTTCTTTTCAAAAGTTGAAGGGAAAGTGTTCTTTTTTTCCAATATTCAATTTTTCTCTTCCTACCAAAGTGATCAGTCACACTGTACATATGGAAAGTACATTGATACATTTCCCAGTGTTTCTAGATGTCTGTGTTTTGTAATGTTCTGTTTTGTTTTTTCTTGTCCATGAAAGACATAAATTAACTGAGAAGCATGGATTAGCTAATAGGCTGAAAGGTACGCCATCCTGGAGTGATATTAGACGTCTGCTGAGTTTATTCATTTTTACTACAATTCTTAAGGAATTGTTATTACTTCTATTAATAAGCGATAAAACAATCTTGGAGTTTTCCTTCTTTGTATGTTTGGTAGAGGCTGATCATTTGCTGCGACTCTCCAGTTTTGATCTTAATTAAATAATAATTTAAGATTTGCTGTCTATCCTCAGTCTGTATTGAAACCGTCATAGCGTTAACTTCCACATGCAAGTAATGCCCTCGCACTCAACAATGCACTAATTTCCTGTGAAATCCTGTAGTGAAATGAATCGGAAAGCATTGAAAGGACATTTTTTTTGTTTATTTTTTTGCAGTTAAGCCTGTGCTGGGGGTAGAGTAAGCCCCAAAATATTTTACAAACTTAAAACATTTTTTTTTTTACAAATGCTTTTTACTTTTGCTCTGAATTAACACACATAAAATCCAGTCTGTATATCCTGTGTTTGTCTCCTAAAACTGTGCAAATAATGCTAGAGGGAAATGAAGTATGGTAAAGACATTATGAAATGCAATATACCCCACTAAACACATTCCCCTGCATCATTTATTACTAAGGGCCCCATATTATTACCTGTGTGTTATTCAGTGAAGTGGAGACATTTTTAGTGCGTTATACAAATGATACATTAAAATATGTGCAAAAACAACAAAAAAATAAATAAAAAACAAACAAAGATACCTTTACTAAAAGTCACATGGCAGTGCGGTAAGTAAGCAAAGTAAATACCTGCCACACTGCACAAATTGTTCAGGAATGGTTTGAGGAGCACTATAAAGAGTTCAACATGTTACTTTGGTCTTCACATTCTCCACATCTCAATCTGGAACAGCAAATGCAATCTATGGAGGCCCTACCTCGCAACTTGCAGACGACTGAGGGGGCTGACACATCTAGAGGGAGGTAACTCTGCCCAGTGTCTAGAAGTGTCAACCGTAGGAAAAATTCTGAGACAAAGTAGTCCCTGTTTTGTTTCTGTATATCTCTTGACTGGGTTGGAATTTAAGCTAAATTCCAACACAGGCAAAATGAGTATTTCATAAAGATTCTATCTGTACCGCTTTAAATGATCTGCTGTTAATGTCTTGGTGCCAGATACCACAGGACACCTTCAGAGATCTTGTGGTGTCCATGCCTTAATGCATCAGAGCTGTTTTGGCAGCACTAGGGGGAGACAGGTGGTTTTAATATTTTTTTTCTGATCACTGTAAGTGGTGTGTTTTATCCAGTGCAGTGTCTGCTAACAGCCAGTAGACGGTGATATGAGGAATCACTTGCCATTCTATTCAGTGATAGAAAACAAATTCCCCTCCATTGATATCTACAGTGCTTCTTCCATTTTCTGTGCAGAAGGTAGACCACGTACAGCCACGTGTAACACAACTACTGTGGACGTACAGGAATAAATGTTAAGGGCATTGCGAATACTGTGTGTTTCTTATCTGACTCTCTCAGGATACATGATACAAATATTAAATACATTTTTCAAGGATACGTACCTAGGTAGGTAGGTAGGTGCAGCATACCACCAGGCTCTGACCCTTCAGTGAAGTTCTTTTCACTATTGCATGCTGGGACATCTCAGCTAATCTCTAATATCCCATGCATTCCTATAGGTAGAGAAGTTTGGCAACAAGCGATACCCCTTCAATGCCACTAGAACACCCTCCAGCTCTGCGTATATTTGGTTCTGTTATTGTCCCTATTGTAACAATTGTATACACAGGTATTTATGGACACCTGTTTCCTCACTAGTATTATGTAGATGTGTTTATTCTTTTTCATTCTTCAGACTGTAATTATTTTTTCTAAATAAATGGTTATGTGATATTGTTGAAATGTAGGTCATTTTTGGGCTGGATGTAGCTCACAATCTTATTTCTATTCTTGTCTTGAGCTCTGTAGATCTACATTTCATTGCAAACAGAAAGGGAGGGAAATGGTATTTTGTCTATCATTAAATGTTACAGGCTTTAAATCTCTGCACATTATGTCACCTGCCAATCGTTCACTGCCAAGAACATTAAACAGGCTGCATGTGTACAGAAATTCAAAACTGCACTAATGGTGTTTTCTGCTTATCTCCCGTGTCTCGCACCTGGCATAGAATGTATGATCTCATTGTAGAATGGACGTGTGATCACTCAAATAGTCCTATGTGATAATGCGAACCAGTCGTCTCTCTGAATAATTCTGTCCTCCTCTTGTTTGCAGGTGGATTGAAGCATGCTTAGTCGAAGAACTCCCGCCAACCACAGAGCTGGAAGAAGGTTTGAGAAATGGCGTGTACCTGGCTAAACTGGGAAGATTCTTTGCTCCAAAATTGATCTCTGAAAAAAAGATTTATGATGTGGAACAAATACGATTTAAGGTTCGTAGCTTTTGAGACCTGGACCTCCATACTTTTTCTTCGGGCCTAGAGCAAAGTTGCAAAGCTCTCCAGACAGGGTGAGGAACCAGCCATGGAGAGAGGCACCTTTATTGTTTTATTGCTCATTTATGGCTCTGGGTGAATTTTAATGGAGTGATCACTTACCGTGCCTCATTATCCAGTAAATAATATATACAGTTACTTTCAGACTACTGTGAACTACACTTACCCACAAATTGTTTTCACCTGAGATAAACAAAATAAATTTCTGTTAATCTACGCCTGAACGAGTTGATCCTTTCACGTAGATCCCAGATGTTATTGATTAGTTCAAGCGTAGATTATCCGGAATTTGATTCGTTCGTCACAGGTGAAAAGGATTTGAGCACAGGTCTAGTTCATAGTAGTCTCAAACTAACTGTATATTTAATGCACTGGGTAATGAACATATGTATCTGACGTGGATGAAAAACTCCAGATTCAGGTAATATGTGGCACAAAAGTAATGGACTGGGAGATGGAGTGTTCTGGTATTGGATTACTCATTATTCTGCATGTCTTTCTTTGTTCCCCTATGTCCCTCTCTTTTCCCCCTTCTCTTTGTAACAAGACTGTGTGAATCATACTTGACACCATAACGAACACAAGCTGTAGTGGTTATTGTGTTTGGAGTGTCCCTTTAACATATATGTATGAATTCAATGTACCATCATCCTGGGCTAACCTCTGACTGAAAATAATGAGAGTTTTTATTCTAGATTCTATATCCTGTACATTGCTTTAATGAATATAATAAAATTATTGTTGGTGCTTATGGGACTCTTGCCCTCTAAAATACTGGCTATTTTAATCACCTTTTGTTCCCACATAGTCCATTATACATTGTAGCTCACGTTTCTCCTTCCCTGGCAGTGTCTATGTGATGCAATTCCTAAAACAGTAAATAACTGGATGGGATTCACCCAGCTGAGACTGACAGACCTTTATCTTGAAGCAAACTCCTGGCAGCTATATCCGTGATTATACAGTGAGCTTTATTGTAAATACGCCAGATACGTGTCGGCTCCAAAAAATTTAAGTTTTTGGCAGATCTCCTGTCAAATGGTTCTTTCAATGTGCGAGAGGAGCTGACCCACTTTGAGTGGGAGTGTGGAAGCTTCCCATCTAAACTCAATACGTTATTCAGTAATTCCACAAAGACGGATAGATAATGAGCTATACATTGAAGAATGTATACTTTCTGAATTACCTCATGATCTTAATAAAACATGCCATCAAACGATCACCAACAGGCTCTTCAGACTGTCGTAATTAAAGTAAAAATAAAATAAGTTTTTAACATGCCAAGCCAAAGAAAAATTACTTGTTATGAAACAGGGCTTTTTAAAAGTTTTTATCAAAACAAAGCTCGTCTTTTAACATTTATTACCAAATTGGAGAAGTGCATTGCCAAACACTATGAAAATATGCAAATATTGGAGGTGAAATGATCTACATTCCTCCCCACCCGTTCTCATCTTGTACTGGGTGATTGTGAGACTCATGTTTGGTGACATCTGACCAAATATCTGGAAATCAGTCAATTGTGCTCAGTGTAAAAAAATCCTGTCAAATCAAGTAGTTTGTTATCAGCTGAGGATCTTCCATGTTCCCAGTTC
Organism: Pelobates cultripes; assembly: GCA_933207985.1. Classification (NCBI taxonomy): domain Eukaryota; kingdom Metazoa; phylum Chordata; class Amphibia; order Anura; family Pelobatidae; genus Pelobates; species Pelobates cultripes. The sequence continues at coordinate 317,315,017 of OW240916.1, read as the reverse complement.
AGCTCATCCGAATATTAGCCTCGCAAATGACTTTGAAAAACGACTTGGATCTAAAGAGCACGAAAATGGTCCAATCAGTGAACTGCAAGATGTATAATAAAATTATGTATACTTCTAGGCAGGTGTCATGATGGATAGCCTGCTCTATCCTATTCCTCTCCTCCATCCACCTTAAATTTCCACGTCGGTCCCCTCCACACATCTTTTTTGTTGTTTTCTCTATTTTCTCTCCCTCCCTCCCTGCCTCCCTCTCTCTCTTTTTTTTTTTTTTTGGTTATACTATCATTTTTTGCTTCTCTGTATTCTCTTGGAGGGTCTTCTTTCTTTCTAGTTTTGAGGTGGTGGGATCCTTTTGAAAAGTGGGTGGAGTAATACTTCAGTGGAGTAATACTGACCTTTCTGCCTTATTGGAAGTAATTTAATTGGGACAGGTTTTTCTCTTGGGGGGGGGGGCTAAGCCCTCTTTCTTGGGGGGAAAAAAGTCAGTACATATTCTGTATCTTTATATTTGCCTCAAAATGTCCAAATAAAGATTTATAATAAATAAATATCAGCACACTTATTGGTGCAATTTTCCAACAAACGGACAGAACTCCAGAATAAACTGAACTGACTTGCCCATTGTCTGGTTCAGTTTAGTTATAATTTGTCATATGGTGGTTTCGACTTGCGAACTTTGGATGACTTACCAATCATCCAAAATTCTGACGACGTGTAGTTCAAGACAAACAGAAAGCACACGTCTAGAAATCACAAGTCATTAATAGCTGTAGAGGCAACACAAGAAATTATCCAGGCATTCAAGGTGTTCAAGCCACAGGCAGTTTTAATGGAACAAAAGGAGCAGCAACGTTTTGACCTGCTCAGAGGTCATGGTCAAGCTTTCAACGTTTCGACCTGCTAAGAGGTCATGGTCAAGCTTTCAACGTTTCGACCTGCTAAGAGGTCATGGTCAAGCTTTCAACGTTTCGACCTGCTAAGAGGTCATTGTCAAGCTTTCAACGTTTCGAGCTGCTAAGAGGTCATTGTGAAGCTTTCAACCTTTCAACCTTTCGACCTGCTAAGAGGTCATTGTCAAGCTTTCAATTTTTCGACCCGCTAAGAGGTCATTGTCAAGCTTTCAACGTTTCGACCTGCTAAGAGGTCATTGTCAAGCTTTCAACGTTTTGACCTGCTAAGAGGTCATTGTGAAGCTTTCAACGTTTTGACCTGCTAAGAGGTCATTGTGAAGCTTTCAACGTTTCGACCTGCTAAGAGATCATTGTCAAGCTTTCAACGTTTCGAGCTGCTAAGAGATCATTGTCAAGCTTTCAACGTTTCGACCTGCTAAGAGGTCATTGTCAAGCTTTCAACATTTCGAGCTGCTAAGACGTCATTGTCAAGCTTTCAACGTTTCGAGCTGCTAAGACGTCATTGTCAAGCTTTCAACGTTTCGACCTGCTAAGAGGTCATTGTCAAGCTTTCAACGTTTCGACCTGCTAAGAGGTCATGGTCAAGCTTTCAACCTTTTGACCTGCTAAGATGTCATTGTCAAGCTTGACAAAGACCTCCTAGCGGGTTGAAATGTTGCTGCTCCTTTTGTTCCATTAAAACTGCTTGTGGCTTGAACACCTTGAGTGCGTGGAGAATTGCTTGTGTTGCTTTATTGTTGTGGGATTGCTGGTCCTGCTCCAGAGCACCGGGTGGCTGCTGGGATTGAGTGTTGCTCCTATCCTCACTTTTGCTGTATAGCTGTAGAGTCACAACACAAATTTACTTCCGCTTCATTGCCAGTCAATATGACCTTTACTAGAGGTGGACTTGCCTCTAAAATACTGCAATGTTTTATGTTGCATGTAAAAAAGTAAAGGACAACTGCACCCACACCACTTCATTGAAATTAAATGGCCTGGGTGACTTTAGTGATCCTTTAATTTGCATATGGGTTGTGAAGAACAAAGCTTTGAATGTTAATTTGTGTTGAAGAATTGTTAATTGAAAGGTTTAATTGTCCTTCTCCCTGCATTTCAAATTTAAAAACGAATGAGCTGTAGGACAATGTATGTATTTTGTAATTTGCAAGGTAGTTCTTACTAAAATACAAAAAAAAAAAAATCTAACAAAGACCCGTCAAATGGCAACATATCCTTAAATATAGAAAGCACCATTGAGTTAATGCAAACCTGAACTTGTGAATCATGAAACATGATATTTACATACACGTGTAACATCAGGCGATGTTTGAAAGCTGAGTAGGAGTATAAGAAGTATACTATGAAAGAAGTGCAACCACTCTCGGCATCATTCGTAATTCCAGGGTACCTGCTGTAAATAAATTACCTGGTCTCTCCAGCTGGAAGGGACTCCCATATAGGTTTAGCTGCCAGGATTACAGTTAAAATGGCCAAGTCTTTTACAAATGCAAATACTAAAGTGGCTGTAAATATTACAATTTCTAATTTATACACTTTCTTCATATTTTTCCAAGTTTCCCGTGACTATTAAAGCTTTTCGGATGTATTTTCTTTTAAACAATCTGCCAGCCTGTTTGTGCATTGTGTAAGATTCTCCTACAAATGGATAAAGTATTATTTTTATTCTTTAACCAGAGATCTGGCCTTCATTTTCGACACACAGACAATACGGTGCAGTGGTTACGAGCCATGGAGTCCATTGGGTTACCCAAGGTAAGAGATTTTTACATACATAGACATTGCAGCTCTTTGTAGTGACTACAGGGCAAAGAGTATTTGGGTGCCATCTCCCTGTTTTGCTTTAAATCCAAGTGGTTTGACAAAAACTGGGACTATCTTGGTACCTGAAACTCATCTCTTTTGCTGAGGCTTAAGGTGTCAAGAAAGCCTTAATTTCACTACTCAACCACTCAAAGTCCCTAAAGATTTCTTGCAAATTGGAGACTTCAATTAGATGAAGTGGTTATGGTGCTTAATGTCCCTTTAATATTAGACATAAAGCATTTTCTCTACATATTTAATGCATTATTCCTAAAAATGTCGTTCTAGACTTGTCCATCCTTAAAGAGGGGTTAGGGGGACACTGTAGAGACTAATGCCGGTTGTGGGGTTGTTTAGTTTAGGATATCTACAGTGCGAGTAGTAGGCGGCAAGGATATTAGTGAATTTTATTTTACATTTTACATCAGGCAGCTGTCTGTTATAAAAATAAAGATTAATAGTATAATGCTCCATCACACTACTTAGGTGGAGGGGTTTATGCAGCCCAAGGAAGGGGTGCTGGGGAGCAGAACTATTATGTCCCCCTCTGTTGGTTAGGAATCATGGCGGGAATGCATTAAATATCTGACTGTCCAGCATGTGCTTGTTTATGGCTCTGCAATCATTGCGATCCCAGAAAGCACTAGCAGCACGATGTACATGGGTATAGAGGGCAGGACATAACATAGAAACCCCACCTTTCTGTTAGTGTAGGGCTCAAGCCTCATGTTTCTGGAACCTATAAAATCCAATGCAGATAAATGTATACATTGTGCCAACAATATTGCTAACAAATGCATAGATCTAATTTCATTTTATTATCTAATGGGACAATCCTGGCCTTAGTAAATGTAGGACACTCTGTGTATCACTTGGGATGACATGACTGCACATACTTTCACAAATGCTATTTGTAGAGTTTGGCAACATGTATCTAATCTTAAATGACAATGTGCATGTTTTTATTAGTAGTGTCTCTGTGTGTGTGTGTGTTTGAATCTATATGAATATGAATATATATGTGTGTGGAGGGGGGGGGGGGGCACATATTGAAAACCATCGTTATTGGAATGGGGCAAAAATAATTCAAATTTTTTAATATTTCAGATATTTTATCCGGAAACGACAGATGTTTATGATCGGAAAAACATCCCACGTGTTATATACTGCATTCATGCTCTGAGGTACTAAATATTAACATTATGCAGATATACATTATTATATACATCCATTTCCAGATATTTAGAGTTTTTTTTATTTACAAGCTACAAAATTATTTTTGTAAAATACATTTTCTGGGTCCACTTTGTTTGTGCTGCAGATGTTCTCCGATATATGGTTATATAATGAACAATCTTGCCGAATTCTTATGTTCAAATGTGTTTTCAAATGTGTTTTTATGTTTTCAAAACCAAAATAAGTGTGAAATCCTCATGGATACATTTTATCCCCTCTCTGCTTCTAAAGACTAGTCTAGTGTGCAAAATATCGTGAAGATATGACAAATACAGAACATGACTGGCCCAAGGTTTAAAACATCATTTTTATTCTAATTACATTCCTGCTCCTGCAGACCCAGCAGACAGAAGTGGATCAAATAGTATTTACTATACCAGACAAAAATGGAACCACTGCACAAAATGACAGCTTCTATGCAGCTTCCTTATTATCTTAAAGGAACACTGCAAGTAACATTCTGCATTGCAGGATTTTGCACAGGAGAGCCAACGAAAGCTCCTAGCAGGAGCTTCCAGCTCTGTCCTTGGAGACTGAGAATGGCGCCCGGAGGTGCCGAGGTAAGAAGTCAAATAGTTGGAAAATGGTTTGAGTATTTACACAGCCAGGGAACTCCTGGCACCAAAGCCGCTACAACACACTGTAGTGGTTATGGTAGTTGGAGGTAAAAAGGAGCACATGGCTGATTGAATTATCTTTATTCTGAGAATGGACTGGAAAATTGTGAAAGCCAATCATTTTGTGGTTTGCTGGCATACATTGCCTTTTTTTGATATACATATGTATTTAAAATCCATGTGAATGTGATCATACATTTTACATACTAACCTTGGCGCAGGTGAATCTCAATGGAAAAGGATTTGGCAATGGGTTTTGGCAGTTGAACTGCCTGGATTTTCCACAAGACAATGTTGATGAATGCTGCATTCTCCATGGGATATTAGATGAATATTTATTGAATGTCCCAGTATATGAAACTTTACAGAAAAGTTTGATGCTAATACAAACCATTGCCTGGAAATAGATTAATAAACAGGACTATACATAGGACTCGAGGTCACTTAGTCATTTAGTCTAAGGCACAGGAAAGGTTTTTTGTATTTACAGTAAGAACAATAGGGATGTGGAATTCTCTGCCTGAAGAGGTGGTTTTATCGAAGTCTATACACATGTTTAAACGGCAATTGGATGAATACTTGCAGAGACATAATATGCAGGGATAGCATCTGTAATTTGTAGGGTAATAGTTTCTTGATCCAATGAGATATGACTGCCATTCTGGGGTCAAGAAGGTTTTTTTTCCTAGTTTGTTGCAAAATTGGATCAGATGTTGCTGAACTACAACTCCCATGATTCTCAGCCTATCTATTTCATTAATAGAATCATGGGAGTTGTAGTTCAGCAACATCTGGAGGGCCTGAGTATGGGGGAGCCTGCGACTAGATTGACGTTTCTATGAACATGCAGGTGAACTGGTGGCTTGGGCTGATGATGTCCTCAATGCACGGAGAAGGGCCGTGCTGGATAGATCTGTGCTGCTGAAGGAAGTCTGTCTTCTCTTTAATACACAGAACTTTGCAAAAGTGCTAAATTATTTGACCACTTAGAATATTCCTAATATAAAATATATTCTGCATTTAGGGTAAAACTATGGATTTCTCTATTTTTACTTTTTTATGTATTTTTATTTTGTTAAAGGAATTTTTTTTTCGTGCAAAAAAACTATGGATCATATGCTGTGTTGCATGTATCATATACAAAATATGTTTTTTTAAACTATAATTCAAGACTCATTACATCAACTGCAAATATATATATGTTCATGAATACAAGTCAAGTAAAAAAATTAATAAAACAATACATGGCACATAGTGAAACAGTACATATAGGTACCATATATTACAGAATTGTACACATAAAGTGAAAACCATAGATAGCGGACTAGGAGGAATTAAGAAATTGCAGTATGAGAAGGCCTGTTGGGCATCCACCTCCTGGTGAAGAATGGATATGGTGGGGAAGACAATCTATGTACAACATCTCAATGGCTCAAGAAATGATCTTCACAAATAGGTTTTTAAATCCCCATATAACTAGGAATGGAATATCATTCCACGGGCATCTGATGTCGTAGAAATGTATCCACTATAAAAAAAAAAAAAAATAGCACGCTGTCCTTTATCACCATTAGTTCCTTTTTATTTCCTCCAGAAAGTTCACCGGAAGGATACACCTGTATCAAGGAAATCCTAATGGTTTACACATCAGACAACTTGTTTTGTTTTCTTTGTATTTTGTTTTAGTGGTTTAATATTTGCTTCTATCAAACACAACAGGGTTACCCCTGAAATCCACATTCTAGTGGACTGAGCATCATCCTCAGACAGCCTCCTTTTTGGTCAACACTGTCCAGATGAACTAAGTCTGGACAAATTATAGCAGGCTTCCACTCAATTCACCATTTACACCAAACGTAGGGAACAAAAATCTGAGCAGGCAGCTCTAACAGATGCAGTTATGGCCTTTTTAAAAAACATTGTCTGAGCTAGCTTAGAACTTAGTACATACGGTGAGGTGCTAGACCTTTGGTCATTTGTACCAAGATGGTGGGCAGATGGCATTGGTGTTTTATTCGTTCCATGTGCTTTCTTATATTGCACGCCTTCTATGGCCCACCCTATGAAAACAAGGAGCAGTCTTTCTGATGTCCCATGTGTTTGGTGCCTGTATGTTTAAATGAGATATAGCAGGTAATTCAATTTGATGTCTCTGAACGGCCGAGGTAGAGGATATGAAAATCCCAGCTGCAGCAGATTACGTGTAATTTTTCATGTACATCTGTTTGGAAAGGTTTTCATTGTAATGTGAAACTTTAGAAGTCTATTTTTTCTTTCTTCAATCCGATTTATTTCATGTCTTTATCTTCAGTGAAAAATTCAAGTCCTTATAGAGATTTCCATGTGAACTGGCCTCCCCTGCCTATTCCAAAATAGTTCCATCGACGGCGAGATCTGTGAGCACCGTGTGAGATAGAAAGCTAATCTATTTACATTTTACATCACTAATAACCGTTATTGTTGTGGAAGTTCATAGACCAAAACTTGTAACATCTGCCTTTTATTTCCTGTCATTGCAAGTAGCACTGTTGACAGTCAAGGCGCAAGCTACCTCAAGGCTTACATTATCCGCTTCCTGGCGTTGCAGTCTCATTTCCTCTCTATAGAAATGTTTTCCTTTTTCAATTCGTAATCATGGCAGATATTTAACTCCTTCCTAGAGCTTTAAACACAGGAGTCCCGATCAGGTGGACCCCACTTACTGGATGGCTTCCCCCTGCTCTCTGCATATCCGAGAACCTTAGATAACCTATTTGCTTTTTTTTACTTTTTTTTTTAATCCATATTTAAAATGCAAGGAGCAGTCCTGCTTTGCAACTTTTGCTCCCAGGTAATGATTAACCCCTGGTTCTGCTGTTCAGGTAATCCTCACTGCTTGGATTAGTTACATCGGATTAATGACATTGGATTCTTCAAGCATACAAGGATTGGTTTACTGTAGCGGCCCTGCTTTATAGGTGCAATATAGAATCCATGTTTGCGTAATTTATTTTAGCAAATACTGTGTTACAATCTAAGTGCACGCCTGTGAGGTAACACTAATGCCATGTTCCTATTTTCAGTTCGTGTCATTAAACATTAGAAACCATCACATTAAACGCCGTGAACTGACCTGAGTTCAGAACATTCATACTAAATGTAGGTCACATTGCAGAGCAGGGAAAGTAACTGGAGACATTTTTTCAGCTTGTGGTTAAAGTTTTGCAATTCTGTTTTCAACAAATATTTATATTGGAAGTAGATTTTTATTAGCAATTAGTTTAATATTGAACCAATAATACACATGTAGAATGCCATCTGTAACATGGTTCGCCTGTAATCCAGAAAATGATTCAGCTATAGAATGACACCGCCTAAATAAATCCACCACATCTTCATTGTGCACATTGTTCCAAATAAAATTCCGCACTATAACCACTGCAAACCATTGTGGATGCGGAGGTGCCTAACGTGGCTCGGGGTATCATCCTCAGCAGTTTTTGAAGAGAACCCGATTTGAATATCTTCATAGACTGACGTGGGATTTCGCTTCTGTATTCGCTGAGCTGCAGTAAAAGGAGCGGCCTGCGGGTGTCAGGAGAGCATCCATTGATGGATTGCACCATGCCCACTTCATTGAGCTGGTAGTGGGTTTTGTTGCTATAGATCTCCTGACAGGCCATGGCTTCCTAATGCTTGCATTATCATTTGTGCTTTGCAATTCAAAAACTGCAAATGGCATTTGATTATCACGGAGGTATTTTTAGTATTACATTTTTCTGTAATGAAACGTTTTGGGATTTAGTTAACTAGTTAATTTATAAGTCATATTGGTTACATAGTTACATAGTTACATAGTAGTTACATAGTTACATAGCTGAAAAGAGACTTGCGTCCATCAAGTTCAGCCTTCCTCACATTTGTTTTTTGCTGTTGATCCAAAAGAAGGCAAAAAAACCCAGTTTGAAGCACAATTTTGCAACAAGCTAGGAAAAAAATTCCTTCTTGACCCCAGAATGGCAGTCAGATTTATCCTTGGATCAAGCAGTTATTACCCTACATTGAAAGATTATATCCTTGAATATTCTGTTCTTGCAAGTATGCATCTAGTAGCCGTTTGAACATCTGTATGGACTCTGATAAAACCACTTCTTCAGGCAGAGAATTCCACATCCTGATTGTTCTTACAGTAAAAAACCTTTCCTTTGCCTTAGGCGAAATCTTCTTTCTTCCAGTCTAAACGCATGGCCTCGTGTCCTATGTAAAGTCCGGTTTGTGAATAGATTTCCACACAATGGTTTGTATTGGCCCCGAATATATTTGTATAATGTTATCATATCCCCTCTCAGGCGACGTTTTTCTAAACTAAATAGGTTTAAATTTGTTAACCTTTCTTCATAGCTGATATGTTCCATTCCTTTTATTAATTTTGTAGCCCGCCTCTGCACTTTTTCTAGTGCCATAATATCCTTCTTTAGAACAGGTGCCCAAAATTGTACAGCATATTCAATATGGGGTCTTACCAGTGATTTATAAAGAGGCAAAATTATATTCTTGTCCCGAGAATGAATGCCCTTTTTCATGCATGACAATACCTTACTGGGTTAATATTAAAGGAAACTGCAGGAGTCTTATTATGCAAGCATATTGGCACAGCATTTTTTATTATCAAAAACTGGCTATAATGTTTGGTTCTTGAACTTTCTTCCAATATGTCTATTTTTAAAATAATTGCTGCATAAATGTAATGATTCAATATCATGGGCTTCGCTTCCTAGGAGTAAAATCCTAATTTTAATAAGCATCATCTGCTGTGTAACTTGACTGATGGCTGAGGTCAGTTTGATGCTAGCTAGCAGTCTGGTTATACACACTGAGTTTAAAATAAAAGTAGAGGGCTTAAAGGAACATTAAAAATCAACCTATTTATTTGTAATACTGGTCTTTCTTATATTTAGCTTATCTGCTCCCCCCCCCAAGCTTTTTTAATTCAGCTTTTGACCTTTGGAGGAGAGTCTCCTCTCTTCTGATATAATTTGTCCAATTCAATGTTTTTGATCGAGAAACATTGGGTGCCTTACCGAGTTTGTGTGGCAGTCTCTGAGCTCAGCCAATCAGATTTATTTATAGAGTAGCATTGAATCCGTGAAGACACCGACTCAAAGACTTTAAATAATTCAAAGTCTTTATTAGAAAGTGCTTCGAGTGGCTGTCACTCTGACAATCACTGTAGTCCCTGTTATGGGAAAATGAACACATTGCAATTTTTGCTAAAATGCCAATGTTTTTTTCAATGTCACACAAAGAGACGGGCCTATTTACAAAACCAATTAATTAAAATAAAATGGTTTTGGTGGCTCGAGAGTAAGTTTAAGTAGATGCCTTTAATTTACATTCCCATTGAGGGTTACATGATTTATAGAAAGAACACCCATGCTTTCATCTCATCCATACTAGGTTCCAGTGATACGTCTTGCTCATATCTCTGGCTGCCTTTTCTGTCCTTCCTAGTAGCTTGTGAGGGTTGGAGCATTTCTCTTTTAGATACAGTGGTTCGGTGGTAAAAACGTTAGTATTATAATTCTATATAGCCTGAATGAAGTTGGTCTGGGTCACTCATTTCGTGTCATTCTTCCTATGTTACAATTGCCAATTGTCCCTTTTTTGCCAGAGTAGTCCTAAGTTTGTAAGTGCTAATTATACTATGACGCAACAACAAGTACCCCAAAACAGGGGCAAAACTTGGAGTACATTCTCTGCCATCTAACATTTCCCCGGAGAGGCCCCAACTTACATCAGTTACGTTCCACCTATGTTTTTAATCTAGGTCAGTATTTCATGTCAATCAACAACAAAAAAATCTAAATACGTTTGTGTAGTTTCTTCTTCTGTAAAATATGTTTTTGTTGGTAATATTTTATAAAAAAAAAAACTTTCAATGGATCTAAATAAACTTGCACGAGGGCACTTTAATTATAGCTTTAATTTATGTTAAAACTGGTGCTGAAAATGAAAAGCACATTTTTGAATGAAAAGAAAATGTTTACCCTCTAAAGGGTTAAGCTAATGCAGCCAAGGCGGCAGAGAGAGCTGCCAGAAAACCTTTGTTCCTTTTGAGGGATCTGTTGAAATCGAAATTCCCTTTAGCAGACTTTTCTGTGCCAAAGGTCCGTGCTTTGTGTAATACGCGGAATCAAAGCATTTTGGTTCAACATAGTCCCAAGCAGAGTTTGTCATACATTTTCCAACGTCTGACCTAAAACAAGTCTGGGGAATACTCAAATAAGTGAAATTAAAGATAATCTGTTTCAGTTACCGTACAGATCGTTAGATTGTAGCACCTCCTAGTGGATATATAGGAATTGACCAAGGTGAGACATAGACTAGAAACTCCAAAATACAGTTAATTTAAGGGTGTTCAAATTGTATAGCATAAAATATAAAAAAAATGCAATCTGTCATAAGGTACAAGCTTATCACTTGACTCCAATAAGATTGTACATGATATTGGAAGTAGCAATTTTCCCAGTTTATGAAGTGGTAGAACTCTGTTCCGCTCAGAGATCATCCTCATATAAAATCCTTTGCGTTGCTTGACAAACGTACAATCAGGAACACATAGTGCGTACACAAGATTAGGCAGAACAGAGGGTCTTCTATTACAGGACTTTTCTTTCTGATTGAACACATTTTAGATTAGTTACTCCTCCTTAGTCTTTACTCCAGTGTAATCATCTGGTCATTTAAAAAAACACTATAGTAACACAAACGTGTATTCCTGACACTATACTGTTAAACTATTTAGGTTCCTGGCCCCCAAAGATCACTTTAAAAATATTTTAAACTCAACTTTTTTTCCCCACTCAGCAACAGTCTCGTCCTGGCTAACCCTGCCTGGCTCCACCTCCATGGCTGAGATCATCAAACCGCAATCCAATGCTTTCCTATAGGTAAAAATCTCATAGATCTCATAGAGATGCATTGAATCAGTGCATCACTATGGGGAATGTTCAGCGTCTTCATGCAAAGTGTGGAGCACTGAACTAGGGAGCACCTCTAGTGGCTGTCTGACTGACGGTCAGTAGAGGTGTTACTGGAGAGCAATGTAAACACTGCCTTTTCTCTGAAAAGGCAGTGTTTACATTGAAAAACCTGCAGGGACAGGCTTTAGATACCAGAACCACTAAATTTTGCTGTTGTGGTTCGGGTCACAATAGTGTCCCTTTAACCAGTAATAAAAAAAAATGCAATCAAAACAACGCTATTTCAAGTTAGACTGTTGCCCTCTGTGAAATTAGACAGCAGCCAAGTTCCAGAAATGTGTTGTTTTTTTTAAATATATATTTGTTTGTGCCAGGAACTGTGTAAATCAGTGCTTCTTAACCCATTTTGACAGTGAACATAAAACGTACATGGCTTTAGCTTTCAACTTATTCTTAATATATAATTACCTTAGTAACCCATTTTTTTAATAATATGTATTAAATTACTTGGTATACAAAGAAGAATGCAAAGGACAAACCTGTGGTGCTGCCCACTCTCTGAAATGAGGGAATGAAGGGAGCACCCGTGTTTTGAGGAATTGTGAATAATTCTTCAAAACACTTTGATTGGACTATATTCAGGTCTGCTTGCACTTGACACCGCACTTTAAGATTAAGTAATTAATGTATTGTGTCCGGTTCTTTGGGGTCTGGGGGATTTGATCTGTCTGTTTCCATTCATTAGGGACTCAATGAAAGAACTTGGAGGACAATTTTGGGTACCAAGGTTAAATATCCACTGGTGTCATGTCATGCAACATGCTACACTAGCAAATTAAATAGTGCCAAAACCACTACAGTGCATATTTGTATGGACAGAATCAGAAATAATATACTATATAGGACATCAGCAGGTTATTTAACATTATACAATGCCCCAGCAATCACTAACACCATACCTCCAAACATTTCAAATGGAGAAAGAGGACACTTTGATTTTTAAGGGTGTGAGTAATGGTTTGGCTAGGGGCAGGGCTGTTCTGAGAAATTTTAGGTGACTTGCTAATAACAATTTATACAACTTAAATGTAACTTAGAACAAGAACTATGTACCTTATTTACAGACTTTTCTAAAACCATATTTATTTTAGTTATATCTGTGTTCAAAGACACATTATTGGGAGCATTAGTTCTGCGGAACGCTTTTATTTCTCTTGTCTATAAACTATCGGAGCTGCAATGCTGAGACTGAAAATCTCAGCTGTAATCCTCTGGAGCTGGAGGTGAAGCGCTGGTTAGTGAGTATAGCCCATTCTCCCAGTAACTGGACAACACACAGTTTTGGGAGTCAACTGATTTTTATTAGCCCACACACAGCAATTTATGCACAGCCCCATAGTATGTGGTCTCTAGGACAAGCTGCCAGGGAATTTTCCCAAGATGCACTGGGTCTGAGAGATAATTGAGCTGGGAATTTTAGATAACACAATTATCTCTCACTTACATAAAATATATACTATCTATAAAACACCCCCAAAACATAATAAAACAGTACAGGAACCCCACAATTCTTATATCCCCAAATAGCCTGAATCTGAGCGAGCAACATATCCGAAAAGTGCTCAGATTGGTTTGGTGAAACAAGATCGCTATTCGGGAGAAGATTTCACCAGCCCCAAAAGAGTCCCAGAGAATCTAAGGCTGTAGCCGGTCTTGGTTTGGGAGTTCCTGCACGAACACCGACGAATGCTCCCCCTCGCTCTTAGCTAGCGAATGCTCCCTCCAGTCGGTAGATCATATCTCCCAAATGTTGTTCGTGTAGTTGTTCGGGAAAGTATACAGGCAGCAGTACCATCTTGACCAGGGTTTGCGAGAATGTGTAGCCAAAATTTGTTTCACGCACTCGACGACCAAGCACCGCTGCCTGCGTTCGAGAGACAAAATGGGCCAAACTGAGCAACTTGCTTTCGATTATACAAATGGCGGCCACCCAGGAAAAGCACTCAAGTACTCATTAATTGCGGTTAGCAGCTAGGGGTGGTCAATGTTGTTCTAAGTCAATAACAGGAGGAAACCACACACGTTCTGTTCGGTTTCCGAACAGGGGGATACAAATTTGTTCGTAAGAACTCCAGGTGGGCTCACGCAACCCCAAGGACTGATGCCAGGTCCGCCACATAAACTCTATGTTCTTGGTATTTCAGAGTGTATGTTAGGATAGAAAGGAGGGTCAGAAGCTGGGGTTTGCATCCCAAAATAGGGACTCTCTCTCCTGAATAGGGACACTTGGTATCTGCTAAGGTGTAATATCATTATTAACTTGCAATAATTACACAAATATAAAATGATGAGAGAGATTTATCAAGGCAGAAACAGATGCTGTTCTGGGAAAAAGTACTAAACATGAAGCGATCAGGGTCACCTAAAACGGGACTCTTTGTTGGTATGGGTAATCCATACTATTTAGCGGAATAACACTTGGTATTTGGTAAGAATTACATTTGGTATTTGGTAAGTATTACATCTGGTGAACACATGCAAATTATGATTTCTTAAATGAATGATTTTTTTTTTTTTCCATTAATGAATCTTCACATGGCTGCTAAAACGTGTGTAAAGCATGTGTATCCAATGGCATGTGATATTTTAGAAAACGTCTTCCAGGTGTAAACATAGTTGGGTTTGTTATCAAGTTGCGTTTTTTGAAGGACAATGCAATGCAGGGAATACCACTGTAGGTGGATGTTGGCAAGGTTCCATTATTTCGCTCTTCAGGGATACGTTGGTGTAACTTAGTAAGTGGAATGAAAATTGTTTTGCATTACGTGCCCTCGTGTTGGTGCTTTAACGTGAAAGTGTAATGAAAAATTTCACTTACCTGAAATCGCGCTCATATCCATTCAATACACCACATGTCACACAGATACAGGATATATTTAGTGTGAAATATAGAAATTTACTAACATCTCCTTTTTAGCTCCAATTAGTGGGTGTTACTCATCTTTTTTAGGCCATACATACTGCTGGGTGTTCATCTTAAACAACCCAACCTTTGATTCAATCTACAAAACATTTTTCCAGTAGCGTTATGGTGTATCAAGGTGGTCTTTGACAAACTTCAGGTGTGAGGCGATCTATTTTTTGGAAAGTAGAGGCTTTCTTCATTGTGACCAGTCATGGACACCATTCCTGCTCAATGTTTGTCATATAGTTGACTCATAAATGGAGATGTTAACAAGTGGGTTTTTTTCAAGTCTTTTTGCTGCCACACAAGGGTTGGTTGTTTTACCTCATTGAGAATTGTGCCGATGTACCCTCTGAGTCATCTTGACTGGGCGGCTATTTCTGGGGAGAGTAGCCACAGTACTAAGTCATCTCCATTTATTGACCGTTGGACAGTGTACAGATACATATCTAACTCTACCCAACTCTAATTACATACTTTTTCCAACCGATAATGTGAATATTTGAACAATATATTTAATAAGTACTAGAGCAACACAATAATTATTAGTTAAAACCATTGCTTTTTTGATTACTGTAACTAAGATGGACATCATACTGGATTTTGAGGGCAATTTATGGATAAATGCAGTAATTTCTAAAGGGTTCACATACTTTTTCTTTTTCCTGCCACTGTGTATATGTTTATGAAAGAAAGAAAGAAAGATAGAAAGAGATATTTCCTCTTACTGCTCCTCTTGCTTCTCTTGTTTTTTCCCCTCTACTGGTTACCTTTTCTCACATGATCTATAAACCAAATAAATATTTTCATGAATATTTTTCATGGACAATATTCAGATCAGCTGAACTCTCATATGAATGAGTGTCGGAGGTCCAGAACTAAATTTCATTTTTGGAAAGGATGATTTGGCTGGTGACTAGCTCAGCTTTTACCTTATACTTTGGTATTTGATTAAATTAGTAGGAAGCTAGAGTTGTGTAATTCAATATATCTGTATTATATTTGCTGTAAAGCACGTTGTGGAATTGTACTGTTTGACGTTTTTGATAGATTTGTAATCTCTCATGGAGACGCGTGCCAAGTCCTATTTCAGAAGAACCTGCTTTTACACTTGGAGACCGTAATTTTGTAAACAACTTGAGAGATCAATTCTGTTCCTTACATAGAAAAACCATAAATGATTTGTAATAGCTCTTTACAAAACCTAATTGTTTTCCACAATAACAATATGAAAATATTTAAAGGCCATTCATGCAAATATAATTTACAAAAGAGTGCAGTGCCTATAGGTTGCTATATTTTCATACAGTACGCCGCTCATTGTGAAATTTACATATATATTTTTTTACTATTATTTTTATATTTTTTCATTTTTTATATATATATATATATATATATATATATATATAATTTTTTCATGTAGAAAATATAATTTTTTACTTCCTTTTACAATATGTGCATTTTATACACATACACATATACATATGTATATTGTTTACAGGTTTTTTACCTTCATATTTTCATTCTATCTAGGATGCAATGCGTTGTTTTTTTTCCTTTTTTTGTTATACATTCCCCCACTTTTTTATATAACTCTTGTTCTGATTTTATATCCATTCCGATATCTACTTCCTTTCTGGTCTCCACGATGGACCATTTTGAGTATATTAAGCACTCCAGGACTGAAAAGGCCACAATATGTGGTGCACAGACAGACTGAACAGACTGAATTAAACGCACAGTCGGATATGACATCACAAAACCGGAAGAAGGAAGTGCACTCCATGATGGAACGCAGCCAGCCGTCAGCTGATCCCGGTTACAATTTGAGGTGCTATATAAACAACCTTGGATACTGTCCCAGATCCCTGAACAAGGCTGGTATCAGACGAAACACGTTGGATTTTACTTTGTTGGGACTTTTATACTTGTTTTTGTTATTTTTTACTTTTTTTGCTCAATAAATATTTTTATTTTTATCAATTCCTCTGGCTGTCCTGTTCTTCACACCATCAGTGCCTGGAAAACTGGGAACCCTGACGGCAACGCCAGTGGACTGCATAGTATACAGAGGAATCCTTTGCATGGTTTCATACCCCTCAATGGGGAGAAAAGCCAGTCCATTTTGACGTCTTATGAGTGCTCTCACTCCCCTCTCCCTGCCACCCCCTTCAATTTTGTTCTTACGTTATAACACCATTGCAGTTCTTTTCTTTTGTTTTTACTTAGATGTGTATAGCTACCTAATCAGTTTTTGCTGATTCATCAGGTGGTATCTACCCTCGGTTTTAATTTTCTTTCTGGAGCTGACTCGAATATATTCTTGTATATATCACTCTTTAGTACGTCGTGAAATTGAGCCAGTTACTTGTGTTGTGGAGTAGTTTTGAGCTTTCAAAGTTCTTTGGATCAATATCTTCATTATCATCATGTGAAAATGTTTGGTCTACCATTAGTAATTAATATTCAGTTGTTTTTCCAATCCAATGATTGGTCTTCTAAAGTACTATTTATGTAGTGACGAGTCTAATGTTTACTGAGATTTTGTTTTGTAACTTTAAATCATGAGTAAAGTAACAATTTTGCCAATAATTTTCATTTCAGTTTATATCTCTTCAAACTTGGCATTGCGCCCCAGATACAGGATTTACTGGGAAAAGTTGACTTTACAGGTACGCGATCAGAGTACTGATCAAATCATTGATGGTAAAACGCAATTCCATGTATTTATTATAGATATTTCCATGTGTCCGTATGGAAGAAAGAACCGTGTATTTCTCTAGGTTTGTTGTTTGTCGATATATTTTTTGTTTGCTCACTGCAGTGCTTACAATAAATGTACCAGTCACTTGTAAGCGATACGACTATAACATACTATTTACCGTGTTCTAAGTGGGATTCTATATTAAACACACTGTGCAATAATAAGGCTATGAAATCAATATTGATTAATGTGGACATTTGTCATTGTTATCAAGTTATATATGTTAGGTAGAGCAAAAATGGTTTCATAAAACTCTGTAAATAGTGCTCAGACTCTTGGTAGCATAACTACTACCTTGAACTGTAATGTTGGCAGAGATGTATTTACCACAAGGCATTTGCCTAGGGCGGCACTTTCACGGAGGTGCCAAAAAATGCCACTCCAAGCTCCCAGGCAAATGCCTTGTCTGCCTCGTGTTCTGGGGCTGTCCACCTTACTGTGAGTGAGTGAGTGTAGCTGTCAGTGTGTGTCTGTGAGTGAGTGAAAGTGTGTGTCTTTCAGTGAGAATGGGTGTGCCTGTGAGTGTGTGTCAGTGTGTGTGTCATTTTATGTGTATCTGAGAGTGTGTGCCTGTCAGTGAGTGGGTGTGTCAGTGTGTGTCTGTCAGCAAAAGTGTGTGTTGGTTAAACAGTGTGTGCCAATGACTGTATGTGTGTGCCAATGACTGTATGTGTGTGCTAATGACTGTGTATCTGTCAGTGAATGTATATCAGTTCATGTATCAATGAGGGCATGTGTCTGTCAGTCAAAAAAGTGGCCTTGACACTAATTGGGGGGAAGCAAATTTAGATTTTGGCGGTGCCCGAATTTAGTCGTGCCTAGGGCAGCACAAATCCAAAATACACCACTGAACGTTGGGTTTATTGGTGTTCCTTAGAGCGCCCTTTTAACATATATTAAGTGCATACATGTATCTTAAAGAATGTGCTTACCAAGCCTATCTAACATTGCTTCCATGTCTCTTTTCCAGAGGAGGAAATCAGCAATATGAGGAAAGAACTGGAAAAATATGGCATTCAGATGCCGTCTTTTAACAAAATTGGAGGAATTTTAGCAAACGAGCTCTCCGTCGATGAAGCTGCTTGTAAGTTGAATTAATCTTATTGTGACTTTGCATATTAATATTTAGGTATGTCACTCTACATTTTTACATTTGGTTGTTGTCTTCTCTTTTCAATGTTATCGCGAACCATATTATTTATAGAATAGAATAAAAAAAAATCTGTAAACTGTGATATTATGTACATGAGTGTATACCGCAGTAATGCATTGTCAGGCTCAGCATTGTAAAGGACAAAATGTGTAGGTTTGACATGTGGATGTCTACTTTAATTTTTTCCAGTTAACCCGCTTGTTTGTTTATACTGGTCGCCTCTTCCTGGTTTGTGATTCTTATTTTGTTTGTGTCTCATCCTGGGTTTTTTTTTTTTTTTTGGGGCGGGAACCCAACTATTTTTTATTGAAATGGCCCATTTCCTGTCCCCACAGAGCGACATCTCAAATACCAAGAATCGAAAGCATGTGCAGATAATCTGGGGGTGAATGTTTTTGTTTTATGAGGTTTAATCCTTTGTGCTTTCCCCTAATTTCAGTACATGCTGCCGTGATTGCGATTAATGGGGCTTTGGACAAGGGAATTGCAAGTCAAACAGTGGTAACACTAAGAAACCCCAATGCAATGCTTCTAAATGTGGAAGAGGGTTTGGGAGACGAATACCACAAAGAGCTCGTACAAGCAAAGAAAATTAAAGAGGAAAATGCTAAATTAAAGGTAAAGCATCAACCATAATCCTATACATACCATCATCCCATCATCCCATAATCCCATAATCCTATACATCCCATCATCCCATAATCCCATGATCCCATCATCGCATCATCCCAGAATCCTATACATCCCATCATCCCATCATCCTATACATACCATCATCCCATCATCCCATAATCCTATACATCCCATAATCCCATAATCCTATACATCCCATCATCCCATAATCCTATACATCCCATCATCCCATCATCCTATACATACCATCATCCCATCATCCTATACATCCCATCATCCTATACATCCCATCATCCTATACATCCCATCATCCTATACATCCCATCATCCTATACATCCCATCATCCCATCATCCCAGAATCCTATACATCCCATCATCCCATCATCCCATAATCCTATACATCCCATCATCCCATCATTCCAAAATGTCAACATTCTGTTTTATTTTACTTCATGACCTACTGATAGCTATCTAAATAATAGCATGCAATGTAAACATAACAGTTTAAAAATAAAAAGGCAATGTTGTACATTGCAGGGTTAAAACACTGCACCAAAACCACTTCATTGAGATGTCGTGGTCTGGGGGACTTCAGTGATCCTTTAACTGTACATGACTGCTTTAGTAGCTAGGTGGCACTATGTACATTAATATGATAGGTGGTGGGTTTTTCACAGGATATATAATTGGGTGTGTATCTGGTGGTGGGGTAATCTGGTCAATGCATTTGAGCACAACTTGTGTCATGACAGGTTCATAGAAACATAGATTCTCTGTAAGTACTTCCCACCAGTGATCTATACATTGATCAGCCACAGCAGTAAAACCACAGACAGGTGAAGTGAATAACATTGATTTTATTGTTGGATGGCTGGGTACGTGTTTACACCTTGGGAAGAGATGGCAGCAGGATGCACTATGGAAAGAAGGCAGGCCGGCACAGGCAGTGTTTTGCTCTGGGTAATCTTGGGTCCTGTGAATGTTACTTTGACATGTATCGCCTACATAGATATTGTTGCAGACCACGTACACCAATTCATGGCATACGTGTTTCCCGATGGCAGTGGCCTCTTTCAGCAGGACAATACACCCTGCTACACTGCAAGAATTCTTCAGAAATGGTTGAGGAACATAACAAAGAGTTCACGGTGCTGCCATAGCCTCCAAATTCCACAGATCTCAATCCGATTGAGCATCTGTTTGATGTGCTGGAACAAAAATTTGATCGATGGAGGCATATCCTCGCAACTTGCAGGACTTAATGGATCTGCTGCTAATGTCTTGGTGCCAGATACCACTTGACACGTTCAGAGGTCTTATGGAGTCCATGCCTCAATGCTTTTGAGATGTTTTGGCAGCATGAGGGGACCTACTATATTAGGCAGGTGTTTTTTATGTTGTGGCTGATCGGTGTATACTCACCCCCAGTTCCTTAAACATGTGTACACAAATAACAGTACCAGTGGTGTATCCTGGTTTTGTGCTGCCCTAGGCAGGACAAAACTCAGGCGCCCCCCTCCCCCCCGCGCCACCCCCACCCAACCCTTCCCCCCGCCCCACCTTCTAAATACACACACAGTCAGACACAAACACACACACACAGTCAGACACATACACAAACACACACAGTCAGACACAAACACATACACACACAGTCAGACACATACACAAACACACACACACACACACAGTCAGACACATACACAAACACACACACACAGTCAGACACATACACAGACACAGTCAGACACAAACACACACACACAGTCAGACACACACACACACAGTCAGACACACACACACACACTCACACACAAACACACAGTCAGACACAACACACACAAACACACACAGACACACACCCACATACACACACAGTCAGACACATACACACAACACACACACAGTCAGACACACACAGACACAAACAGTCAGACACAAACACACACACACAGCCCAGACACACACACACACAGTCAGACACAGACACACACACACACACACAGTCAGACACAAACACACACACAGTCAGACACAAACACACACACAAACACACAGACACATACACAAACACACACATACACAAACACACACACACACAGTCAGACACACACACACATACACAGTCAGACACAAACACACACACAGTCAGACACACACAGTCAGACACAAACACACACACACACAGTCAGACACATACACACACACACACACACAGACACATACACAAACACACACACACAGACACATACACAAACACACACAGTCAGACACATACACACACATTAACTTTTTTTTTTATTTAAATCTCCCCCCCAACCTCCTTACCTTTAGGAGTGCTGGGGGGGGTCTCTCTCCCTGGTGGTCCAGTGGCTGCAGGGCGGGCGGCGCTGGCAGGCGGGCGGCTGGCGAGGGAGCACTTCCTATGAGCTGACTGCTCAGCTCCCTCGCGCGTCGGCTGCAGAGTGAGGCTGGGAGCCGGAAGATGACGTCATCTTCCGGCTCCCAGCTTCACTCTGCGGTGCGCGAGGGAGCTGAGCAGTCAGCTCATAGGAAGAGCTCCCTCGCCAGCCACCTGCCCGGGATGTCAGTTAGCCGCGAGGCTAACAAGGCATTTGCCCTGGGCATTTGGGGGGCGGCGTTTTTTGCCGCCCCCTGAAAAATGCCGCCCAAGGCAAATGCCTTGTTTGCCTCGCGGCTAATACGTCCCTGAACAGTACTGCGAGTGACCTGCGGCTGGGAGAACATGTTAGGAAGATGGGAACAAAACAAAACCGCCACCTGCAGCCCCCAATCATTTAGATGAGGTGCTCTGGCGACCCCTGTAACTCAAAGGAATGTGAAGGAGGTGACTGGCTGTGTTGAGCCAATTGGGTAATTGGCACTTCCACCTTCACTGAAGCAGGGTGCCATGGCAGGATAGACCAAAGTGCAACTTAGAATCCGCTTGCTTGAGTAAGCAAGAGCCAAGCATTTGCTTATGATACTAGGACTCATGAATTTGTGCGCACCTCACTTTTGCCTGTATGGTCTTAGATTATATATGTTTTGCTTCTGTCCAAAGGGGACTTAAAGATGTCCGCCGTCATGTAGCAATTTATGTGTGAATGACAGATGCTATAATAAGATAATACAGTGGGGTCACTGGGGGGCAGAGGGGGCCATCGCCCCCCCTACATCGTGTTGTGCCCCCCCGGGTCCCCACAAATGCCAGCAACTTGCAGGCCATGTTCTTACATTCTTTTCCCTCGGACTGTAACAGTGTGTGACAGCCCGGGGGAGGGAATGCAGGGCAGAGTAGCTCAGCTGGAACGGTGCTGGGAGCTGTCTGTGGCCGGAGGGAGCAGATCATGCTGCTGCTGGAAAGGCAAAAAGATGGCTGTCTGACCCCCAGCAACAGGTAGGCTTGATATGCTCAGGTGTGTGTGTGTCTGTCTGCTAGTGTGGAAGCTTGTGTGTGTGTATGGACTCAGCAGTCTGTGTTTGTGTGTGTGTATGTGTGTATGGACTCAACAGTCTGTATGTGTGTATGGACTCAGCAGTCTGTCTGTGTGTATGGACTCAGCAGTCTGTCTGTGTGTATGGACTCAGCAGTCTGTCTGTGTGTATGGACTCAGCAGTCTGTCTGTGTGTATGGACTCAGCAGTGTGTGTGTATGGACTAAGCAGTCTGTATGTGTGTATGGACTCAGCGCTGTGTGTGTTAATGGACTCAGCAGTCTGTCTGTGTGTATGGACTCAGCAGTCTGTGTGTGTGTGTATGTGTGTATGGACTCAGTGCAGTTTGTGTGTGTGTGTGTGTGTGTGTGTGTGTGTGTGTGTGGAATTGCGCAGTCTGTGTGTGTGTGGACTCAGCAGCTGTGTGTGTGTGGACTCAGCAGTCTGTGTGTGTGTGTGTGTGGACTCAGCAGTCTGTGTGTGTGTGTGGACTCAGCAGTCTGTATGTGTGTGTGGACTCAGCACTGTGTGTGTATGGACTCAGCAGTCTGTCTGTGTGTATGGACTCAGCAGTCTGTCTTTGTGTATGGACTCAGCAGTCTGTATGTGTGTGTGTATGGATTCAGCAGTCTGTGTATGGACTCAGCAGTTTGTCTGTGTGTATGGACTCAGCAGTCTGTCTGTGTGTATGGACTCAGCAGTCTGTCTGTGTGTATGGACTCAGCAGTCTGTCTGTGTGTATGGACTCAGCAGTCTGTCTGAGTGTGTGGACTCAGCACTGTGTGTGTGTGGACTCAGCAGTCTGTGTGTGTGTATGGACTCAGCAGTCTGTGTGTGTATGTACTCAGCAGTCTGTCTGTGGACTCAGCAGTCTGTCTGTGTGTATGGACTCAGCAGTCTGTGTGTACGGATTCAGCAGTCTGTGTGTGTATGGACTCAGCAGTCTGTGTGTGTATGGACTCAGCAGTCTGTGTGTGTGTATGGACTCAGTAGTCTGTGTGTATGGACTCAGCAGTCTGTCTGTGTGTGTGGACTCAGCAGTCTGTCTGTGTGTGTGGACTCAGCACTGTGTGTGTGTGGACTCAGCACTGTGTGTGTGTGGACTCAGCACTGTGTGTGTGTGGACTCAGCAGTCTGTGTGTGTGTATGGACTCAGCAGTCTGTGTGTGTGTATGTATTGACTCAGCAGTCTGTGTTTGTGTGTGTATGGACTCAGCAGTCTGTGTGTATGAACTCAGCAGTCTGTGTGTGTATGAACTCAGCAGTCTGTGTGTGTATGAACTCAACAGTCTGTGTGTGTGTATGAACTCAGCAGTCTGTGTTTGTGTGTGTATTGACTCAGCAGTCTGTGTTTGTGTGTGTATGGACTCAGCAGTCTGTGTGTATGGACTCAGCAGTCTGTGTGTATGAA
>OW240916.1:317156004-317291024 GCA_933207985.1 Pelobates cultripes | reverse complement strand
GGGAGACAGGCGACCTCCTTACACCATAACCTTATAGCTGTAGTTATAATACACTGTGTGCGGGGAGACAGGGGACCTCCTTACACCATAACCTTATAGCTGCAGTTATAATACACTGTGTGCAGGGAGACAGGGGACCTCCTTACACCATAACCCTTATAGCTGCAGTTATAATACACTGTGTGCAGGGAGACAGGGGACCTCCTTACACCATAACCTTATAGCTGCAGTTATAATACACTGTGTGCAGGTAGACAGGGGACCTCCTTACACCATAACCCTTATAGCTGCAGTTATAATACACTGTGTGCTGGGAGACAGGGGACCTCCTTACACCATAACCTTATAGCTGCAGTTATAACACACTGTGTGCGGGGAGACAGGGGACCTCCTTACACCATAACCTTATAGCTGCAGTTATAATACACTGTGTGCAGAGAGACAGGGGACTTCCTTACACCATAACCCTTATAGCTGCAGTTATAATACACTGTGTGCAGGGAGACAAGGGACCTCCTTACACCATAACCTTATAGCTGCAGTTATAATACACTGTGTGCAGGGAGACAGGGGACCTCCTTACACCATAATCTTATAGCTGCAGTTATAATACACTGTGTGCGGGGAGACAGGGGACCTCCTTACACCATAACCTTATAGCTGCAGTTATAATACACTATGTGCGGGGAGACAGGGGACCTCCTTACACCATAACCCTATAGCTGCAGTTATAATACACTGTGCGCGGGGAGACAGGGGACCTCCTTACACCATAACCTTATAGCTGCAGTTATAATACACTGTGTGCGGGGAGACAGAGGATCTCCTTACACCATAACCTTATAGCTGTAGTTATAATACACTGTGTGCAGGGAGACAGGGAACCTCCTTACACCATAACCTTATAGCTGCAGTTATAATACACTGTGTGCGGGGAGACAGGGGACCTCCTTACACCATAACCTTATAGCTGCAGTTATAATAAACTGTGTGCGGGGAGACAGGGGACCTCCTTATACCATAATCTTATAGCTGCAGTTATAATACACTGTGTACAGGGAGACAGGGGACCTCCTTACACCATAACCTTATAGCTGCAGTTATAATACACTGTGTGCCAGGAGACAGGGGACCTCCTTACACCATAACCTTATATCTGCAGTTATAATACACTGTGTGCAGGGAGACAGGGGACCCCCTTACACCATAACCTTATAGCTGCAGTTATAATACACTGTGTGCGGGGAGACAGGGGACCTCCTTACACCATAACCTTATAGCTGCAGTTATACTACACTGTGTGCAGGGAGACAGGGGACCTCCTTACACCATAACCTTATAGCTGCAGTTATAATACACTGTGTGCAGGAGACAGGGGATCTCCTTACACCATAACCTTATAGCTGCAGTTATAATACACTGTGTGCGGGGAGACAGGGGACTTCCTTACACCATAACCTTATAGCTGCAGTTATAATACACTGTGTGCTGGGAGACAGGGGACCTCCTTACACCATAACCTTATAGCTGCAGTTATAATACACTGTGTGCAGGGAGACAGGGGACCTCTTTACACCATAACCTTATAGCTGCAGTTATAATACACGGTGTGCGGGGATAAAGGGACGGAAGACCATCCTACACCTTAATCTTAAAGTTGAGGTTATAATACACAAATAAAAACATGATAAAACGGTATAATTTTGATTACTTTCGTTACAGATTCATTAAATCTCTGTCCAATTTGAATCTAAGCTTTTACAAACAAATCAGACTGTATTTATAATTAATATAAAATATTCTAATGTAACTTTAAAGTCCCATTAAGATAACAGCCCGTGAGGTTAAAACTACTTAGCACTTTATTCTAACAAAGAAAAGTGCTTAGGTCTTCAATATTATATATTTTTCCCTCTTTCTCAAAATGCTTCCTGCAGCAACTGCCCTTTTTCTAGCAGAACCAAGACCCCCCAGTGTTTGCCCCCATGACAACATACTCCACCAATGTATTTCTATTTGCTTTGTCCGATGGATTTAGAATACTGGGTTCTGCTTATTGCTAGTAATGCTGGAATAAAGTGTAAAATGTCTAAAGTGGGGCAATCAGCAGAAACATCCAAACATTGTTCATGGCAACTGCTTCCCATTTTTCATCGAATTTCTACTTTTTATTCCCAAAATTCTTCAGATTATGCAGCAACAGACAATTTGCATCCCTCCCAACATCTGAAGACTAATAGTGGTAGACGATGTAAGTGCCAAAAAAATTCAAACATCGTTTTCCACATTTAAAGGACCACTATAGTGCCAGGAAAAAATACTCGTTTTCCTGGCACTATAGTGCCCTGAGGGTGCCCCCACCCACAGGGACCCCCTCCCGCCCGCCTCTGGAAGGGGGAAAGGGGTTAAATCTTACCTTTTTCCAGCGCTGGGCGGAGAGCTCTCCTCCTCCGATCCTCCTTCTCTCCTCCCGTCGGCTGAATGCGCACGCGCGGCAAGAGCTGCGCACGCATTCAGCCGGTCACATAGGAAAGCATTCATAATGCTTTCCTATGGACGCTGGCGTGCTCTCACTGTGAAAATCACAGTGAGAAGCACGCAAGCGCCTCTAGCGGCTGTCAATGAGACAGCGGCTAGAGGAAATAGGGGAAGGCTTAACCCATTCATAAACATAGCAGTTTCTCTGAAACTGCTATGTTTATGAAAAAATGGGTTAACCCTAGAAGGACCAGGCACCCAGACCACTTCATTAAATGAAGTGGTCACCAGGTGCCTAAATGATCCTTTAAGTGTCAAATGAGCAATGCTTTATAATGTGGTAAATGTGAAACGTGCCTGGTAGTCCTCTAAGTAGTTCAAACGAGCGTGTAAAGAGGTCACTAGTTGTAAGTTCCAGATATGTGCAAAAAAAGTTTTTTTGCGATTTCCCAACATTTTTGCTTTTGGCACTTACTACGTTTACACTTTTAAGCCTCATTTTACATACAAGAAGAGGTTATTTTGTTTTGGGATGTGAATAAGGAGGTACTTGGGAGAGAGGAGCTGTTTTTGGGAAATTTTAGGTGACTGACTAAGAATGATTTCTAGAACTAAAATGTAATATTGAGGTATATATCGCCTCTTATTTTATTTACACAGACTGATTTCTAAATATTTATTGTAGTTTAAAGAAACATTACTGGGTAGCATTATTGCTGTGGAGCTCTGTGTTACACACTCAGACACATTACTGGGAATATTATTATTACTGTGTGGAGCTCTGTTGCTGATCCAGACACATTACTGGGGTATTATTGCTGTGGAGCTCTGTTACACACTCACAAGACACGTGCTACAGGAGTATTATTACTGTGGAGCTCTTTTATACACTCAGACTCATTACTGGGAGTATTATTTCAAGGGAGCTCTGTTATACACTCAGACACATTACTGAGCGTATTATTGCTAGGGAGCTCTGTTATACACTCAGACACATTACTGGGAGTATTATTGCTGTGGAGCTCTGTTATACACTCAGACACATTACTGGGAGTACTATTGCTGTGGAGCTCTGTTATACACTCAGACACATTATTGGGAGTATTATTGCTGTGGAGCTCTGTTATACACTCAGACACATTACTGGGAGTATTATTGCTTTGGAGCTCTGTTATACACTCAGACACATTACTGGGAGTATTATTGCTGTGGAGCTCTGTTATACACTCAGACACACATTACTGGGAATATTATTGCTGTGGAGCTCGGACACATTACTCGGAGTATTATTGCTGTGTAGCTCTGGTATACACTCAGACACATTACTGGGAGTATTATTGCTGTGGAGCTCTGTTATACACTCAGACACATGGCTGGGAGTATTATTGCTGTGGAGCTCTGTTATACACTCAGACACATTACTGGGAGTATTATTGCTGTGGAGCTCTGTTATACACTCAGACACACCAACAATATAGAGCTCCTAGAATAGTAGGGACTGTCCCTTCTACGTAAGGACACTTGGGAGATATGAAGTTGATTAAATGACACCAACAATAATCTTTTAATAACCTTAGTTTGAGCTTAGTCCATCTTGCAAGTTGCACCGGATATTGTATGTGTACTTAATACCAAATAATTCCAAGTGTTGTGACATCTGCTGTGAATTATTAAAAGTAGCCTGACACTTTGCCCAAGTTTAGCGCCCCAATGCAAATCAACGAAGAGTAAACTGGAGGAACAAAGCACATATCTTCAATTACTCCCTGCCAACTAGAATTGTATTTACCTTACACAATGTAGCAAACAGAACACGCAATTAATGGCCGTAATTTATATTATACCATAGAATGATGAAAATGATTTAAATATTGTATAATAATAAAAAAAGTCAACCCTGGCGAGTATCTTCCAGACTTGCAATGGCAAGTAACTTTTAGGCCTGACTAGTAGAATAAGCGATGAATTTTGAGCCCTGTAAATATAATACAATATCGAGCGTTTCCTATGATTTTACTACTGGCTTTGTTTGGCAGATTCCCGGCATCAGACTTTCAGATTGTGTGTCATGCTTATCAACTTTATGATTAAAATTTATTTAAGGGGAACAAAAGCCAAAAACGTCCTCCCATTTCATCTCCCCCTTCCAACAGAAAGTGTGTAAAGGATCCGATTAGACGACTTACTGCAGTCCATTACCTTAAACGCACATGCAATTATTTCCTATTGAAATGAAGGAATTGTATATGCACAAGTCCACATCCTTCCTTACAGCTTGGTTACATATATGAACATATGACATGTGACTGTAAAAACACATGTCATATAGTTACATAATCTGAAAAGCGACATGTGTCCATCAAGTTCAGCCTTCCTCACATATGTTTTTGTTATTGATCCAAAAGAAGGCAAAAAACCTGGTGTGTAGCGCTTTCAATTTTGCAAACTAGGAAAAAAATTCCCTCTTGACCCCAAAATAGCAGTCAGATGTCTCCTTGGATCAAGCAGCTATTACCCCACTAATTAGAAATGATATCCCTGTATGTTAAGTTTTTGCAAATATTTATCCAATTGCATATCCTGGCTTAGATCACTCATTCTACTAGGCATGGACTTGTTTATATAGTAGAAAATAGCAACATAGTAAGTTTTAACTAGGGATAAAACTCCAGTCCTGTGCCAATGCTTTCAAATTCTTAAATATATATATAAAAAAAAAATATTTTTTTTTTTTTGTTAATTAGAATGAACTTCTTCCGGACTGGAAAATAGTAACCAATCACTTTTCCCCTGAATCAATGCCACAATGCAATAGTTAGACAGGAAGAAAAAGATTAATATTTGCCACCAAGGGCATATCCCCCTGCCCCCTTCCTCCCCCCCCATCTCCCCCTCCTCCCGGCCCCCTTCCGCCCCACCTCGATGAAAGGTTTAAAAATACTAAGTAGATGCCAGTATTCCAAACACACAAAAATGATACAAACTACAGTCTACAGTACAAGATCACTTGTCTACCCAAGTCTAGACCATCTTATTAACATTGCCATGGAAACAGATGAACATTCTCTGCACACAGCTTTTTTCCCACCCATTTTAGGTTCACATATGTTTATTATCTGACATTTAGAGAAGATAATGAGCACACACCTAATATGAATTGTAAAAGCGAAGTTACTGGCAATGGTAGTGGTTTCAAAGGTTGATTACTGTAATAGTTACCCTCACTGTTTTAATTTCCCATTTTGATCAGCTGTAATAATTATATATAGCCAGCAACCACAAAAAAACTATAAAGAAAAGAAATTAACACACAGAAACTCAAAAAACTGATACGGCTTGGAATAATTCGATTCCGAGGAATGCCGATCTTTTTTAAATTCTTCTGGTGAATTGTACAAATCTTAAAGGACCACTCTAGGCACCCAGACCACTTCAGCTTAATGAAGTGGTCTGGGTGCCAGGTCCCTCTAGGGTTAACCTTTTTTTATAAACATAGCAGTTTCAGAGAATCCAGGGTTAATCCAGCCTCTAAAGCCTCCAGTGGCTGTCTCATTGACAGCCGCTAGAGGCGCTTGCGTGCTTCTCACTGTGAAAATCACAGTGAGAAGACGCCAGCGTCCATAGGAAAGCATTTGAAATTCTTTCCTATGAGACCAGCTGAATGCGCACGGCTCCTGCCGCGCATGCACATTCAGCCGATGACTTCGCTAGGAAGAAGGAGAGGAGGAGGAAAGCTCCCCGCCCGGCGCTGGAGAAAGGTAAGATTTTAACCCCTTCCTCTCTCCAGAGCCCGTCGGGAGGGGGACCCTGAGGGTGGGGGCACCCTCAGGGCACTATAGTGGTCCTTTAATTAAGGAAGAATGAAACAAAAAAGAAACAGTAGTATTGTTACACACATATATATATATATATATTCATTTATTTTCTTTTTCATAACAATTAATGAATGTTAGATACAGTTTGACTCTTGAGAAAATGGTAACTCTGAGGGAGTCCTCTTTCTATTAACGTACGCTTTAAGAGATAGTAATTGAGTACTATTGATTTATGACATTTATTTATTTATTTATAAAATATTTTACCAGGAAGGCTACATTGGGATTTCTCTCGTTTTCAAGTATGTCCTGCGTCCACGAAACATTGCATTAATACAATAGGGTACAATATTACAAAAACAATATTAATACACGATAAATACAAAATCTAACCATATATAATCAACCATGACACGTGCATTCTGTTTTGAGGTATGTAGAGAGGGATCTCTTAACCCCTTAAGGACCAAACTTCTGGAATAAAAGGGAATCATGAAATGTCACACGTCATGTGTCCTTAAGGGGTTAAAGGACTTTAGGCTTGGGGAAGATTTTAAAGTGTGCAGGAGGTCGTTCCATAATTGCGGCGCTGTGTTTTGGATCGGGCCGTTTTCTTTTTGTATTGAGGTAGACTAAATAAAGTGCTGGTACCGGATCGGAGGTTGTAGGAGGTGGGAAAAGCAGAGGAGAGCCTTCTGCTCAGGTAGGGTGGGAGTTTCCCAGAAAAGCTCTTAAACACAAGGCTGGAAAGATGAAGGGTGCGGCTGGATTCCAGTGACAGCCAGTTTAGTTCTTTTAGCATGTCACAATGGTGGGTCCTGCAGGGCCGCCACCAGAAATTTTGGGGCCCCTGACAAAGCACAAGGTCTGGGCGCTCGGCCTTCCCACGAGTCCGCCCACAGGACTCCTACCTAGTGAATGCAGTGTGTGTGTGTCAGTGTAGTGAATGCAGTGTGTGTGTGTGTCAGTGTAGTGAATGCAGTGTGTGTGTGTCAGTGTAGTGAATGCAGTGTGTGTGTTTGTCAGTGTAGTGAATGCAGTGTGTGTGTGTCAGTGTAGTGAATGCAGTGTGTGTGTGTCAGTGTAGTGAATGCAGTGTGTGTGTGTCAGTGTAGTGAATGCAGAGTGTGTGTAAGTGTAGTGAATGCAGAGTGTGTGTGTTAGTGTAGTGAATGCAATGTGTGTGTGTTAGTGTAGTGAATGCAGTGTGTGTGTGTTAGTGTAGTGAATGCAGTGTGTGTGTGTTAGTGTAGTGAATGCAGTGTGTGTGTGTTAGTGTAGTGAATGCAGTGTGTGTGTGTGTGTTAGTGTAGTGAATGCAGTGTGTGTGTGTGTTAGTGTAGTGAATGCAGTGTGTGTGTGTGTGTTAGTGTAGTGAATGCAGTGTGTGTGTGTGTGTTAGTGTAGTGTATGCTCTTCCCTCTCTGTAACTCCCGCGAGACGTGCGTGCCGCGTGGAGAGTTGCCATGGTAACTCGTGGCAACGCTCTGACGGCCGCGGGTCTCGCGGGAGTTACAGAGAGGAAAGAGCTTGTAAGTATACTTGCAGTCCGCTGGGCCCCCTCTGCAAGTACAGGGAGCCGGGGGCCCACGGCTGCACACATAGATAGCGATATTCGCTATCTATATGTGCAGAGAGGGAATGTGGGGCCCAGGACTGCCAAAGCAATCCGGGCCCCCCAGGACTGCCGGGCCCGTGACAACCGTTATGGTTGTCACCCCCTGATGGCAGGGCACCTAGTTTTGGATAAAGTTAAGATGCAAGTTTTTCTACGTGGAGGCCAAAAGATAGATTGGGGTCTAACAACATACCCAAGTATTTAAAGAGTGGACTGCGGTCAGTGTGCTATTTGAATTTGTTTTCATGGATAGGTCGGAATTGTGTAATTTGTGTAATTTAGGTACTGTGTCAAAGGCCTTGGCAAAATCAAGTAAAATAGCTCCAGTTAGGTCTCCTTGTTCCATGCCAGTTTGGATGTCATTGCAAACTTTTAGGAGGGCAGTTGTAGTGGAGTGATTCTGGCGAAATTGATTGATCAGGGGTCAGATAGTTAGATTTTTGGTAGTACTCACAAAGTTGCGTATGGACACATTTTTCTAAGATTTTTGACAATACCGGAAGCAATAATATTGGGCGATAGTTAGAAACCAAAGTAGTGTCACCACTTTTATGGATAGGCACTACTCTCGCAGTCTTCCAAAGTTTGGGTATGTATCCAGACACCAAGGATTCGTTAATTAGAGTTGAGACGGGTTTAGCAATTGCCGGCGCACTGAGCTTCAACAGCATTGCTGGGATTTGATCAGGTCCAGACTGGTTTTATATTTTTAGATTATTTAGGTGTTTTTAACTACACTAATGGGTACAGGTCTAAAGATAAACTTGTCTATATTGGGCCTTTGCAAATTTAGTGGGGCCTGATCCACATTTGTAGTTTCAGGATGCGTGTCATTTATTAGTTGGCAATCAGGGCAGTAGAGCATCCGACAAAATAATTGTTAAAGGCATTTGCTACATCTAAGGGAAGTTGCAAGGTTTGGTTACCCACTTTCACAGTGGAGGGTTGGGAGTGGATTGGGGGAGTTTGTAGTTTATTTATGACTTTCCAAAAATTTCTAGGTTTTGATAAGTTATTGTTCAGATTTTCACAGAAATAATGGGCCTTGGCTAATTGTGTTTTTTTGTGCATATATTTCGCCATTGTCTATATGCACAGTGATCATTCATAGAGCCAGTACGCTTGAACTTTGACCACAAAGAATCCCTAAACTGGTACATTTGGATGAGGTCAGCTGTGATACAGTTCATATGTGCTCCTTTTACCTTCACCTTACGCAGCGGGGCATGCAAATTCCAAACTTGTAGGAGTTCAGACTGAAAGAATTCAACAGCACAGTCTAGATCTGGGATAATGTTTAATCTGTGCCATGAGAGGTTCTTGATGTCTGATGTTCTTGATGAAGACCAACAGTTCACTTTTTGGGTTTTGAGCTATGGTTTCACTAAGGAGATGGGCTATGTCAGATAGGGAATGCACAGGGGAGCTAGGTGGGCGGTAGATTCCTGCAACAATGATTGATTTACTGCACGGGATCTCAATTGTGCCAGAAAGGAAATCAAAGGTGGCAGAAGGGCTAAAGTTTTGTAAGGGGGTAAACTTTATGGAGTTGTCAACATAAATAACAATGCCTCCTCCTCTCTTTGCTCTGTCATTTCTAAAACATGAATACCCCTGTATCGCAATGGCAGTGTCTGGTATTTTAGTCGTTAACCATGATTCTGAGAGCACAATGATTTTTGGTTTGTAATGGGAACACCAGGCTTGCAGTGCATCCAGTTTAGGGAGCAAGCTACGGATGGTGCAGTGCACAAAAGAGAGGCCTTTTTAGTGGGGAGATTAGGACTAGAATTAGCCGGGGGACCAGGGTTAGACCAGTGGTGTATCCTGGTTTTGTGCTGCCCTAGGCAGGACAAAACTCAGGCACCCCCCCGCGCCACCCCCACCCGCGCCACCGCCACCCAACCTTCCCCCCTGCTCCGCCTTCTAAATACACACACACACATTCACTGACAGATACGCATTCACTAGCTAACAGAAACACACAGTCACTAACAGACACACACACACACTCACTAACAGACACACACACTCACAGGCAAACACACACACTACAGACATCCACACTAACAGACATCCACACTAACACTAACATTAACATACACACTAACACTAACAGACACACACACTAACACTAACAGACACACACACTAACATACACACACACTAACATACACACACACTAACAGACACACTAACATACACACACTAACAGACATCCACACACACACTAACATACACACACTAACACTAACATACACACTAACAGACACAAACACTAACAGACATCCACACACACACACTAACATATACACACACTAACACTAACATACACACTAACAGACACAAACACTAACATACATACACACAAACACTTACACACACTAACAGACACACTAACATACACACACTAACAGACATCCACACACACACACTAACATACACACACTAACATACACACTAACAGACACAAACACTAACATACACACACTAACAGACATACACACACTAACACTAACATACATACACACACACTAGTGTTTTTTTTAATTTATTTTTATTTGACCCCCCCCAGCCTCCTTACCTTTGGTAATGCTGGGGGGGGTTCTTCCTCTCCCTGGGGTCCAGTGGCTGCAGCGCTGGGCGGGCGGCTGGCGAGGGAGCTCTTCCCCTGAGCGCTCTGCTCTGCTCAGCTCCCTCGCGCGCCGCCAGCAGAGTGATGCTGGGAGCCGGAATATGACGTCATCTTCCGGCTCCCGGCCTCACTCTGCTGGCGGCGCGCGAGGGAGCTGAGCAGAGCGCTCAGGGGAAGAGCTCCCTCGCCGCCCGCCCGCCCAGCTCTGCAGCCCAGCAGCCCAGCAGCCCAGCATGTCTGTTAGCCACGAGGCTAACAAGACATTTGCCTTGGGCATTTGGGGGGCGGCGTTTTTTGCCGCCCCCTGAAGAATGCCGCCCAAGGCAAATGCCTTGTTTGCCTCGCGGCTAATACGCCCCTGGGTTAGACTCCACATCATTTGCAAGGGCAAGTAACATAAGGAATAGGAATTTGGACATCATTTTTGTTTGGCCATATAGTGAATGGGATACTTTATAGTTTTGTGAGATGGGGGTAGGAGGGCTATTTTTTATAACTCTCCACCAGCACTCAGCAGATAAGTTAAAAGAAGAGAGCAGGCCATGATGTATGATAATTTGTGTTCCAGTTTGAGGTGTGTGATTATGCTGATAGTGACGTGAACAAAATTGGATTGAGAAAACATACAGACAAATATGAAGAGCAATAGCTACACAAACATAGTGGGTTCTGTACAGTTATATTTGAGAGTCCAATAATCAAGAACATAGAATTACAGAGTCTTGTAACTTCAGTTCTCTGGACTGGTACACTGTAGTTCCACCCTCATCGACACCACAGCCAATACACATGCTTTGTATGTTTATTATTTTTCAGAGAATGTGTGTAAATCAAGAAATGCCTTCTTAAATTCATATCTGATCAACATTTAGGCTAAAATATGCAAATGTAAAAATTTATTTAAGTCTGCTCTGTTTTGATTGTCTATTTTGGCCTGAAATTTGACAACCCTGACTATTGACACTCCATTGAGTTAAAACGCGTTCATTCTTTCTCTTAGAAATATCCCTAGAATTTTCTAAAATGCTGTTTGCTGTTGTGCCTTTCTTTTAAAAAAAACAAAACAAAAACAAACAAAAAAAAGATAAATCACACAAGGATTTTAAGTGCCAAGTTTAAAAAAAACATCTTTGTTCATGGAAATGTACCATGCAGTGTAAACAACAAATGTATATTCTCCAGGTGTACTGTGACCACGGCCAAATAATAGAGATGAAAGTTTGTGACGGGTGACTTATGACCTGGAACGCAGACTCTCCCATAGCAGATCCGGTCACATTCATTAATAAAGTTTGTTTTTTTATTTACTGTAGATGTAAAGTGACAGGGAGGTTGCGATCTGCACTGTTTTTACATTTTTGACCAGGGATGATTTGGCAATCAGTTGCAGTAATTTCAATTTAAAAGCAATTACATTGGTTTGATGAACACACACTCGAAATGCGTTTACAACTGAACGCTTGATAAGAATGAGATAGGGGAATTACCAAAAATTTCCCTGCAGCCATCTTTTTTGTTTCATCTAAAATCTATAAATTCATACTTATTTTTGTTTTTTTAAATCTGACTATAAAGGTAATCCCTTCCCTGTGCTACATTTAAGGGGGCATGCACAGCATGTAAAAGTATGTACTTTAATGGCAAGTCTCCACAGATACTCTCCCTGCATGTAGTGCTACATAATGGAGGAGGTTTGGGGGAAATCAATACAGCTAAAACCAACACACATGCTCACACCCACCCGGCAGGGCTGAATTTCTCATTAGTGCCTACAGGTGCCTGGCCACCAGGGGGCACTTGTTTTGGACACTTCTAATGTGCCTTTTAAAGTTTAAATATGCTGGTGGCGAGATAAGTACCAGTGTCCTCTGCAGTCCAGTCAGCTTTAATGGCAGTGCTGCAGGAACAGTTATAGAGGGTGTAAAACTCAGTGTTTCCCCAGCTCCTCCAGTGTGTGTGTGAGACTGGACAGGAAGTGGAAGGGATCACTGAGTAACGCACACTGTATTACAGCAATCTGACTGGTCTACAGAATACATAGGAGCACTGCTGTATTTCTAATGAGGCTAATAAGGAATTTGCCTGGGGTGGCACCCCCCTCCCCAAGCACCCTGGCAGATGCCCTGTTAAGACTCTTTCAGGGGGGACCCAAGATCTGGCCAGCAAAAGCTGAGCAGATAGAGCTCAGAGGATAGCGCTCCCTTGCCACTCGCATTGGCTGACTGACTGCTGGCCCGCCTGTCTCTGTCTGCATGCCTACCCGTCCAGCAGCCAGCCCCACTGGACCCCAGGAAAGAATCCACTCCAGCTCTCTCAAAGCTAGAGGTGGATTTAAATTAAATATTAAATTACATGTAATGTGTGTTTTAGACAGTGAGTGTGTTAGTATAAGAGTGTCTGTGAGTGAATGTGTGTGTCAGTTTATGTCTGTGAGTGAACGAGTGTGCCCCTGTGAGTGAACGAGTGTGCGTCTGTGTGTGAACGAGTGTGCGTCTGTGTGTGAACGAGTGTGCGTCTGTGTGTGAACGAGTGAGTGGATGTGTGTCTGTCAATGTGTATTTGTCACTGTGTGTGTCTGTCACTGTGTGTGTGTCAGTGAATGTGTGTGACTTTCAGTGTATGTCTGTGAGTGAGTGTGTATCTATTAGTAAGTGAATGTGACCACTCTCTGCATGTACCTAGTGTCTACTGAACAGCAAGTGAAAAAGTGTTCTTACTCACCATTTCTGCCATGCTGTGCAGTCTTGCCATGACTGGCCCAGCCCCGCCTCTATGGCGGAGATCAAACTTTATTATCACAGCCAATCCAATGCTTTCCCATAAGAAAGCATTGGGAGGCTATTGAGCATGCACGGCAAAACGCCCAGCTGGCCAATCAGCATCTTCTCATAGAGATGCATTGAATTAATGCATCTCTATGGGAAATGTTCAGTGTCTCCATGCAGAGTGTGGAGATGCTGAACGAAGGTTCTGCACACTGTGTAGCACTGACCCATTAAGCACCTCTAGTGGTCATCTGAGTGACTGAAATGCCAGCAGGGACTGACTCAGCAGAACATATACATTAATCAGTGCGGGTTCTGGTGACTATAGTGTCCCTTTAACAGAAAACTGACACTTTTTATTACTATTAAAATGGAGGTTTAGTTAAAGGAACTGTATGGTCACCATAACTACTTCCTCAACATTAAAGTTATGGTGCCGAGGTGTCCTACGTGAAGACATTACACTGTTCTCAGACTTCCCATTCTCCAGTAGCAACCGGCTTCTTAAATTGAGTTTCAGGAAACTTGGGGTGATGCTGGGCACGGGAGACACTAATTGTCTCGAGAGGTCAGCTGACTCTCTAAGCCATTAAGTAGCTCCCCATTAATACGAATAAGGTACATATCAAATCACTTTGTGTAAACAAGATATTTTTTTTTAATCTAAATTACATTTACGAATTATAAAGAAAAAAAAAAAAAATCATGCAGCGTCTATGCAACAAATGCTAACCTTAATAATGATATTTTCACTAATAGGCCCAACACATATTCTCCTGGAAGTCTCATGACGCACAAAATGACAAAGACATCTTATACATATTTTAAGTGGTAAATTGTGTGAGTTGTAATATAGATCATTAAAGACGTTTTTATTTTGTTGCTTACAGCATTAACCACATGTATGTAATGGGAAAAGATCTTGTGATTGCTGCCCAAGGGAGCACTATAATCTCCTGCATCCATTAACCAATAATGCTTTGCGCTCTCTGAGTCTGACGTTAGAATTTCTACCCCACACATACGTTTTTATGTAAAGCTTTTACTTCTAGAGTAAAGGAATACAAAACTGTAATCCCAACACTAAAGTGTCCCTCTGCCTCCATGCCCCCCGCCCAGGCATGAATTCAAGGACCAAGGTCCCTTGGCATGGGATTTGGCATGGGATTGCAACAGCTACGCAATCCGACAACCTAATGCACATGTGTGCCATGCTGGTATTGACTCAATGCTTTCCTATGGGGTATGGGATTTTGAAGACACTGGACTTCCATGTGTACCAGAAGCAGTCTTAATTCTGCAAATAGGCATCAGAAATACTTTCTCCAGGGCACACCTTGGTGTTGTGGTCTGACGAACATCACAGAGAATCTCGTTAGCCAACTTTAGTCACTGGCTTTCAAACTCATCCACAAAAGCCAACAGTGGTCTATAATTCATTCAAAGGAGCAGTCCTGCTAGATTCTAGAAGAATGGTTTTACATATGCTCAACATAAGAGATGTGCGTTCTAAACAAGCAAAAAAATATTTTATATTTACTACGAGGGATAACATAGTAACGCAGGCTCCTACTCCTACATATAGAAAATAATTTCATGTGATTTAAAAAAAAAACAAAAAAAAAACACTCCAACAATAAAACTTAAATACATTTGAAAAAACCCTCATAACTTTTCTGTAGAAGCAAGACAGTCTTTGCACTCAACCTTGCTCACTGTAAGATTATTATGGTCAATGATATTGGGTCAAACCAAAAGTTTCTCATGGGTAAGAACTTGGGATGTACGGAGCGTCACACTCTCCACCAATCAAGTGTTTCTCAAAGGGACCCACTGAATTCAGTGCTTCTTCATGAGAAGCAATGCCTTCCGCTTTGAAGGAGTAATTAAAGCAAGAGAGGTAGAGAACTCTCCCTGTTGTCTGATTGACAAAATATTTTAACATGAGTGCAACTTTTTCTTGAAAATAGCATCAAAAATAAGCAAATAAGGAAACCTGCAGTTAATCCCTAAAACACTTCAGCAAACTGAAACGCTTAAAGGAACGGGGGTGTTTGAGACTTTTGGGAAAATATTGGTAGATCCTTCAATGAACCGTGTTTAAGTCTCAGGTGGGCAAATCCCAAAAATGTGAATAATGCTATTAGAGACACGTATTTTTTTAGTTTTCAGTATGGTTTGTTCTCCGTACAAGGGCTAAGAAGAGCATTAATGTCCTGAGACACTCCGCAGTATTAGAAATTTTGTATTTTTGTCTCACGATAAAGACAACATTTTAACCACCACGGTAGTAAGATTTAGCTGTGGTTGAAATGTTGCGTGTATTGTCACTACCAACAATGAACAATGAAGCAGTCAGTGTGTGGTGCCTTGATGTGGGTAGTCAAGTGGAGCCCAAGGAAGATTTTGTATGTTAGATAGTGATTGGGCTACGTTATAAAATACAAATTAAACGGTTTGCCATACTTGCCAAATCTTAGTTAAGATGCACAAAATAAAAATACATGTATACAGTGTATTATTTAATGTAAGTAACGGACGTACAGACTCAGGATGCAATAGTCTCTGTTTTACATCAGTTTTAATTAGCAAAGATTACACAATGTATTCAGATAGCCCTCCCTCATTGTACTGTAATTGGAGTCTGTGTTTCTTATCCCAGGGTAAGTGTTAGCTCACTGTTATAAATGGAAAAACCTTGCCCTAGTGTTAACAAAAGCCATAACTCTTAGCTCATGTTGATCCTCTGTGAAAATATACCTTTCTAATAACGATTAATCACGGGTCAGCAATGCTGCTTATCAAGATAATTATCACGTGGACAACAGCATTGATCCTATAGAGAATTCCTAGCACGCAGTAACATTCACAGGACGGGAGACACACCTGCCCTAAGCAAAAATCACACGCTTCAAATGAAAACAAAAAAAGTTAAGTCAAAAGGGTAACTGGAGCCTCAATGGTATAAAAAAGAGACAACGTTATCCCACGTTAACTACATTGCGCAAAAGAACAATCCAAGTACCATAACCACTACAGTGCACTATATTGGCTATGGAGCTTGGAGTATTTTCTAACAAATAGGAAATGTTATAAAACAAAAAGCAGCACAGGCAATGGTAAACTACTGCACATCTTTTGTCTGTACTGTAATATATTTTATTTTCCCCATACAGCACACACAGTTACATCTATGATTTTGTTACTGTAAGTAGTCTTTGATTTTGCACAACAAAGAGCCGGATGCATGTGGACCAAGGAAAGTTTAACAATTTCAAAATGCTGCTGTATTCTTTAAAGTGACATTATAGTCAGCAGAAGTTTAATGTATTGTATACAGCTTAATGTTGTTATTCTGAGCATAGAGAGCTCCTGCAGGCTTTTTGCTGTAAACACTGCCTTCTCAAAGATTCAATGCATCTCTATGAGGAGATGCCGAGTGGCCACCGCGGCGTCTTGCCGCGTATGCAAATGCCTCCCATTGCATTTCTATTTGACAGCATTGGATTGGCTGTGCTCCTCAAGAGTGATGATCTCAGCCAAGAAGGCAGAGTGGGGCAGGGCCAGTTGCAATGACACCCAAGCAGTGCTGGAAATAAAGTGTGTTTAACACATTTTTAACAGGGGGCAAATGGGGCTGGGGACCTAAACAGCTCATTTAGAACTAGAGTCTAAGGAATACACAGGTCTGTATTCCTGACACTATAGATTTTTTTTAAAGAGTAAATTAATGAAAGCTAAACATAGTAGTTTTCCTTTTGCCAAGCCATGAATCAGACCTGCCAATCCTGATGTTTACTTCACTTTCTAAAGAACTGCTGCATTTATCCATCTCAGCAAGAATCCCAGGAGATTTCGACTCATACAGCAATTCCTGTACGGGCAGCCTGCCATTCTGATAAAACCGCTTATGGGACAGAATATTACCATGAGTGCAAAAGGCAACACAGCGCCACACACCATAACCTCCCACCATTCCCTAAAAAGTGGGCAAGTACACAAGCTCAATCTATTACCATCTCTGCTCTGAATTCGGGAGTGCAAGCTGTGGCTGCATTATAACACCAACACTCTGATACAGCACGTAGAGTAGGATAGATTTAACCGATACAGTGTGACAGCTAGAAAGCATACGAGAACATAAAGAGCTACTCTAAAATGTCTTTTCTATGGATAAGTCACAAATCTGGGGGCCACCCCTAATAAACATATACCCTGTACATATACACACAAGAAAGAAAAAAAAAGGATCTATACGGAGCCTTGAGTGGAGGTTTTCCTTAACTCTAGTCCATCCATCTAACAGCGGTCTTTCGAGCAACCTGTGAATTGTCCAGGTATCTAATGCAATGAGAAGTCTCTTATGGTACATTTTCCTGCTCCCTGCCACTACGCTGCAATCACGACCCTTGTGCATGATACGGTTTTGGTATTGCCCTGTAATGCTGTAATGATGCAATTTTCTTTTCTTGGTTTTATACCATGTTTTATTTATATTTTTCCTTTCTCTTGTACAATGACAATGTGCTTCACCATTCTACTTCGTCTGCAATGCATTGCTTAAATCTGATAAACCTGATATACCTGTAACGCAATCAATGGAAATAAATATTTTTTTCTCATTAGCTGTGAGAGAGAGAGAGAGAGAGAGAGGGGGAGAGAGAGAGAGAGAGAGAGAGGGGGAGAGAGAGAGAGAGAGAGAGAGGGAGAGAGAGAGAGAAAGAGAGAGGGGCATATTGAAAAGGAAGCTCATTGTAGACAAATTGGGATGGTGGGCCATAGCTGCAAGCTCATGTCGGGGGGTTTGGGAGATAATTACTTTGTTGTGGTGTACATACCCAAATATCTTGTCAGCTTATTTATAAAGGTGCTAACCACTCATTTAAACTCTTCTCACACACCATCTCTCTTCGAACTGAGTAATGGCCCTCGTTACAAAGTGACCAATTTACCAGTTCAGGATTTCCTCTACAGGATAAGCAGGAAAGGTTCTGTTATGCATCACTAGCATATATCAAGTTGAACTTCGGGGGGTCCTTGTTGGGAGTAGAAACTAGAGAAATCACGTTTCCACAACTATCCCAGAGTTCCCAGCTTGACATGTAAATGAGCTCAGATAGGCATTGCGTATTAGACTTCATAGTGCATGTCCACAGGTCCCCTTAGCAATGGACACTCTACGGGTTCGTATTAAACTACAGTTTTAGGTATTTGCTGGGCACAGCATCTGGCACAGAATGAATGTGTTAATAAACGCCGTTTGCATGTCCTTTGCCACATTCAATATAACACTTTGAATGCCGGAGTTGTGCCTGACACACTGCTGTGCACTTATAGCGTTAATGCTTGCTTTAGGTCACAGGGACAAGCACGCCTCTCTGGTAATGATACCTTAAAATAAAACATTGAAATCCACCTTGAGTCAATCCTTCTGTTGCTACGATGCCCGGTTTTCTTTTTTTATTAAAGATTTACCAAATTATATTCAGTCCTGGCACAGCCAATGCACGAGAAGCAAATATTATTTTAGTTTCTCCTCTGTCTACGCCGACAGGTGCAAAGGGATGAACTTCTAGCAATTATTAACAGCGGGACAAGATAGAGGCTCTTTAAATAGAGCAGTGCGGGTTTCTGCTATTATTTTTATTTTTCAGGTTTAAACATGGGGGATGTTCAAAGGAACACTGCAGCGTGTGGATTAGAAACACGTATTCCTAATGCTATTGTGTTCTTCTAATTATATGTCGTCCCGCCCTTAAGTGTGCAATAAATTTTTTATTTTTTATTTACTTAACTTGTAGCCAGGGCCGGACTGGGAACAAAATTCGGCCCGGGCATTTTTAAATCACAGCAGCCCACTAAAAGGGGGCGGGGCTAGATAGGGTGTGTTTTGTCATCCCTAATGATAAGCACGCCCCATCACAAAGTGAGCATGTTGGTTCAATGCTCTTCCAGGGCAGACCATGCACAGAGCTCTGCTGAAAAGCTCTAGCATGAGGAAAAAAGCCCTGTATTTGTTCTGCACAGTGCAAGCAAATTTAATAACATGCTTGCACTGTGTTTCCTTGCAACTTGTCTCAGGTGTCTCTATAAAT
This sequence comes from Pelobates cultripes, assembly GCA_933207985.1. Classification (NCBI taxonomy): domain Eukaryota; kingdom Metazoa; phylum Chordata; class Amphibia; order Anura; family Pelobatidae; genus Pelobates; species Pelobates cultripes. The sequence continues at coordinate 317,271,618 of OW240916.1, read as the reverse complement.
GGATACCAGGAGACAAAAGGGCCAGGAAAGAGTATTGTGCATGTGTTTGGAGCCTGCTTGTGGGATTGTGTGTGTGTAGAGTGAGCTGATTGTGGTGTGGTATTGTGTTCATAGGTTGGTTTCAGTCATGTTGTGTAATGTATGTGTGTATAAGGGGCATAGTGTGTATAGGTGATGTAGTGTTTGTAGAGTGTGTGTGCATAGGGGATCCAGAGTGTGTATGTTAGAAATGTAGGTGGTGCAGTGTGTGTATGTGTAGGAGATCTTGTGTGTGTTTGAAGGACCCAGACTGTGTATAGGAGATTAGTGCGTGCGTGTGTGTGTGTAGAAGAGTGTATGTAGGGATGTGTAGACGATCCTGAGTTGGGTAGGGGATCTAGTGTGTGTCTGGAATGTAATGTGTTTAAGGGTGCAGGTTGTGTGTGAGGAGTTCTTTAGTATATATACACATATATATGTTTGGAAGTATTGTGTGTGTGTGAGTGGTGCAGTGTGTTTGTGTGAGGTGTGCAGTGTGTGTGAAGGGTGTAGGGTGTAGTGTGTATGTGTGAAGGCTGTAGTGTGTATTTGTGAGGGGTATAGTGTGTGCTTTGGATCTCGCAAGAGGAACCTGACGGAGCTGCAAGAGCTCCTCCGGGTCCTCTGCTTTCTCCCTCCCTCCCCAGCCGGCGGCCGCAATACACTGCACGTGGGCCGGTGAGGGAGATCTTTGATCTCCCCACAGGCCCGTCAAGGAACACAGTGGGGGCTGGTGCTCGGGTAGTGTCGGCCCTCCATTGATCGGCCGGGAAGATCCTGTAACCAATGGTCCGGGCCCAGGGGCGTATTAGCCGCGAGGCAAACAAGGCATTTGCCTTGGGCGGCATTTTTCAGGGGGCGGCAAAAAACGCCAAATGCCTGACATGGCGGGCGGGCGGCGCTGGCTGCAGGCGAGGGAGCTCTTCCTGTGAGCGGTCTGCTCAGCTCCCTCGCACGCCGCAGAGTGAGGCTGGGAGCCGGAATATGACGTCATCTTCCGGCTCCCAGCCTCACTCTGCGGCGCGCGAGGGAGCTGAGCACTCAGCTCAGAGGAAGTGCTCCCTCGCCTGCAGCCAGCGCCGCCCATTAGCCCGACCGGCAGCCACTGGACCACCAGGGAGAAAGAGGAACCACCCCCCCCCCAGCACTCCCAAAGGTAAGGAGGTTGGGGGGAGCTTTAAATTAAAAAAAAAAAAGTTAATGTGAGTGATTGTGTGTGTGTGTCTGACTGTGTGTGTTTGTGACTGACTGTGTTTGTGTCTGTGTATGTGTCTGACTGTGTGTGTGTGTTTGTGTCTGACTGTGTGTGTTTGTGTTTGTGTCTGACTGTGTGTGTTTGTGTCTGACTGTGTGTGTTTGTGTCTGACTGTGTGTGTGTGTGTGTGACTGTGTGTGTGTGTTTGTGTCTGACTGTGTTTGTGAGTGTGTGTGTGTGTTTGTGTCTGACTGTGTTTGTGTATGTGTCTGACTGTGTGTGTGTGTGTCTGACTGTGTGTGTGTCTGACTGCGTGTTGTCTGTGCGTGTGTGTTTGTGTCTGACTGTGTGTGTGTGTCTGACTGTGTGTGTGTGTTTGTGTATTTAGAAGGTGGGGCGGGGGGAAGGGTTGGGTGGGCTGGGCGCGGGGTGGGAGGGTTTGGGTGTAGGGGAGGGCTGAGTTTTGTCCTGCCTAGGGCAGCACAAAACCAGGATACACCACTGTCCGGGCCTGCTTGTATGCTTTGACGCACACCCCTCTCCATGCCGCCACCCCGCCTGACATCAAGATTAATCTTATACTGTGAGGTTAGTGCTCATGCCCAGCTAATTGCTCTGCACCAATCAGCACCTACTCAGAGATGCATCGACTATAGGGTCCCCATTAAACATTATATTGCAAATCTTGGTTAGTGAGCGTTAAAAAATTTAAACAAAATCATTGTTTAGTAGATAAACCCACAATCAAGACATGCATGTATTTAGATGGTAATAGGGATATATCTACAAAGATCTTGCGATAGCTGGCATCCTTACACCTGCAGCCTTCCCAGCACAGAGTTCCAGTCTCACTAAGAAGCCTCAGATTCTCAGCCATGCCTGCGTGGCAATGCGAGAGCCGGGGAGAGTCACGAGGATGAAGGAGTCGGGGATTTTAGGTACCATGAGGCCAATGGATGCATGAGTACCTCACAGGCTCACTATTATTCTTGTTTTTTATTATAATTCCGCAGCGCTGTGCAATGTGTGGACTAATAGACATGTATTTGTAACCAGACGAGGGATTGATGTCCCTGCTCAATGAGCGCACATGCTAGAGGACTGGAGAAAACAGTGACACATTACCAATTCCGTTAGCTCGGTAGTACTATTGGAAGAAGGAAGAAACCCTCCATTGACAGCCAGGGAAGTGTTAATGGATTTATCAAAGTTCCGAATTCTCATAAAAACAGACACTTCATAAAGTGCAATTAAGATGACATACGCCTCACATATAAACCACGTCAGCAAACAGAGTATGGAGAGCTGCTTTAAAGCAAACGCGTAAACTGGGGGCAGCGTGAAGAAAATAAAAACACATAAGTCAGTAATTTATATTAAGGTTTAGCAACAAAGTCAATAGAACGCGCTTACCAGCAAAACAATACAATCCGTCATGAAGGAGCCTTTGTACGTTTAAACAGAACATATGCAAACAGTAATTGGATACGCTGGCACATGCCCACTGTTACAGCCATTGCAATGAAAGCAGAGCTCTGAACCAGATTTGACTATTGTAACAATATGTAGACGAGATTGTACAGCCGCAGAATGCATCATGGAGTTCTTCAGCTGGTTACAATTATATGATCTCTCTCTAAAGTAGAGACAATTCCTAAATCCCAGAATACAATAAATACAAAAACAATATTTTTATAGGAGACATTGAATTTCCTGCAAGACATCACTAAAGCACTGAAACATTATTGTTATTATTTTTATCAAACCCACAAAAAAAATACAAAGATCCTGAGATTTGTAATTTATTAAAAACCAGACTTGCCCTGCTTCAAAGGGGCTTCTCTCTGATTCTTTATAAAAATAATGTTTTTAAAAGCTAACATTGCAGGATACACACGAGTAACCCATAAAACCATGTCAGCAGATTTAGTTGGAGATGAAGGAGTGCAGCAGGTTACAAGTAGTTTCATTCATGAAAATACAATCCACTTTATAGAATGTTTCCATTCATTCAGGTCTTTGTGACAAACTATTTGTCACCACACATATAAGCAATGTCTGATAAAAAAAAAACAAAAAAAACCCAACGAATTAATTAGGAGTTAAATACTATGCTCACACAGCACATGGCATAGGACAGAGATGAGGAAATGGTTCTCCTATAATGCCATGAAGTATGTGTGAGGTCAGGAGGGCATCAACACCCCAGGCCACTGGGATACTGAGCTTGAGGGCTAAGAGCTCACTGCACCACTGGATTGAGGGGAGGGGGGGGAGAGAGGAGGGGGACAGAGACAGCAATAATGACTTAGATAAAACAATTAGACAGTTTATTCACTAAAATAATGCATTCATTAAAATGTGCTTTGTTGGAGATTCAAAGTGAATTCAAAATACAAAATAGCAAAACTATGAACGCAGCGGATTTAAATCACTTTTTCACTTTTGCCATTTTGAAGAGAAAATGAAAAGAAAAAAAATTTCATTACAGAAAATTCACACTTCAGAGCTACACTCTCACTTGTTACAGCATTTAGCTAGTGCTAATGTAATAAACCTGTAATGACATATTAAGCCCATGGCCTGACAATGAAATAAACAGTGTGATTTCCTTACAGTCACTCAGTCTGAAAACCTAAACATTTTGGGCTAATTATGGTATTATAAATAATAATTAATTTCCCAATTAAAGTGACACCGACAGAATGCATCATGGGAATGATAGATGAAAGTGTGAGATAAGCGCTATCTCCTGTGTCCAGGCCCTAAAAAGGTCTCCTTGTCAGACACAGACTGAAGACTTCCTCTGATCTTATCAAAGTTCCCAACCCAACATGTAAAGACAAACAAATGGGTGTCAGAGTTAAATGAAGTCAAGACTGTATTTACACCAGATGCATCATCTTAGCACATAATAGCACATGGGGCTTAATTGCCCTTTTGTTAACAAAAGAGACAATAGCCTTTTACTCCTCAATCAGAGCTATTTACTAAACTTCCAAATCAGAGTCAAATAAGGCCTTGATTTAATATAATTGGATACACTTTTCTATATATATATATATAAAAAAAAAAAATATCAAAATACTAAAAATATTTTTCAAAAATATTAAACTGGGCAATGAGGGGTTGTAGCTCTAACATACTGTGTGATGGGGGTTGTAGCTCTAACATACTGTGTGATGGGGGTTGTAGCTCTAACATACTGTGTGATGGGGGTTGTAGCTCTAACACACTGTGTGATGGGGGTTATAGCTCTAACATACTGTGTGATGGGGGTTGTAGCTCTAACATACTGTGTGATGGGGGTTATAGCTCTAACATACTGTGTGATGGGGGTTGTAGCTCTAACATACTGTGTGATGGGGGTTGTAGCTCTAACATACTGTGTGATGGGGGTTGTAGCTCTAACATACTGTGTGATGGGGGTTGTAGCTCTAACATACTGTGTGATGGGGGTTGTAGCTCTAACATACTGTGTGATGGGGGTTATAGCTCTAACATACTGTGTGATGGGAGTTGTAGCTCTAACATACTGTGTGATGGGGTTATAGCTCTAACATACTGTGTGATGGGGGTTGTAGCTCTAACATACTGTGTGATGGGGGTTATAGCTCTAACATACTGTGTGATGGGGGTTATAGCTCTAACATACTGTGTGATGGGGGTTATAGCTCTAACATACTGTGTGATGGGGGTTATAGCTCTAACATACTGTGTGATGGGGGTTGTAGCTCTAACATACTGTGTGAGCTCTAACATACTGTGTGATGGGGGTTGTAGCTCTAACATACTGTGTGATGGGGGTTGTAGCTCTAACATACTGTGTGATGGGAGTTATAGCTCTAACACACTGTGTGATGGGGGTTGTAGCTCTAACATACTGTGTGATGGGGGTTGTAGCTCTAACATACTGTGTGATGGGAGTTGTAGCTCTAACATACTGTGTGATGGGAGTTGTAGCTCTAACATACTGTGTGATGGGAGTTATAGCTCTAACATACTGTGTGATGGGGGTTGTAGCTCTAACATACTGTGTGATGGGGGTTGTAGCTCTAACATACTGTGTGATGGGGGTTATAGCTCTAACATTCTGTGTGATGGGGGTTGTAGCTCTAACATACTGTGTGATGGGGGTTGTAGCTCTAACATACTGTGTGATGGGGGTTGTAGCTCTAACATACTGTGTGATGGGGGTTATAGCTCTAACATACTGTGTGATGGGAGTTGTAGCTCTAACATACTGTGTGATGGGAGTTATAGCTCTAACATACTGTGTGATGGGGGTTGTAGCTCTAACATACTGTGTGATGGGAGTTGTAGCTCTAACATACTGTGTGATGGGAGTTGTAGCTCTAACATACTGTGTGATGGGAGTTATAGCTCTAACATACTGTGTGATGGGGGTTGTAGCTCTAACATACTGTGTGATGGGGGTTATAGCTCTAACATACTGTGTGATGGGGGTTATAGCTCTAACATTCTGTGTGATGGGGGTTGTAGCTCTAACATACTGTGTGATGGGGGTTGTAGCTCTAACATACTGTGTGATGGGAGTTGTAGCTCTAACATACTGTGTGATGGGAGTTGTAGCTCTAACACACTGTGTGATGGGGGTTGTAGTTCTAACATTCTGTGATAGTAATACGTAGGCAGGGACAGGGAGCATTGTGATAACCATCATGAGAAAGACAAAGTGCAAGGGTGAAGATGAGGCCTTTGCATTGAGGGAGATAACAGAGGGTCAGTCTAAGCACCATAACCACATTACACTGCAGCAAAGTGTGCGGCACCATAACTACACTACATTACTGTAGCATACACTTTGCTTGGAGCATCCGGAACCTGCTCTCAACACTGAAAGTGGCTCATAATGACAATTATTCTTAACTTCATTTGATTTGCAATATATATTTTTATTTCCTCTATATCATTTTATCCAGACAACCCTGTTAACAAAAAGAAAGACATTAACCATAGGATAACACACCTTGGCGCAGTCTCTCGCCAGCAGTATACCCTTCTGATCGCAACGTGAGTCACTCTGTAAGCTGGGCCCCATTCAGATGAACTGTTACCCCTTTATTTGAGCTTCGGGACAGGATTCATGTTGGCCCCAGGAGGGACATACCACATGCAAAATCAAAATACGTTTGGCCAAATATTATTAAGTTGCACCTGGCTCACCCTAAAAACTTATTTTAAATGAAGTAACCTCTTTGTGGTGTCAGAGCATGAATTGGCCTAACTGCTTATTTAAGAAAGCCCCAATCATCTTGTCTCCATATTATATTATTATTGCCATTTATATAGCGCCAACAGATTCCGTAGCGCTTCCCATACAACATTAGCTACAGTAGCATAGTTTATAAAATGCCAAAATATGCTACAAGACAGTTTAAATCGGGATCGAACAGTAAGTAACTGGCCAAGTGAAATGAACAAAACTAAGATAGTTATATAACCTGTATGTTCCTTTTACTTGTTCCCCATTGTACAGCGCTGCAGAATATGCTGGTACCAAATATGTCATTATAAACTCGAACTCAAATCATTTAAGCATTAACACTGCAAATCCTACTTTGCTAAGTCATCCTCTAGTACAGTGATTGTCTAAAGCCAACTGGAAGACGGCATGTAGCCCAGCCCTGATAGGGACAGTATGGCACAAACTATGTGGGTTAATTAATCATGTATACATCTAATCTGCACAGCTCACTCCTACACAGTCTTCAAACAAGGAATGGGACCAAAGAGTAAATAGACGGAACCTTAAGGGCTCTAGGTAGGAACAGGAGATAAGACACAGGTGTGGCTATCTGTCACTGCTGTAGTTTGCCAGCCACAATCAGATACGGTATCTCGTATAGTCCGATGCCCAGACCCAGTCATAAATCACAGTGTGGGCCCAAATTGGTTTCCCCTTCCTCCATCAGAAAAATGGGTTGAAAAAAAACAATTACTTGGGGGGGAAAATGAACTAATACAAGAATGGAAGATTGTATTGATGCAGGACCTAGAAGTAAAATTAGTTAGATTTACAGATGTACGATTCGCTGGGTTTTATTCTCAGTTTTAGATATTTAGTTGCAGTCAGATGTGAAAAGGTACTCCCAAATGTCAAGATGAATAATGAAGTACAATTAATAAAATATTTGCAGTGTAGAAATAAATGTAATACAAATAAAATATATATTTTTAAATATACGCGGGGCGACTCAAAAACAAATTCCGCAATCAGGTGTGACTTGCGAAGCAGAATCCTGTCTTCATCTGTTTTTTTATAATTATTTATATGATCAATGTTGAATTTCACCAAGCTCTGATGTCCGTATTATTTTCTTAAACTAATCCACTTAATTGAATGGATTGTTTGCCCAGACATTAAAGGAACACTATAGTGTTATTAATACAAATATGTATTCCTGACACCATAGTGCTGAAGTGGCTGTTTAGGTGACTGGTCCCCTCCTATCTCAGTTAAAAGGTGATTTTATTTCTCCAATTCTGGTCTTGCCGTGGCTGGCTCTGCCTCCATAGTAAAGCACTGGGAGGCTATTGTGAATGCGCAGCAAAATACCACCCTGGCCAATCAGCAGCTCCTCACGAACATGCATTAAAATCAGTGCATCTGTATGGGGTACGCGCAGCATCTCTATGCAGAAAGTGGAGACTCAGAAGCACCTCTAGTGGCTGTCTGAGTAACTACCACTAGCGGTGTTACTAGGCAGCAATGTAAACACTGCTTTTTCTCTAAAAAGGCAACATTTACAGTGCTTAGCCTGCAGGGACAGGCTGTAGAGTAGACACCAAAACCCATTACGCTAAGCTGTAGTGGTCCTGGCTACGATCGTGTCCCTTTAAAGTCTGTGCTGCATTCTGTAGAACATTGCAATGAGATGACAGTTCCACAGATGGATACATTGTGACTCAATATGTGCTGATCATATATTCCCCGTATCACCTCCAAGTCTTTGCTAATCCAGCTGCACCTTTCTTTTAAATATCAATATATTTTCAGACTGCAGTTCATTGTAGGTTTCATTCCCCTATTGCACATGGCTTTAGAGCAGGGATTTAAACTCTGGCCCCAGATATTGATGGCCAGATTTTTTTTAATTCAGTCGACGATCAGAGAAACACTGGGGAAAATAAATTCACTGCATGCAAAAAAAAAAAAAACAGAACATGCATTTCTACATGGGTGTCATTACTAATGAGAGACTAAAGGTCAGTTCTGTGTTTCAAAAGAACTTTTAACCCAGTCATCAAGATGAACAATAAACTGTTTGGCATGCAGGTTGTGCACACCTATAAAACCTACAGGAATTCAATAAATGCCCACAGGTTAACATGGAAAAGGTTTTATTTATATTGGCTGCTTAAAGGGAAACCCTCTTTTTTCAATGCATTATAAAGAAAATGCATTAAAAACCAGGATGAGTTGAAGCGATATATATAGCTACACTCATCACTAAGGATAAGTGGAACTGCAGCTACAATCAGTTTACACATAGCCCAGTTCACGGTTTAGTAAATCAGGCCTTGCCAAGTCGATGCATGCGCACTCCGTCAGTTCTCTCTCCTGGAAGATTGACAGGAGCCGGAGGAGGTTGGTACTCATGGGGGAGAACACATTTCATATTTTGCTTTTCAACTTTTTAGAAAGCACGCTAGCAATTTCTATCTGTTCCTTTTAAATAATAAGTATGAACAATGCAATAGGGAGAAGACCTTTTCATGTGAAAATCATAATCTTAACCTGTGGAGTTCATGGAACCATTGACGAACTCTCGAGAGGTTCCTTAATAGACTAGAAAAGAATATTAACTGTAAGGCAGACCAGGTGCTCTTCAAAAGAGTTTAGCTAGAATTTAAGTTACCTAATGGTGGGTAACGTCACGGTTAACCCTTAAAGTGCCAGGCAGGTAAGAATGAAAAGTCTATGCAATATTATTCAGTTTTACTCAATTCATTCCATAAGCTCATATATAGAAAACATTAAATTAGGTGGGATCCACGATTTTGCACATTGTGTGTTATATGGCGAATTGCTTATCCAGTGTCAAACTAGGTCAGAAGAAGGCAGTTAAACATGACAAACAAGAACAATGTTGGCAGCCAAGATAATAAGTGTGCCACTCGAAAAATGTGCCCTCAACCATCGCCCGAGGCTGGGCCATGTTCTAGAAGGACCACGAGATACTGTCAAGAGGAAATTACAGTCAGAGAATATATATATATATTTATAAAATGCAGTTGCAGAATATTTTCACCTATTTGTGAAATAATAAACTATAACGACACATTTTATCATCAAAGATGACTGCTGACCACTTTACTCCAGTGTTTAACCTTGATCGGTATATTATAATTATACCTGCACATAGGCATCCATACTATATATCAGTGTCCAGCAGCAGTGCGTTTATAAAAGAAATAACGTTGTCACGTGCAGATGCGGCAAAGAACAGGAAGTGGCTCGGTACTATAATACGAAGGACTTGCAGTGGGCTTCCTGTTTCAATATCTGTTGTATCTTTGCATTCTGGTTACAATCCCAAGGCAAGTGCAAGCAGGAGGGAACTTGACACACGTATCTCAAAACTACATTGTTACAGTCAGGACTCAGAAACCACAAAAGTATTTTGCTACAAGTTCTCTATTAAACTCTGCTTGTGTTTCAAGTCCTTGTTGATAGTTAAACATTAACAATGTTCAAAGGGCTTGTACAGATAAGCACAGTTTGGTTGCCAAAGATTTGAAGGCCATTATAAAATAAATAAATTAAAACTTTTTTTTTTTTTTTTTTATACCTGTCATACAAGAAATGTCAGGAGATCTGACTGCCTTCGGTTGCACGAAGCCAAGCTTTAAGAGGAATAGGAAAGAATACAAAATAATGAGATTGTAATCGCCAGCATTAGGGGACCTCACACAAGGTAAATGAACATGCATAAAGTTTTTCTATTAAGAAGTTACTCCAAACACCACGACCACTTCAGTGTTTTGAAGTAGTCATGGTGCTTGGGATCTGTAATGTTCAGTGTTCCCATATTGAATCCCTTTTCAGAGAAAAGGTAGGGTTTACATTAAAATGCCTGCAGATACAGTCTATAGGCACCAGAACTACTTCATTAAGCTATAGTTGTTCTTGTGACTATAGTGTCTCTTTAAATCACTTTGTTTATGCAGCCCTAGCCACACCTTCCTTGGCTGTGACTCACTCACTCTTACTACACACGACAATAAAAAAGGTCTACATTTTTAAGTTTCCCTTAATGCAGTGTGTTTAATTTAGAATTCCTTATTTCCTGCTCTGTTACTAAACAACTAGGAAGTAACAGGATCAGTTGTCTGATTGACAGCCAGGGGGGTGTAACCAGGTTTATTCATAAAGTGCAGATTTCTAGTAAAATTGGCACGTTTGTAAGGTAAAACAACAAGCAAGCTGAAGTGCTGTGTGTGTTTGGAGTGCTCCTTTCAATGCCCAATCTTTACTTTTTAGCAGCAGTGCGGTTGTCTCATAGTACACAATCAACCAAGCTAATTAAAACGGATTTGTGTATTCAAAATTGTCTTTAAAACCAATCTGTGCATCAGCAGCAGTACTTTGTATTGATTTTAAACCCATTTTACCGCTAATGCTATTAAATAAAAACAAAATTAATTTAGTGGATAAGAGTGCCTGGATTTCTACGGAAACAAGAGATTAACACAAATCAATTGACTTCAATAGGTACAATGAAAAAAAAAAAAGAAAGAAAAAAAAAGTGTAGTTACCGTAAGTTATAAAAACAATAAGAGTGAGCAACAGAACTGAAATCATTTCGATACGTAAAAAGAAAACCTATATTAACGGGTAAAATTGTGCCATATCGGGGTTTTAGGAGTTGCTTTACATAAAAAAAAAAAATATATATATATATATATATATATATATATTATTTAACAGGAAATGTGCTGGCTGTAATTCACAGCTTATGGCGCAAAAAGAGCAAATCTGGATTAAATACTCTTTGGAAAAACAATATACATCTTAACTGAAAACTAGCTCATATTTCTGTTTTTTATTATTTTTACTCGAAAATGAGCAAGTTCCGTATTCAAGAATGTGTCTTTTGTTGGCACAGATTTCTGTATTGTATGTAAACTATTCCATCGCTATATATACAGACAGGCAGCGTTCTCTCACATTACCCAATCAGCTGAGGCTGTCAGGATGTCAAGCTGGTTCTGGTGAGACTGAAAGAATGACAGTCACCCCTAGTGCCACCAATGTATTCATCTTTAACGCTGCGCTGACAGCTGACGGTTACTGTGTTACAGAACTTACAGATCCAGCACTGTTGGAAAAAAAAAGGGATAAGCCCAAAATTGGCTGGACATACATTCAGAACACAGAATTCACAGATGCTTCCCTTCCAGTAATGTCATATTCGCCCCATTTGGATCAGGATTATTCGTATGTAACAAAATAGAATTAGCTGATTTTGGATTTTAGGAACTGGTTACTATTGGCAGTAAATAAGGATTTGAAGTGACACTATAGTGACCCTGACCACTCCATCTTAATGAAGTGATATAGATGCAGTGTCCCTGTCCTTTTAACCCTGCAATTTAAAACAATGCAGTTATTTTAGAAACTACAATGTTTACATTGCAGAGTTTAATCCACCGCCAGTGGCTATTTTCCTGACAGCCACTAGAGGCACTTCTGCTGCACTGACCGAGCAAACTTCTGTCATATAACGCAGATGTTGAATACAACATTCTCCTATCTGATAGCTTGAATGCGCATGTGGCTCTTGCCGCGCATGCGCATCAGGTCCCCAGCACACCTCTATAAGGAGCAGTGAATCTGATCATCTTGGAGGAGGCCTCCTGGATGACGTTTAGGGAGGTGGTGAGCAACGCTGAGAGGGCTTTTGTGCTATAAGGTAAAAGGAAAGTAAAACATTTATTTTATTCATTTTATTGCACACGGGGGGAGGGGTGGACTTATACAGAACTAGTGGGAGGGGCACGATTGGGTTTGTAAACCAATATCTAAATAGAGGGGCGTGCAAAGAAAAATAAATCACCTAATATTGGCACTGAAAACAGAATTCTCTCATAGGTAAAAATAAAGAAGATAAAAGGATATATAGTGTAAATCTGTGAAACACAGCAATTACTTACAATTTGAAAAAAACAAACCCTTTGCTGTATATATTAAATAAAATTACCATTAAATTATATAACAGGTCTTTTATATCCCTGTTTATCTCCAATACGCGTTTTACTGCATAAATCAGCTTCCTCACCATACAAACAAGAACGTTTTATTTCCCACGTAACCAGCAACAAAATACAAAATACGCAAATATAGGACATGTGACTTCAAAAATGAAATCTGTTTACTTGAATGTCTGTGGATTATAACACTTGGGAATGACAACTAGGCGTTTATAAATTAGAATCATGGAGCATTGCATCGTCTAAAAATCATAAAGTATCAAAACACTTCCTAAAACGTCATAAAAACCCCAAACTACTTAAACTGTGCTGTGTGATTTAGTAAAAGTATTAGGTAGAAAGGAAATGTTTTGGATATACAACCTTAAAACATTAACACCAAATGGTTTAAAAGTGGACTTTGATTTACATCATTTTTTTTATAACTCATTCATTTTTATAATTGTTTTTAACACAGTTTTTTTCATTATTGTACTCTTTTTATGGCTTTATATTTTAATACTCTCCTTTTAACCAAGTAATCTACAATCATTGAGGTACTTATTGTCATATTCCCTAAGGAATGACTTACACTCCCTTTTTATACATTTTAAAATATATTTTCTAATAGTTTTTAACTTATCCACATTTCCAAACACCATCACGCGATGGGCATATATTTTTACATTCATTCCAAACTAATTTAGCTTGACTCATCATAACCCCTAGAGTCCGACCACAGATCCAACCACAGCACCGACACTCTCTCTGTGCTGCTCACCTGCCTGCCTCCTGCAACTTGATTGACGAGATATGGCCTTCTTCGCGACTGTTCAATGCTCCCCACAGAGAGCAATGGGAACATGAGGCGAATGCATGGCAAGCAGGGCCGGATTAACAGAGGGGCTGATGGAGCTGCAGCTCCAGGCCCATGCCCCTGGAATAGGCCCATTGATTTTAAAAATAAATATATATATATATATATATATATATATATATTTTTTTTTACTACTCTTCACATGCTCTTGCTTAAGTAGGAAAATTAAGAGGCATGTAGGGGAACAAAACTTGTGCAGACTGGCTGACAATGAAATTAGTTAAGGTAAAGCTGACTTTGCGCACTATGCAAACACTCTCGCTGCTTCAGTCTCTCCAACACTGTGATATGACCCCTTTCTTCTACACTCACTACCTACACCTTTTCTCTGTCCCAACAGGAGCTTCTGCCTGCTAGTAAGAAGGTTAGGAGAGGAGTGGACCAGCGAGGGCTAGGGGACAGTCCTTAGAAAGCGTGGAACTAGCGCATCATTACACACATTTATGCTAAACTCAGAGAGCTGTCTGCATAGTATGCCTTTATTTGGTCATTCTGCATGATTGGCAGGTAGCCTGACGTATATTCACGCCACACTGACTAATTCTTTGGGCAGACACTCCCCCTTATTGAGCATGTTCACCCCTGTGGACGGTACTGGTTACATGATTTGCATCAGTGGCATACCCTTACCCCACCCACAGAAATCCTGCTTCACCAGACACTGCTGTTAGGGGGTATGGATTTACTTGAACGATTAAAGCATTAGACTAGCGTAGAGTACGTGTTTTCTTTTATAGCTATATCCTGTGAGCTTCCCTCCAAGACCACCTCCACCAGATACATGACGCTTCGGAGGTATAACTGTTTTAGTGTTTTCTGTCGATAAGATTCTGTAATTAGGCCCATCATAATTGTCTGCACCAGGCCCAATGGGCTCTTAATTCGGTTCTGTTGGCAGGTGACACAAGCATGCAAGGTTCCCCGTAGGAAAACGTATTCAATGCTTTATGTGCATACGCGTCACGTAACCACGTTTTACTCTGTCAGTGCCACGGAAGTGCCTCTAGTGGCGGTCAGTACAACAGCCACTAGAGGGGGATATAACCCTGCAATGCATTACAGGGTTATACAGAACAAGGTCACTGGATGTGGATTACTTTAGAGTTTTTTTTTTTTTTTTTTTGTTTTAAACTTTCCTGACTCATTAGAACACATACATAAAGTAAATAATGTACGTTACTGCTATTAACTGCTATAACCCAATAATTTATGTTTGTTAATATTCCTTGAATGCTATTCTAATCGCTACTCTTTCTTAAAAACTTGGAACCCAAGCTTCTTGCATTAGCCGAGTGTTACGTGAAAACTTCCTCATTCCAACTAACCAATATTTTCCAAGCTTGTCAAATATCGGGAGATCTTTTGTATGCCAGAGGACAGACCTACGCCTCTTTCACACCTATTAGTTTAGATATTTGTTGTGCTTCGGAAGACATGTTTTTACACATATTTAAGCACTCATCGTATTCCCTTTAACAAAAACGATACACTATTATTTGTCCTTAGAATTCTACTGAGCGATAATATACACAAAGGAGTGTTACACTATGCACCGTTAACAAACATACAAAGATTACTTCTAGTCTTTTGAAGGTGCTGGATATTTAACAAGCCAAATATTTCCCTAGGTTAACATTAGGAAAAAAAAAAAATGGTGCCTCACGAGGTAACATTATGCAACTCACACAGAGGCAATGCAACAGCTTTCTGGTGACCTGTTCATTAACAGGACTGCATAACAGGCAAAAAGTAATAATTATTATTCATAAAGTGCCAACAAGTTCCGTAGCGCTGTACAACAAGTTGATGCAGTGAGACTCTATGAAAGGAGATTTCACCTACAGATGAGGAAGGGATTCTTTACAGAAAGACGTCTAGACAGGCATTTTATCAGTTCAGTTGATGTCTTTCAAAATGTTCCATAATTTTTTTTATTTTTTATTTTATTTTATTTTTTACAAAGCAAGATGTTTAAGGCTAGAACTGTTAGATATGGACCCTATTAAACATCAAGATAGTCCAAGGGAAATCAAGAAGGATTTTTGGTTTTTGACAACTTGTTTAATTTTGCAATTACAGCAGATCCAGGGATGCGTGAAAGGTTGAACGGGACTTTAATCATCTTGTTTTCCTTTCATATAATAAATTATGAAAAAATAATTGTAATTCTAGTGAACTAAATTTTAACATTTAGTCTAAAATAATCGAGCTGTGATTGTAACTCACATAAAGAACTTACTATATTTGCCTAAATGTTGCCATTAATATGTCACTTGGTTACAATGAATGCACTAGACATTTTATAAACATAGACATAAAACCTACTGTCACTGTGTCCCAAATCAAAACATTCTAGATTTCTAATATTCATTTTAAAGATCACATTTTTGGCACGTATGGCCTAATCCACCTAAAACTTCTCCAGAAATTAGTAGTCATTAAAAAACCCACATCATAAAGAGAATTCCATATTCCATTTCCCGTCTGCTTTATTTGACGTCAAATCAGATAAGAGAGTTTTTAATTCATTCAAGACAACCTGTTACTACTCAGCGTTGCACAGGCCGGTCAGTCATATGAAGAATACCCAGAATTCTCAGAATTCTAGACTTTGATCAGATCAGTTAGTGAAATGACACCCAAACCACTTCCTGAGGTTTTTTGACACTGAACTGCTGGTAGAACAAAATATATTAAATAAATCTCTAACTTCAATGTCATCTTGACGACACTTCCTTAGAAACCAAAAAGTATGATCGTCTGAAAAAAAAAAAAATAAGATCACAGCTTAAAACGTACAGCTTGACATGCAGACACCATTTGGCTAAAGCATAATGCTTGATGTAAGGTGAGGTTTGTACAAAGCAAGCACCGGTTACATGTGCTTCCCCAGGAGACACAGCATGGAAGCTGTAAATACCCTGCCATAGTTAGACAAATCTCCTCGCACAACCAAGAAATACCTGTCAAAAGAAACATTGTGTCCGACTTTGAAGTTTCAATCCAAAGGGTTTTTGAAGAATGAAGGAAAACAGGCAGGGATTATTTTCTCCCCAATTGTATTACCTTGCAACAAGTTTGCCATTAGAAAATAAAACGAGCACACTTAGTAAGAAGGACTATTAATTAATCGAACACATACAAAAAAGTCTAACTGGTAAATATAGAACCAAGATTAGAATTTGAAACAAATGCACACAATGTAAAAAGGCAAAGGGATTGTACTGCCTAGAAAATAAACACTTTTGTTTAATGAAACAATTCTTAATCTCATGTCTGAGACGGACATAATCTCAAATAATCGCTGGACATCGCAAAACACAGATATATTGTAAACAACATTTAGTGGTTCGTCTAGAACAGGTGTTCCCAACCCAGTCCTCAAGTACCCCCTACCAGTCCAGGATTTAGGGATTACCCTGTTGTGTCTAAAGTGTTTTTTTGTTCTTTTTTCTAAAAACACCTTAGATACAACTGGGTCATCCTTAAATCCTGAGCTGTTAGGGGGAACTTGAGAACTGGGTTGGGAACGACTGAACTAGAGCTGTAGACCATCTAGAACAATCCAAGAATCTGTGAATGCATCCATGGTGCCCTGTACATAGGGGTGCCGCCATGTTTTCGTGGACACACATCATTGTTATTTGCATTGGGCATTGAAAGCACAGCCATATAAACATTAACTTGTCCATGAAAATACGGCGGATCTGATCACTGTATCCAAACATGAGCAGACCTGTTTGGCCAGTAACAAGTGGTTCTTTACTAGGAACTGGCATCTAGCTGATGCCTCGGCCTCCATTCGGATCCAGGATTAGAGCCACCCAATATTGGTCAAGGAGCCTCGTTATTTCATTCAGGATTGAACCCTTGCATTTCTTACTGGTTGACATGACCCATAAGGAACATGAGGTCAATGGGATTCAGATCATTTTCACTGACAAACACAGAAAACTATAAAGGGTTATTCACTAAACTGAGAAATTATTATTATTATTGCCATTTATATAGCACCAACAGATTCCGTAGCGCTTTACAATATTATGAGAGGGGGGATTTAACCATAAATACGACAATTACAGGAAAACTTACAGGAACGATAGGTTGAAGAGGACCCTGCTCAAACGAGCTTACAGTCTATAGAATTCAAAGTGAATTTAACATTTAAGGTCAAACATTCTCTAAGTCAGCCATGATTCCACCTCCGTTACTCTGGCCTTAATTTGAAAATCTATGCGATTCCTCACTTTAGTGTAAAATCCTTGTGAACAGTACATGATTATTAACTGAACTAGAAATGGTATCAGGCTGCAAGGAACACTTGGAATGTTAGGCACACAGTTCTAAAAAGCAGTTCAGTACTGGTCTTCCTATGATCCTCTGACGTTCTAGACTGTCATAGTGTACGAGTTGGTAAACGTGCCAGATACACATACAGCTATAAAATATTACATATTGCCATAGACCATTATTGGAAACTGCTTTATTATAGCCACGGGATTAACCAGCACTACATCTTTCTCCTCAATGACATCATAGAGGGCATGTGAGGTCACTGCTGTCAAAAGCTACACTCTTAACTATTCTGGGTTTCTGCACAGCACATACAAATTCAAGAGAATATTATTATTATTAAAACAATATCAAAGCCTGTGAGTTACAATTCCATCAGCGTACCACACTCTCAAACATTTGAGGGCTTATTCGCTAAAATGTAAATTATAAAATCAAATTGCACCACTTAGGCCAATATGCATCAGGAAAAAAGGGTCAATGTTAACTGCTTTGCAATTTGGTTTTTAGTTTATCACAATTCACAGTTCAGAGAGTAAACCTTTAAGAATTATACAGAAAATGTGGCAATGTCTGTTTCCTCGTGGTTACACAACTATTAACCTTGAACATTTTTACCTTGCTTTCTTTATATTATATATTTATTTCGAACAAGACACATAGAGGACACTTTGATTTTAACAGTTTTTTTTACATTATAAACCCATATTTCGAGAGAGAGAGAGAGTGACTCTCTCTCTTTAGTTTTGCCAACACAAGATCCCATAGTCTAAGTTTTCCATGTACTTCTATCAGTGGGAGGGGAGAATTGTGGTTACTCAAGGATTTTGTCACTCAGCATAAGAGAACTCTGTGCACTCTGATCAGCAAACCATTGAATTACCCATTACCCCGGAAGAATGAGCTCAGGAGCACAATGCACACTCATTAACCAGTGCATTTTCTAATCATTTTGGAAGTAAAGTGTTAATAATTGACTTTCCCCAGTCAGTGTTGGTGCTCACACACAGATTGTTACAGGGATTAAAGGCTCACGTTAACCCTGAATGATCCAAGGGCACCACAATTACAGTCCCTTCTGCACCAGACCTGCAGGGCACCCTGTCATTTCAGAGGGCAATGTGATTGGCACCATTGGCATCACTGAAATCCCATAGAGCATGCAGAGTGAGTTTATTTTAAAATACTTTACCAGAGCTGCAAAACTCACCGACACTAAAGACATATCAGTAACAAACATCTAATGCAGACACAATATCACATTTCTCCTAATACAGGAAAACTTATAGAAAATTGCTGACTGTTGGGAAAATTCCCGAGAACGTTCTGCAAACTCGTGTGAAACCCCATGTAAAGAGCAATGTGCAATAATTGGTAGTTTCAGAAAATGTCACACAATGTCAAGATGTACAAAACACAAAGCACAGACAATATAATTTAATAAACAGGGCACAGAGAGAAAAACTGGACTTTCTGCTTCAATCCATCTTTTCACTTCACAGCAGAAACTGAGCTTTAAACCAACAGCCACACACACAGACACAGACAGAGACAAAGACACACACACGAAATGGTAATCACACTGCATGTCCCTCCAAACACACAGCCCTGCTGCTTCACTGACAAATTATAACCGGGAGAATCTCCCATACAAACGCAATGCTGGAATCCTATATCCCTCAGTGTTGAGCTCCCATGCCCACTCAGTGCTGGGCTGCCCATGCCCACTCAATGCTGGGTTGCCCATGCCCACTCAATGCTGAGCTCCCCATGTCCACTCAGTGCTGAGCTCCCCATGTCCACTCAGTGCTGGGCTGCCCATGTTCACTCAGTGCTGGGCTGCCCATGTTCACTCAGTGCGGGGCTGCCCATGTTCACTCAGTGCGGGGCTGCCCATGCCCACTCAGTGCGGGGCTGCCCATGCCCACTCAGTGCTGAGCTCCCATGCCCACTCAGTGCTGGGCTGCCCATGCCCACTCAATGCTGGGTTGCCCATGCCCACTCAGTGCTGAGCTCCCCATGTCCACTCAGTGCTGAGCTCCCATGCCCACTCAGTGCTGGGCTCCCATGTCCACCCAGTGCTGGGCTCCCATGCCCACCCAGTGCTGGGCTCCCATGCCCACTCAGTGCTGAGCTCCCATGCCCACTCAGTGCGGAGCTCCCATGCCCACTCAGTGCTGAGCTCCCATGCCCACTCAGTGCCGGGCTCCCATGCCCACTCAGTGCTGAGCATGCCTGCACACACTTTAAAAAGCAACAGGTAAGATTCACACAAGGGGATGCAGCCACTGAATGAGTGACACTTGCTGCTGCCCGGGGATGAAGGGGTTAATCCATGCAGGTGGGAAATGTACAAGCCATACACTTACAGCCGTATCTGGGACGAAGCAAGGGCGAGATCTCCTCATGGTGCATCCTGCTGGACTTGCAGTGTCCCTGCTGGAGGAGCTGGGTTAATCCTGATCCTGCTCTCCTGTGAGACCCTCTAACCCTGCCTGTTGCTCTCACTCTCTAACAGGCAATGTGAGCTCTCCTCCTCCTTCTCCCCTGCTGGTGGCTGCTCCCTCCCCCCTCACTCCTCACTCTCACTCAATGTCTGCCTCACCAGCGCCACCTAGCTTTCCAAGACAGATACAATGTATCAATAATACCAGACAGGTACAATGTATCAATAACATTACCAGACAGGCACAATGTATCAACAATGTTACCAGACAGGTACAATGTATCAATAATACCAGACAGATACAATGTATCAATAATACCAGACAGATACAATGTATCAATAATAACTTACAGGCACAATGCAGCAATACTATTACCGGACAGATACAATGTATCAATAATACAAGACAGATACAATGTATCAATACTATTACCAGACAGATACAATGTATCAATAATACCAGACCGATACAATGTATCAATAATACCAGTCAGATACAATGTATCAATAACATTACCAGACAGATACAATGTATCAATAATAACTTACAGGCACAATGCAGCAATACTATTACCGGACAGATACAATGTATCAATAATACAAGACAGATACAATGTATCAATACTATTACCAGACAGATACAATGTATCAATAATACCAGACCGATACAATGTATCAATAATACCAGTCAGATACAATGTATCAATAACATTACCAGACAGATACAATGTATCAATAATAACTTACAGGCACAATGCAGCAATACTATTACCGGACAGATACAATGTATCAATAATACAAGACAGATACAATGTATCAATACTATTACCAGACAGATACAATGTATCAATAATACCAGACAGGTACAATGTATCAATAGTAATACCAGACAAATACAGTGTATCAATAATATTAGCAGACAAGTACAATGTATCATTAAGATTACCAGACAGGTACAGTGTCTCAATACTATTACCGGTAGATACAATGTATCAACAGTAATAACAGACAGATACAGGGTATCAATAGTAATACCAGACAGATACAGGGTATCAATAATATTAGCAGACAGATACAGTGTATCAATAATATTACCAGGTACAATGTATCAATAACATCACCAGACAGATACAACGTATCAACAGTACCACCAAACAGATACAATGTATCAATAGTATTACAGGACAGTTACAGTGTATCAGTATAACCTTATAGTGTCCTCCACCTAGTATTCCCAATACAGTGTGTCAATATAACCTTATAGCGTTCTCCACCTAGTATTCCCAATACAGTGTGTCAATATAACCTTATAGCGTTCTCCACCTAGTATTACCGATACAGTGTGTCAATATAACCTTATAGCGTTCTCCACCTAGTATTCCCGATACAGTGTGTCAATATAACCTTATAGCGTTCTCCACCTAGTATTCCCAATACAGTGTGTCAATATAACCTTATAGCGTTCTCCACCTAGTATTCCCAATACAGTGTGTCAATATAACCTTATAGCGTTCTCCACCTAGTATTCCCGATACAGTGTGTCAATATAACCTTATAGCGTTCTCCACCTAGTATTCCCAATACAGTGTGTCAATATAACCTTATAGCGTTCTCCACCTAGTATTACCGATACAGTGTGTCAATATAACCTTATAGCGTTCTCCACCTAGTATTCCCAATACAGTGTGTCAATATAACCTTATAGCGTTCTCCACCTAGTATTACCGATACATTGTATCACTATAACCGTATAATGTTTCACTATAGGCATTTTCGTTAGGTTATAATACCTTAAGTTACAGATCAAAGCCCTCTACTGAGGAAATACAATGGCAGGTTTCCTGTTGAACAAGCAGGACTTTAACACTTGGTGTAGGGATGCAGAGAATGTATTTTCAAATGAAAATCTGGAGAAAACCCAGACTCCAATAGACATTCATTACTCATTCAACTCAGTTACCAAACTCTATAAACAACAGATAAAAACATGTTGGGAGATCTCCTCACTTGACAACTATATTAAAAAGGATATGATCCCCAGGGGTCTTAGAGTTCGAAATATCCCTACATCCCATAATGAGAACCCTGAGTTCATTAAACAGTGGGAGTCAGCAGCAGGAGCTTGCTGAAAAAAGTTATGGAGATTATCTCTACTTTCGAAAAAGAGAAATTGAGTAATACCAACCAGAACTTAGATGAAGAAATTGAGAAGCTTAACCACTTTAAAAGTGATCCAAATTTCTCTAATCTAGAAAGTAAGTTAAAAAACAACCTGGATAGATATCAGGACTCCATAAAATCCATAAATCACCAGAAATACATGAGGGATCTAAAAGATTATCAAACAGGCAATATATACAAATTCCATAATAGGCACATGAGATTCAACTCTGAAAATAACATGACTTCAGAGTACGACTCCTCTGACACAGAGTCAAATACACACAATGTACCCTCAGACTCAGACTCCTTGTACCAATAACCCCCGCAGTATCCTCAAAAAGGGGGTGAAATTTTTAGCGATGGGCTATCAGGAGTAGACCCCAGGTTACCAAACACGATACCAATCTTGAAACCTGGGGAGGGGGATGGAAGGGAGGATGAGAAAGAGACAGTTTTGACAGGAATCCTGGAATCACTATGCCCCTGTATAAGGAAACCACATGTAATTAATTTATCCTCATTTCAGCTGAATGAGTATCATGTCAAAATATTGGGGAGGGGTCTTTCTTTCGTACCGACACCAGTCTTTGATAAATTCTCGTGGATCAAAGACTTACACTTATTTGTACGCAAACTTGCCCTAGACAAATACCATCTAATGAATACAGAGAAGAGAGCAAAAGCCTTAGGTCTTTCAAACAAAGATTTAGAACTTGTCAACACTCTGGTGTCTCTTTTGGATGAGAGTGGTGAGCAAATACTGACTCATTATACTAATTTGAAACCAAAAAGCCGCTTTACCCCTAATTTTTCCAATTTTAGGAATCTAGACCTGTTCCTTGTGGCGAAGAGGCAGTGAATTTCATCTATTTTGTCTTCAATTTACTGGAATATACTACACTATTAGAGTTTTCTTTTATGTCTTTTATATTGCTGCACATTGAAATTTAAATATTGGAGACACTCGCTTCCACATAGATCCTTAGACAGGGATTGTTCCGTCCATGCGAATTACGGTAGAGCTCCTAGTCAGCTCTATCAAATGTGAGTGTACATTGCTTTAATCCATTCCAATACCTCACCTATTTATCAAATCATATTGCACTATTGTATTCCCTCTCTGTTTTTATCTTTGAGGTTAAATGCGAATCATTTAAAAAGTTTTTGTGCATGTATACTATTTTATAATTACTATTTAGGGCGCGGTTTCTTTTCAGGAAGAACTTGATCTCTGATCACCCGAGACATGATCAGTCTACCAACCAAATGGCTGGCACGTTTGACACAGGGTGGAACTACGTCAAGAAATTAATAGAGAAATTCTGGCCGATTCTTTTGAAGGATGCCCATCTTAAAGAGTTGAGCGGACACCTTGATGTTTGGGTTCGCCAGGTTCGGCCGAACTACGCCAAAAAGTTTGAGTTCGAGACTCGAACTTGACCCGAACTTAACCCCGAACCCAAACCCCATTGAAGTCAATGGGGACCTGAACTTTTGGGCACTAAAATGGCTCTAAAAAAGTCCTGGAAAGGGCTAGAGGGCTGCAAAAGGAAGTAAAATGGGGGTAAGAGTAGGACAAGTGCCCTGCAAATAAATGTGGATAGGGAAATGACTTAAAATAACATAAAATACAAAAAAAATTTAAAATAATAATCTTGAACTAGGAGGAGAAGGTGGATGTGGAGTAGGAGGTTGAGGAGGCGGTGACCGTGGCGGTGTAGGTGGAAGCGGCGGTGGAGGAGGAGGAGGTAGCCAACACTGTTTTTTATTTGTTTGTTTGTTTTTTTGTTTTTTTTTTAAATTGGGGTAGCCCCCAAAATATTGGGACATTTAAAAAAGAAAACAAAGAATAAGAGCACTTGAGTATGACAATGGCTGGGTGAGGCCAGTATAAATGTCTATTCTGCACAATGTGCAGACAAGTCTAGTGGGATCCATGCCTGGTTCATTTTAATGAACGTGAGCTTGTCCACATTGGCTGTGGACAGGCGGCTGCGCTTGTCTGTGATAAACACACGTTCAGACAATACACTGGCTGCAGGGCAGGCCAGCACCTCCAAGGCATAAAGGGCAAGCTCTGGCCATGTGCCCAATTTGGAGACCCAGAAGTTGAATGGGGCAGACCCATCAGTCAGTACGTGTAGGCCTGTGCACACATACTGTTCCACCATGTTGCTGAAATGCTGCCTCCTGCTAAGACGTTCCATATCAGCTGGTGGTGCTGGTTTTTGTGGTGTGTTGACAAAGCTTTTCCACATTTTGGTCATGCTAACCCTGCCTTCTGAGGTGCTGGCGGTGCCCCAGCTGCGTTGGTGACCTCTTCCTCCTCCTCTGCCTTCGCCTTATGCTTCCACTGAGCCCCCGGAGTCAGTTGGGAATGCCCTCAGCAGTGCATGTACCAGTGTGCGCTTGTAGTCGCGCATCTTCCGATCACGCTCCAGTGTGGGAATTAAGGACGGCATGTTGTCTTTGTAACGGGGATCCAGCAGGGTGGCCACCGAGTAATCAGCACAAGTTAGAATGTGGGCAACTTGGCAGTTGTTGTGCAGGCACTGCAGCATGTAGTCGCTCATATGTGCCAGGCTGCCCAGAGGCAAGGACAAGCTGTCCTCTGTGGGAGGTGTATCCATATTCCCCCAGCCACGCTCCAGTGATGCCCATGAGCTGCGTTGAGTGCCACCCTGCTGTGAACATGGTTCCTCCACCTCCTCATCCTCCAGAACTGTGCCCTGGCTGGACAATTGTGTACTTGGCCTTTGCTGGTGCAGGAACCCACCCTCCGAGCCACTTGTGATTGACTGGCCTGATAACCGTGGAAATGACCCCTCTTCCTCCTCTTCCTCTTGTGCCACATCCTCTTCCATCATTGCCCAAAGCGTTTTTTCAAGGAGACATAGAAGCCGGATAGTAGGGCTGAGAACGGCGTCATCAGCACTGGCCATGTTGGTGGAGTCCTTCGAAACAGCGCAACATGGCACACAGGTCTCGCATGGAGGCCCACTCATTGGTGGTGAAGTGGTGCTGTTCCGCAGACCGACTGACCCGTGCGTGCTGCAGCTGAAACTCCTCTATCGCCTGCTGCTGCTCGCACAGTCTCTCCAGCTTGTGCAAGGTGGAGTTCCACCTTGTGGGCACGTTGCATGTGAGGCAGTGAGTGGGAAGGCAGCAGGGTGAGAATGCTGAAAGCGCGCACAGACGACCCGCACAGACGACCCGCACTTTCTGCAGCAGCTCTGATATATCTGGGTAGTTTTTCAGGAATTTCTGCACCACCAAATTCAGCACATGCACCAGGCAAGGGATGTGCGTCAAACCGGCTAGGCCCAGAGCTGCTACGAGATTTCGCCCATTATCGCACACCACCAAGCCGGGCTTGAGGCTCAGTGGCGACAACCACTCATCGGTCTGTTGTTCCATGCCCGTCCACAGCTCCTGCACGGTGTGGGTTTTTTATCCCAAACATATGAGTTTTAAAACAGCCTGCTGTCGTTTTCCCATGGCTATGCTGAAGTTGGTGGTGAAGGTGTTACTCTGACCGGATGAGGAGGTGGTAGAGGAGGAGGAAGCGGAGTATGAGGAGGAGGCAACAGGAGGCAAAGAGAAATGCCCTGCAATCCTCGGTGGCGTAAGGACATGCACCAAACTGCTATCCGCCTCAGGCCCAGCCGCCACTACATTTCCCCAGTGTGCAGTTAGGGAGATATAGCGCCCCTGCCTGTGCTTACTGGTCCATATATCAGTGGTTATGTGGACCTTGCCACAGATGGCGTTGCGTAGTGCACACCTGATTTTGTCTGCCAATTGGTTGTGCAGGGAAGGCATGGCTCGCCTGGAAAAGTAGTGGCGGCTGGGAACCACGTACTCCACCAAACTGAATGACAGCATTTCAAAGGCCAGGAATTTTGAAATGCTGACATTCAGGGCCAGGGATCGCAGGTGGGTAGGGGGGTACTTCCTCTTTCTCTCCAGTGTTTGGGAGATGGACAGCTGAACGCTTCCATGGGACAGTATGGAGATGCTTGGGGACGGTGGCAGACGTGGTGGCGTTGCTGCCACATCCTTTGTTTGCGGGGTGGCAGGTGCCACTGTCACTCCAGAGGTGGAGGAAGAGGCCGAGACAGCAGCAGAAGAGGAAGCAGGAGGAGCCTGAGACCTTTCTTGGTTTTTGAGGTGCTTACTCCACTGCAGCTCGTGCTTTGCATGTAGATGCCTGGTCATACAGGTTGTGCTCAGGTTTAGAACATTTATGCCTCGCTTCAGGCTCTGATTGCACAGCGTGCAAACCACTCATGTCTCGTCGTCAGCACATTGTCTGAAGAACTGTCACACCAGGGAACTCCTTGGAGCTGGCTTTGGTGTGTTCGGTCCCTGGGTGCGGTGGGCAGTAGCAGGCGTACTGTCTAGGGGATGGCTGCTCCGCTTTTGCACCCTGCTCCCTCTTATGCTGTGCTGGTGCCTATGTGTGACCACCGCCTCTTCCTCCAAACTGGACACGTCACTCGCATGACCTTGATTCCATGTGGGGTCTAGGACCTCATCATCCTCCACATCATCTTCCACCCACTCCTCAACCCTGCCCTCCTTGCCAGTCTGCACACTGCAGAAAGCCACAGCAGTTGGCACCTGTGTTTCGTCATCATCACAGACGTGCTGCGGTGGTCCTCGCATGTCCACATACTGAAACATAAGTGGTTGTGCATCAGTGCACTCATTCTCTTCCACTTCTGGGGCAGGGCTAGGTGGATTGCCCATGGAAACCTCACCAGCAGAGTCATCAAAAAGAGACTGCTGCATAACTTGTGGCTCAGACTGCTTGGCTGATTTGCAAGGGGCTGAGGTGACAGATGGCCATGGGCTGCAGGTGCCAACTCTGAGTTTTCAGCAGGGGACCGGGTGCGACACAATGTGAAGGAAGTGGAGGCACTGTCAGCCATCCAATCTACTATCGTCTGTACTTGTTCTGGCCTTACCATTCGTAGAGCGGCATTCGGGCCTACCAAATAACGCTGAAGGTTCTGTCGCCTACTCGCACCTGAGGAAAGTATTTCTCTTGTCCGTGTAGCTGGCACAGATCAACCACTTCCTCGCCCTGCAACAGGAGCTCTACCAACACCAGCAGCACCACGACCAGGGCCACGTCCCTTATTTGACGCTCTCCTCATTCTTTACGTTCACCCACCAAACTAACAGATGGTTTAAATTTGAATTTTTCAAAGTGCGATGTAACCACAGTATTTGACGGTTCTATTTGACTCTCAGATATGAAGTGCACCGCAGGCCACAAATGTACTATTTAGCACCAAAAAATTTAGAATTTTTCAAAGTGTGATGTAACCACAGTATTTGACGGTTCTATTTGACTCTCAGATATGAAGTGCACCGCAGGCCGCAAATGTACTATTTAGCACCCAAAAATGTTTGCATTTTTCAAAGTGCAATGTAATCACAGTATTTGACGGTTCTATTTGACTCTCAGATATGAAGTGCACGCCACAAATTTACTTTCTAGCACCAAAAAAATATGAATTTGTCAAACTGCAATGTCACAGCAGTATTTAAAAATGCCTAAATGTTGCCCACTGAGCTACCAGAACAGGATTAAAGTAATGTGCCTGGCACACATGCAGTTGCAAGTGCCCACCTAACTCTCTGTGGCACTGGGCTCAGGGAAGGGTACAAAAATGTAGTATAGCACCCACAAAAATAATCGCTGTAGTTTGCAGATTCAACACCAGAATTCTTTCCTAATCTGTTCCTCACAGCTGCAGCATCCTCTCCCTACACCAATAAGAGCTCATGTGACTCCAGCTTTTATAGAGGCTGGGTCACATGCTGCACTGGCCATTCACAGCCATGCCATTAGTAGGCATGGCTGTGATGGCTTCTAAGGGCACATGAGTCAAACGCTTGATGATTGGCTGCCCTGCAGCTTTTCAAAACGTGCCATTAAAACGCAGAACACCGAATTAATGGCACTGTTACTGAAATGTCCCGACTCGGGTTCGGGGTAAAAAAATCGTAATGTTCGGTACGAACCCGAACTTTACAGTTCGGATTCGCTCATCTCTACTGTTGAACAAAGTGAGGGTATGTGTTGCACAAACAAATGACACAATGGGCAATATTCTATCAGCCAGTACCCATCTTTAGGCCCAGCAACAGTCCCACACTAAGTCGTACAGAGACACAGGACCTCCAGCATCCTACAAAATCAAAAAAAGGCATTGTGGTTGGGGAACTATGGGTCAATTCTGTTCTGTACAACTGGGGTGAGAATGCCACTCCAAAGTAGGTCCAAGCCACATCCACCAATGAAAGATAAACTGGAGATCTGCTACCCCAGCATGGGTATGTAATAAGACAATGTCCCTGTCCCTCTCTGCCAAGTCAAATATTGCTCTGGTTGTGTTATCCTTTGCAAGATCCGGCAGAGAAAGGTCACAAAAACTTATGGTTGAGTTTTCTTAGAGGATCTTGGGGGTACGCTGAAGAGGCAGAGTAGGCCATAGATGAAGCCATCCATCTTGTCCATTGCAGGAAATGTTGGTCCTGAGTGTCCAAAGTAACTGTAGGGTCAATGGGGTTTGTTGACTAATTACTAAAGTAGCAAAACTAAAATTCCAAAATAAAAATCCAGATACCAGAATTTAAAGTCAACTCAGCTATGCTTCCAATTCACAAATTTTGGGCTTAAATTTGAAATTCACTTTGGATTCCTGACAATGCTCACTTTATTAAACAGCCCTGTAACAAGGTTGATGTCAAGTGGTAAACTACTAAGAAACGTTTTGTATTTTACAGATTCATTTAAATAATATCTAATATAACCGCAGCACTTCTGCCCACAGTCACCGTGGCTTAACTGGGGCCCTGGAACCACTCCTTCCTAGAGCCAAATGGGGAATTCGCTCTAGACACCCCCAGGCACTGGACGACACTCAGTCCTGGGAGCTCTAGTCCTTACAAGGACTTTCCCTGTTGAATCCCCTGCAAGCTGGAACAGCAGACACAGGAGTTAAATCTTCCTTCCCTCCAATAACAGGACAACACACAGTTTTGGAGTGCAAGCTGGAACTCTTTAATGACAGCCACAACTGGCCTTATATGCATGTCCCCATGCAAGGGGCACTCCTCTCTGGACCTGAGAGTAAACCACAGTAGAAACAAATACACAATTACATTGGCTCTCAGATCCAGGACACTCCCATACATAATCAGATAATCCCTACTCTGTGCTTGGGACATAATTGGATCAGGAAGTGTACTAATATAATCCAATTATCTCGAGGCAGAGAAAAAAAAAACTTTTTCCAAAACACCCCAAAAGTACCCTAAAAATACATAAAACCCCATAAGTTACACGCCCTGATAGCCCTGATCTGGGTGACCAACATACCAAAAATCACCCAGATCAGTTCAGGGGTTCAGGAATTTCCTGGAAGTCATTTGTTTCACCAACTGCACGCATGGACCCATGCCTAAAACAATTTCATAGAATCAGGGCTAGCGGTCGGTCTAGTTCGGTAGTTTAAACACGAACAAACTACCTAACATAGTCAGTGGTCTTACCCTAGAACTTGTTGCCTTTGTTCAGATGAATGCTTCCACCGAACAGTGTCTTACTAAGTGTTGTAAAACCGAACACAGGCAATCATGGAAGTCCAGCGGTGTTCGGGAGTTTCAGTATCCGCAAATAGTTCCATGAACTCGACGACCAAACACCGCTGCCTGTGTTCATGAGAACAAGATGGCTGCCAAGATGGCTGTCCATAGGAATTGCGGCCACTCAGACGATCACTTAGAACACTGAGGTGGAAATTGCTACAAAGTAGCAATTAGGCTTAACAAGCTCCAGGGTGGTCTTTGGTTCGTGTGGCTGTTCGGTTCCCGAACCATATATTCTAGTTACACGAATGGAGACTTTTATATCACAGTTTACAGGGTCCATAGTCTGTAGGCAGGAGGCTGGAAAGTTTGTCACAATCCACTTCACCTGCTACACACAATGTGACATTCAAAACTAGGCTTTGCGGAATACGCTATTTGTAAATAAACTGAAAATTGAAGGGAAGAATGTAAGAAAGAATGCAAATTTTACTTATTTTTTATGTTTTAGTTTGGGTCAGTGAAATTAAAACAATAGGTGAGCTGGGAAGTATGTCAATAAGTCAATCAGCACCAAATCTGATTGTTTTGGTAACACACATACCTGTCTAGCAAAAGTTGAAGTGTAAATGTCACATAACAAATTATAGAATTTATTGTGTTTTAATACTGTCGTACCCTAATACACAGCAGCAATGCACCGTCTGTTCTTTAATAGAATAATAGAAAGTTCTGATTTGGGTTGCATCCCCTGAATATGCATTTATTAACAGCAAAGCTGCTGTTGTGATCTCAATTTATATAGCACACACATACAGGTATCAAAGGACACTCAAAATAACAAGATGTCTCAAATCCTTCAAGGCTACATTAAATCATGGTGGCAAAGAAAATAAGAAGTATGCGACTAGACCAATAGGAAACATTTATTTGTTTTTTATTGCAAGCAAAATCCCTTACTGGGGATTGGCTCCCCTAGCTCCTAGACTGGTCCAACGCTGCGTCATTGTCAGCTGTCTGATAAAATAAATAAGCTCAGCGTTCGCAGTTGGAACACTCTAGCAGTCTGGCCCGATACCATAATTCTAAGTGGATTGCTGTAAAAGGTCAAGTTTTATTTCAAAAAAATTGAAGGCTGTGCCTGAAACATAAAAAGAGAGGAACGATAACAGCCACAACATATCAGACACATGCGAGATCATTAAATTTAACACATGGCTCTGAAACTTGTCTTTTAATTCCTAAATCCATCTGTGATTGTTATCCTGTTCCTCTGTGCTCCTCGGTACCCCATCACAGCGTCTAGTTTGAATCACTGACAATAGTTTAGTTATTTCAAATAAGCATTACATTTGGGGACATCTCACTGCTTTGGGGGTTTCAATCAGGACTGTAAAGACATATACATATGCTGTGTTTTTATTTTTTGTGTATTTCACTTCTTTTTTTTTTGGCTTTGCTAAACTCATGAGTGTAAGATGGATGGATGAACAAATTTTCCCCAGAAAATCTATTTGGGAGATGAAGGGGGTAAGATCTCCCCCATTCACGATGGTATAGCTTTCCAATTATATATTTTTACTGTTTATGAAAGTTGAAGAAAAACAAAATACATATTAAATGAGTTCTATCTCTTTTTTAATTTCAACAAGAAGATCCGACAATTTTAGTGGAAAACTCTTTATGGAATAACTAATATTTTTGTGAAAATTGCATATTTTTATATAGTAAAAAGTGTTTGATATTAAAGACTGCTCCCCAGATTTTCTATGTTAACGTCTAAACTAATTTATTCTATTTATTTTGCTGCCTAATTTGATCTCTTATATACTTGAAGAGTCTGTCTACGAGGAATAGAACATCGCAATACCGAGTGTACATTCACTTTGTAGTAGAGCTAAATTGTACCCAATAAACATACATAGAATTAATAATATTATTTATAACAAATACGGTGTTGTTGCTAGTATGTGTGTTGTGTAAGCGTAGCCATTATCTTGTATTGAAATATCTTGTTTTTAGCCAGATCATTAATATATTGTTGAACAAATAGAATCATCACGACAGGTACACGCAATAAGCCCCCACCTCCTCTAACGCACTCTCTCATGTCTTAGTACGACAGAGCCTGCTTTGTAACATGAAAAGCCATGAATGGAGCTGCTAGTAAGGAAATAGAAGCTTCGACATGCCTTCTTCATATTCAGTTTTAATTAAAAATGTTATGAACAAAATGACAGCTCAGTGCTGAACGATGTACTACACACACTTCAAAACAAAATAAACGTTCTCCATGTTTTGCAAGCCACGACGTCATATACCTCCAAAGGAATTATGCTAAATAATCGACATGCATATTTTCTTTGGGAGTAAATATACGAAATTATTTATTTCTGTATTTTTTTTTACATGGTGTTCCTTTAATTCGTAGGGCATTCAATGTTTGGGTTTCTCATTTGGATCACATATATGCAGGTTCTAAATAGAAATATCCTTTGAGTGACCATGACCTGCATTTTTAATGTTTAAGAAGAAATCCATGTAATAGGGAGGCACAGTCATGAACCCTTGTATGTATATGAGTTACTATAGAAACAACGTGTGACCCTATATAGCATCTGATGGAACACTTATAACATAACTCTTATCATAGACCTTTACATGCCAAACTCCAGGTCAGAAAGCCAAATACTTGGCTACTGTGTTATAGAACGCAATTTATTCACATATGATCGCTCTGCAGGTGCTCAAAACAGAGAATGTTAATAGTATCCAAGAAAATGATAAAAGCTAAAAGTAAATGAAAACACATTTTATTGTAAATTTAAGTAATACACTTCCACTGAGTGTCTGCTCACAATCCAACCTTAGCTCGCTCAACCGAAAGCCAATACACTGATCAGCTACAACATTAATTAGGACGGAGGCAATTGTCCACATTCTGAACTAAAACAAAACCTTGAATTTGCGCTATAGGTTTGTTCCACCATAATTTAAAGGGACACTATAGTCAACAAAAAAAATACAGCTTAATGTAGTGGTTATGGTATCTATAGCCTGTCCCTGCAGGCTTTTCAGTGTAAACATTGCACTTTCAGGCAAAAGGCATTGTTTATATTACTGCCTAGTAGCCACAATTGGCGTTGAAGCTCTGAACATTCCCCATAGAGATGTATTGATTCTCTATGAGGAGATGCTGATTGGCGGAGTGCAGTTTTTTGCTGTGCATGCGCAATAGTCTTCCAATTCCTATAGAAAAGCAAGTTTGATAATCTCAGCCATACAGGCAGAGCCAGGCGGGTACAGCCGCGGCGAGACCAGCGCAGTGTGGCAGAAAAGTTAAGTAAATCCACTTTTCACTGCTCTGACAGAGGGATCTGACATAAATAGTGGGTTTAACACCATAGTGTAAGGAATACGTGATTGTGTTCCTGACATTTTAAGGGTTTCTCTTTAGGTCCCCTATACATATTATATATTGTTTATTTTACATCCTAAATGTATACATAGCTCAACAGTACATGTAAATAAAATGTTAAAAATTAGGGTAAAAACAAAAAGAAAACCGGATTTTTTTTCATATTTTTGCTAATAATAAACTTTGCAACTAATTAAAAAGAAGTCTTAGAAAAGAACTAAAGACCTAATTAAAAAGAACCATACACTGGTCAATAGAGAGTATGAATATATTTCCCATTAGCTGGTGGCTGGAGAGATGGAGAATATATCAGGGTGGTGGACAGTGATGGGAATGACGGTACGAGGATGGAATGAATGAGTTCATATCAGTAGGAGCGGCATGGAGTGTGTGATTGGGAAGTGACCTGTGTCAGGAAGATGTGTATAAAAACTTCATCATTAGGAGTTTGAGAAAAAACTATTATGGATGGCTGTTTGGATGAGATGCAATTGTTCTAATATTCTAATATTCTAATACTATAGGGCTTTGCTGATCTATATTGTAATTAAT
The DNA here is from genome assembly GCA_933207985.1 of Pelobates cultripes. NCBI lineage: Eukaryota > Metazoa > Chordata > Amphibia > Anura > Pelobatidae > Pelobates > Pelobates cultripes. The sequence goes on along the minus strand of OW240916.1, from coordinate 317,237,834 downwards.
TTTTTTTATCAGTTTCTGAATTAATATCAGAATGAATGAAAAAGTCCTTCTGGTGGATTCTCTTTCAGGAGACTTATGGTAGCCCCATTACAAAAAGTTTCAGGCAAACTTGCCACAGACTGTGGCTATCAACTTCCACATGTACAGAATACCTCCATCTGAATTAGCCAGACATACCTTAACTTCAAGACCTTCTGCAATATCTCTAATAAAATATATACTCCATCGACTAAAACCCTCTGTTGCCTGTCATTCAGCCACTGCCTAACCCATTCAACAATATTGGAATCCAAACTTAAAGACTTAGTATAGGCACCTGCACCGCAAACCCAACTTTATAAACTTAACACATTGTATAACTCGTTCTGTTGCTTTGTGCTACAATGTAATTACAGGACCCACCATTGTGACATGCTAAAAGAACTAAACTGGCTGTCGCTGGAATCCAGAAACACCCTTCATCTTTCCAGCCTTGTGTTTAAGAGCTTTTCTGGAAAGCTCCCACCCTACCTGAGCAGAATGCTCTCCCCGGATGCTCCCACCTCCTATAACTTCCGATTCAGTACCAGCACTTTATTTAGTCTACCTCAATACAAAAAGAGAGCGGCTCGATCATCCTTCTCCTACAGAGCACCGCAATTGTGTAATGACCTCCCGCACAATATAAAATCTTCCCTAAGCCTAAAGTCCTTTAAGAGATCCCTCTCTACATACCTCAAAACAGAATGCACGTGTCATGGTTGATTATATATTTCCTACCTGTTCTATGGTAAATTTTGTATATATTGTTTATTAATATTGTTTTTGTATTTTATTGTACCTTATTGTATCAATGCAATGTTTTGTGGACCCAGGACATACTTGAAAATAAGAGAAATCTCAATGTATCTTTCCTGGTAAAATATTTTATAAATAAAGTAATATGTGGAACAGTGTCAAAAGCCTTACTGAAATCTAGGTAAACAATGTCTACTGCACCACCCTGATCTTTAATTTTAGTTACCCAATCAAAAAAATCAATAAGATTAGTTTGGCATGATCTCCCTGAAGTAAACCCATGTTTTCTCTGATCTTGAAATCCATGTTATTATATATGTTCAACAATCCTATCCTTTAACATGGTTTCCATCACTCTCCACACTACTCATAGACATACATTGAGTCAGTGCATCTCTACTGGGAACATTCAGCATCTTCATGCAGAGCATCAATCATGCAATCTTTGCAGGACCGAATGCAGGAAGTTCTTTGAGTGGCTGTCATAGGGGCCTTTTCCCAGAAAAAACAGTATTTAGACTGCTCAGCCTTCAGGGACAGGCTGCAGCCTATAGTGTCTCTTTAACTGTCAGTACACGTGAAAAACTAGGTGACCGTTTTGGTTTAAAATTATAGCACTTTGAGTGATAAATTGGAATAGCACTAAGTCCTATTGGAAAAGTCATTGGGCTTAATCCAAATATCAAGCAATGTAGCCAATAATAAGATTGACTAGCTGTAACAGCTGTTCGCTGTCTATGAGCAAGTATTGTTTTTACAGCTGGCTGGCTGATAACTTTGCCTATTGGCTCTGGCCACTCATCCCCCCTTCGTTTTATTATTTTTCTGTGATGTCATATCAATACCCGCTCTACGAAGTTATGTCTTTCTATTTAACTTCTCTGTCTGAAATGGCTCTTTAATCAAAGACATATGTTACTTTGTTCTCTTAGCAATCTGTGATAAGTGAAGCGCGCTATTTACTTACATAAAATATGAAAGAGAAAAACCAGAGGTTTTTCTATTCAGGGTTATATGAAGCCCGCCGTGGGCCTCTGTCACAGTCTGGTGAGAATTATGGGCGCATTTAACACATCATGTTGTGAGCCATTTATTGAAGAACCCGGGATACGTTGGTCAGAGTGACACGAGCCCTAATCAGTCATTGAAAATTCGAGAAATGTGTAAGTGTTTCCATGGTAAAACTCTTTATTAATTGAAGAATAATAATGAAGTTGGCATCCTCTCCTGAGTGAACTTTAAATCTCAGCTGCGTTAAGACACTTAGAAACTTCTAATGTTATTAGGACATCGCTCCAGTAAAAAGTTCATATCGAGCACTTTGTGGGAGAGTGTGGTAAGTATCAATTCTAAACTGGTACGGAGAGAATACTATACATCTATCTAATACATCTATCACTTTAATTAATGAAATCATAAACAAGGTGCAAATCCAAAATAGGCACTCCCAAAAATGCCTTCAAAACTCAGAATAGTAAATAATTAAGGATGCACACTCCAATAGTAATCTAAAATATAACACTTTATTATAGATCAATTAAAATAAACACAAAATAACAGAAAATATATGACCAGGTACAATGCATCAAAAGATGGTATACTTAACATATAGATATTATCATCTCTTGCAGAAGCCAAACAGTACAGAACACAAGTCACAACCTCCCCCCAATGTTTCCGCACCCCACTGGCTGCCTTTCTAAAGGGTATATTCTTCTTCAAGAAAAACTTTTTTTTTTATCCCCCACCCCTCCATGACTCCTCTCCTGCAACTGTCAAAAATTACCTACTAAGCCCTCACTGAATACTTTTCTAACAACCTACTTCGTACCCCTACTTTAACCCTTAGTGTCACTAAACCCCACTCCCTCTAACATGTAAACTCACTGAGCAGGCCCTCAATCCCTCTGTTACTGTGTCACTATACCCCACTCCCTCTAACATGTAAACTCACTGAGCCGGGCCCTCAATCCCTCTGTTACTGTGTCACTATACCCCACTCCCTCTAACATGTAAACTCACTGAGCAGGCCCTCAGTCCCTCTGTTACTGTGTCACTATACCCCACTCCCTCTAACATGTAAACTCATTGAGCAGGCCCTCAATCCCTCTGTTACTGTGTCACTATACCCCACTCCCTCTAACATGTAAACTCACTGAGCAGGGCCCTCAATCCCTCTGTTACTGTGTCACTATACCCCACTCCCTCTAACATGTAAACTCACTGAGCAGGCCCTCAATCCCTCTGTTACTGTGTCACTATACCCCACTCCCTCTAACATGTAAACTCACTGAGCAGGGCCCTCAATCCCTCTGTTACTGTGTCACTATACCCCACTCCCTCTAACATGTAAACTCACTGAGCAGGGCCCTCAATCCCTCTGTTACTGTCACTATACCCCACTCCCTCTAACATGTAAACTCACTGAGCAGGCCCTCAATCCCTCTGTTACTGTGTCACTATACCCCACTCCCTCTAACATGTAAACTCACTGAGCAGGCCCTCAATCCCTCTGTTACTGTGTCACTATACCCCACTCCCTCTAACATGTAAACTCACTGAGCAGGCCCTCAATCCCTCTGTTACTGTGTCACTATACCCCACTCCCTCTAACATGTAAACTCACTGAGCAGGGCCCTCAATCCCTCTGTTACTGTGTCACTATACCCCACTCCCTCTAACATGTAAACTCACTGAGCAGGCCCTCAATCCCTCTGTTACTGTGTCACTATACCCCACCCTCTAACATGTAAACTCACTGAGCAGGCCCTCAATCCCTCTGTTCCTGTGTCACTATACCCCACTCCCTCTAACATGTAACCTCACTGAGCAGGCCCTCAATCCCTCTGTTACTGTGTCACTATACCCCACTCCCTCTAACATGTAAACTCACTGAGCACGCCCTCAATCCCTCTGTTACTATGTCACTATACCCCACTCCCTCTAACATGTAAACTCACTGAGCAGGCCCTCAATCCCTCTGTTACTGTGTCACTATACCCCACTCCCTCTAACATGTAAACTCACCGAGCAGGCCCTCAATCCCTCTGTTACTGTGTCACTATACCCCACTCCCTCTAACATGTAAACTCACTGAGCAGGGCCCTCAATCCCTCTGTTACTGTGTCACTATACCCCACTCCCTCTAACGTGTAAACTCACTGAGCAGCCCTCAATCCCTCTGTTACTGTGTCACTATACCCCACTCCCTCTAACATGTAAACTCACTGAGCAGGCCCTCAATCCCTCTGTTACTGTGTCACTATACCCCACTCCCTCTAACATGTAAACTCACTGAGCAGACCCTCAATCCCTCTGTTATTGTGTCACTATACCCCACTCCCTCTAACATGTAAACTCACTGAGCAGGGCCCTCGATCCCTCTGTTACTGTGTCACTATACCCCACTCCCTCTAACATGTAAACTCACTGAGCAGGCCCTCAATCCCTCTGTTACTGTGTCACTATACCCCACTCCCTCTAACATGTAAACTCATTGAGCAGGCCCTCAATTCCTCTGTTACTGTGTCACTATACCCCACTCCCTCTAACATGTAAACTCACTGAGCAGGCCCCCAATCCCTCTGTTACTGTGTCACTATACCCCACTCCCTCTAGCATGTAAACTCACTGAGCAGGCCCTCAATCCCTCTGTTACTGTGTCACTACACCCCACTCCCTCTAGCATGTAAACTCACTGAGCAGGGCCTCAATCCCTCTGTTACTGTGTCACTATACCCCACTCCCTCTAACATGTAAACTCACTGAGCAGGCCCTCAATCCCTCTGTTACTGTGTCGCTATACCCCACTCCCTCTAACATGTAAACTCACTGAGCAGGACCCTCAACCCCTCTGTTACTGTGTCACTATACCCCACTTCCTCTAACATGTAACCTCACTGAGCAGGGCCTCAATCCCTCTGTTACTGTGTCACTATACCCCACTTCCTCTAGAATGTAAACTCACTGAGCAGGCCCTCAATCCCTCTGTTACTGTGTCACTATACCCCACTCCCTATAACATGTAAGCTCACTGAGCAGGGCCCTCAATCCTTCTGTTACTGTGTCACTATACCCCACTCCCTCTAACATGTAAACTCACTGAGCAGGCCCTCAATCCCTCTGTTACTGTGCCACTATACCCCACTCCCTCTAACATGTAAACTCACTGAGCAGGGCCTCAATCCCTCTGTTACTGTGTCACTATACCCCACTCCCTCTAACATGTAAACTCACTGAGCAGGGCCTCAATCCCTCTGTTATTGTGTCACTATACCCCACTCCCTCTAACATGTAAACTCACTGAGCAGGGCCCTCAATCCCTCTGTTACTGTGTCACTATACCCCACTCCCTCTAACATGTAAACTCACTGAGCAGGCCCTCAATCCCTCTGTTACTGTGTCACTATACCCCACTCCCTCTAACATGTAAACTCATTGAGCAGGCCCTCAATCCCTCTGTTACTGTGTCACTATACCCCACTCCCTCTAACATGTAAACTCACTGAGCAGGCCCTCAATCCCTCTGTTACTGTGTCACTATACCCCACTCCCTCTAACATGTAAACTCACTGAGCAGGGCCCTCAATCCCTCTGTTACTGTGTGACTATACCCCACTCCCTCTAGCATGTAAACTCACTGAGCAGGCCCTCAATCCCTCTGTTACTGTGTGACTATACCCCACTCCCTCTAACATGTAAACTTACTGAGCAAGGCCTCAATCCCTCTGTTACTGTGTGACTATACCCCACTCCCTCTAGCATGTAAACTCACTGAGCAGGCCCTCAATCCCTCTGTTACTGTGTGACTATACCCCACTCCCTCTAACATGTAAACTTACTGAGCAAGGCCTCAATCCCTCTGTTACTGTGTCACTATACCCCACTCCCTCTAGCATGTAAGCTCATTGAGCAGGGCCCTCCACCTCTCTGTTCCTGTACATCACGTTGTCTGGTTACAATTACATGTCTGTTAGTCCACCCATTGTACAGCGCTTTGGAATCTGATGGTGCTATATAAATAATAAAATAATAATAATAATAATATGAGTGTATAAGACTGACACAGTACATGGTGCTTAGAGGGAAGAGCATTTGAAAAAACTGGTCAACAAAACTATTTGTAAATACAGGTGCCATTAAGATGTAAAATAAATGTATAGCCTGGCTGATATATTGAACATTACATTATTATCCTGTGCCCACTTTAGACTCTGGTACCTTCTAATACTGATAGGTATGACATTGGAACAGGTGAGTAGGGCTCCAAGGGGGAGTAATCAACTTGTGTCACTAATGTCACCCCTAGTGAGCAGACCTAAATGGAAAGTGTACATGTCCTCCCATTGAAGATTTATGAAAACTTGTCCTTAAAGTGACTCTGTCACCTCATACTTACCTGGCAAATCTTCACAAAGAATGGAGCTCAAGGCATAGCAAAGCTTTAATTAGTCAAGACAGTGGGTCTTGCTTTATGCATTATGCTCCACCCTGTGTGAAGATTTGTAAGGAATAGAAAAAATACAAAGTCAAAGTAGTTTTCATTTTGTCTTATGTTTTAAAGAGAAATATATCAGAAATTAGGAAACGAAGAGGAAGAGGGAAAAATAAAAAACAGGAGAAAGGTAAGGTTGAGGTGACAGAGTCCCTTTAAATGACACCTACAGTGCCCAAAACAACTTTAGCTCTTTAAAAAGAGCATTGAATTCCATCTTTACATTGTGACATCAGTTTTGCTAACAAATATATAGATTGGGAGAAAAAAAACATTTTAAAAATATTTATTTCTCCTATTTGTCTCTCAGTTCCTCGGCTGAGGAGGAGTGGTGGTGGACCTTGCTAATGTGATCTTGGCAGGAAAGTGGGCCGAGGCCAAGGTAAGTGGTTACAGGTCCCCTTTAAGTGCTAGAGGCTGCACCCAACCTGTAGGATGAAGCAGAGAGCACTGCTAAAACGCTCTACAGTCCTAGTGCCAGCCACACAGCGCAAGATCATCTCATGATGGATTACCGCTGTGTTGCCCGGGATAGTTTCCTGGTGTCCTCAAGTGATTAAATTAAAGTACAGCACTCTTTAATTGGGACTGTCCCGTGGATTCTCACTGCAAGCTCCAGAAGTGATGACGTGCCAGGACTTTTACAGTAACAGAGGATTTGGTTAGCCCCAGTCCTGAATGGGTTAAATATGTAGCATTCTATACATGTGCACCTTATATCTTGAACACGTATAAAGGAAGTGATTAGCCGACTAATATGAAACTGCTATGTCAAACTGTATCTAACCGTCTGTGATCTGGCTCGTATTTAACTTTTGGTTCCAAGAAAAAATATTTCAGGTTTTTTTCAAGTCATCATCTGCTATTTATTTTAAGGACACTTTGAAAGCTTCTCATCAGCTTGGCACTGCATGATCAAAATCAATTGAATGAGATAAATAAAACGAATAATCTCTGTCGAAGTGATTCTCCCCAAACATAGGTATTGTGAGTCAAAGACAATAACCAGTAGACATCCTTGGTTTCTCCATGGAGAAAAAAGAGGTGTCCAGGGCCTCCCAAAAAACGCACAGCTCTCTGTGAAAGTCTTGACGTTAATGGTTATTCCCAAAATACAGGGAAAATGGGTCACCAGCACCGCCATTAACAAGTGGGCTTCGAGCAGCCATATTTCCCTTAATGTGCAAGGAGCTGAAAAGTAATAGCCCTACCACCTCCCCCATCCTCTGTGATGTGCCACAGCAGATACAGAGGCCTAAAGGGTCCCAAATCCTCTAGCCTATCCATGAGGAGGCCAGGATATGCCAGTTAACCCCTTCAGCTACAGCCTGGATTCCCCAGCCCACTATTTTAATAACAATACTCCCCTAAGTAAATAGGGACCAGCGGATTTTCTGTCCTCTGAGACTAAATTAAAAAACATACCCCTTGTGCTCCTCCAGCCTGATATTAAATAATGCAGACATCCCACGTCTCCCCGAGGTTCCGGGAGTCTCCCAGATTCTCAATGCGGCTCCCTGACACCCGCAAATCAAAAACAATATCCCAGAAATTACACACACACACACACACAATCTAACATACAATGTATGTCAATGTGTGATTTCCAGGATATTGAATATGATTTGCTGCCACCTGATAATACTTGCTAAAGAGGGACCCTGCCAGTTGCCGGTCCTTTAAGATCATGGCTGGCCACAGTAATATCAGCTGACTGGGGGGAAATGACAGTTTGTCACTTCCTCCCGTCTTCACAGAGTGCTGCGCAGGAGGAATGGAGGGGGGAAGGAGGAGGCTGGAGGCAGCGGCGATACATGCAGCATGGAGGCAGTGGAGAGCCTGGAGTCAGCTGCTGCTGCATGCTCACTCCCATCAGCCTCATCCAGGGCCAGGGCCTTAAAGCAAGGCACCCTCCCGGATACAAAGGTATGTTAACAGGAGGGGGCTGCAAATATATAAAGAGTGACATGTGTGTGATTATGTGTGACAGATTGTATGTTTGTGTATCTGTGTGTATGTCAGTATGTGTATCTGTGTGTGTGTATGTGCCAGTATGTATCTGTGTGTATGTGCCAGTGTGTATCTGTTTGTCAGTGTGTATCTGAGTGTATGTGTATTTGTGTGTCAGTGTGTGTATCTGTGTGTCAATGTGTATCTGAGTGTCAGTGTGTATCTGAGTGTGTGTGTATTTGTGTATGTGCGTGTATCTGTGTGTCAGTGTTTATCTGAGTGTGTGTGTGTATTTGTGTGTCAGCGGGTGAATCTGTGTGTCAGTGTGTATCTAAGTGTCAGTGTGTATCTGAGTGTGTGTGTCAGTGTGTGTATCTGTGTGTCAGTGTGTATCTGAGTGTGTGTGTATTTGTGTGTCAGTGTGTGTATCTGTGTGACAGTGTGTATCTGAGTGTATCTGTATGTCAGATTTACTGCTCATTTGGGCCGACCCCTCTATCACATGGGTCTATTTATTTAGAGCGTCCTGCATGCCACATTACCGGGTACTACGGTGCACTTACATTCTGACTAGCGCACGGCATCCACATCAGCCCACAAAGCCAGGCCCCCCTTCCGGACACTTATTGCGATAGCACAAGGGAACATCGTTTGCTTGCTCCCATCTCCTGTCCTGTACTTGTGGACAAGTGGGCGGGAGGATAGCAGGAAATGTGGCTGAGCCAAGTAGTGGCAGGCCACCAGGCGCAGTCAACATACCTGGAACGCACGAACACCCAACTGAAACTGGAAATGAAGGCTAGAGGGTTAACTAAAACCCGCAGTGTGAGTTTCAGAGGATCTTTGTCAGTCTGCTTCAGTCAGAAAGTGTCAGTGTTTGTGTGTCAGCATGCATAAGTCAGTGTGTGTGTCAGTTTACATGGGTCATTGTGTGTTTGTGTCTATATGGGTCAGTGTGTTTGTCAGTCTGCATGGTTCAGTGTGTGTGTCAGCATGGGTCAGTGTGTGTCAGCATGGTCAGTGTGTGTATGTGTCATCAAGGTTCAGTGTGTGTGTCTGCATTGGTCAGTGTGTGTGTGTATACATGAGACAGGGTGTGTGTCTACATGGGTCAGTGTGTGTCTGCATGACTCAGTGTTTGTGTCAGCATGGGTCAGTGTGTGTGTCTGCATGGGTCAGTGTGCGTTTATCTACATAGGTCAGTGTATGTTTTTTGTCTGCATGGTTCAGTATTTGTGTCAGCATGGGTCAATGTGTATCTGTATGTCAGATTTACTGTCTGCAGGGATCAGTGTGTGTTTCATTGTATGGTCCAGTGTGTGTGTGGCAGCATAGGCCAGTGCGTGTGTGTGTCTGCATTGATCAGTGTGTGTGTGTGTCTGTCAGTCTGCATAAGTGGGTGGACCGAATGGGGCAGCAACTTTTTTTTCCTAGGGCAGCAAGAATCCTTGAACAGGCAGTGTGTATGCACATCTAAACTAAACAATTATTAGCAGTTTATTTTTGGTCTCTGGTTATATAGGGGGTCCTATGGATCACCATGCATTTACATACATTTATATTAAGCATCTGCATTGAATTAAACGCTGCAGGTTAAACATATGGGTTTCATTATAAAGCAGAGAATACATTTCTAAGTAATCCCAGATCTCTCTCAGTATTCCCTCCTCACTTCCCACAGGTGAATTAGGTGATTTATATATTTATTTCTCTTTATTTAAATTCAACAGTTTATAAATACCAAGAAATACAGCCAAACTGAAATAAAACGTATTAATCAGAATTTTGATAACCATATTTATCACATTTTAAATAACGTTGTGACCGATTGATGTAGACATATTTACATGAAAATATATGTCGTTATGTAACAAGATGACATCTGAAATGAATGTATGTTCTTGGTTATAAATTCCAGGTATAAAGATATTCCAAACATGGTTTTGTGCATTCAATTAGTAGTTGTTGTTTTAGTTTAATTGTTTGAAAATAATAGCATTGAATTTATTGTTATAAGAAGTGACTATAAAAATTTTTTATTTTCATGGCTTTAGCTAAGCGTTTGTTCTTCCAGGAGACATAAAACAAGTGAAATTCAGGGTCTGGCTTTGTATTCCACCGAGCTGGCTCTAAAAGTTCAAAGGCTCTGATTCTACAGCAATGAGCAACGAACGCCTTTGTCTCCTCTCGTTCTGTGTTCCGAGTGCTTTGAATGAGTGAATCATGCTGGCTGGTTATATTCGCTATCAATCAATCCTGAATAATAATATGAGGTTACTTTCGCAACTTTTCTTATATTTTGCCACTAATTCACATGATTGTTATTCATTATACTTTTAGTTTTAAGTCACAAACTAGTATTACTGAGTGTATTTACATAAAAATTGTTATGTAAATCATATTCCTCCCAACATCTTGCAGTGCTTTGCTTGAGTCAAGTTCTAATTCATTTAGGAGTTCAGTTTGGTAGAAAATGTACTGAATTCAAATTTCCCCTGAGTTTAGTTACTCTAGGGATCATTTAAATGTAGCTATTGAATTGAACAGAGTATCGCTGGAGCTGTTAGTGCTGCTGTATGGGAAATTTTATTGAGAGTCAAGTCACAAGTGAGCCATTTGTATTTGCTCTGTATGTATTTGTATAATGTTATTTTATTCGCTCAATGATTCCTCAATGAGGCCCAAGGAAGGCTGAAACGATTGTTGTATCTTTTGTGCAGAGAGAACTTGCCGGCATTCCGTCTTCCGGACTACCCTTATGGGTGGGATTAGTCTGATATGCCTTAGATCTGGTTACCTCTGTAATGGTACAAGTGAGCAATAACTATGTTGAGACCAGAGCAGGGATGTACCCAAGGGCAAGCTACTGAGTTTCTCTAAGATTTTGCCTGTTCTCAGATTTTTCGTATTCTCTGTTTTTGTTGCCATATATATTTGTTTTCATTCTTCTCTCTTCTTAATGTAGCAATGCAACGATGTGTATATTTGAAGAGTTACTGCAACCATAATGACCACATCTGCTTTTAGAAGTGGTCATGGTGGTAGGAGTCTGGATTTGCAGTGTTTAGTCTGATTTAAAAGCTGCACATCCAGAGATATTTCCAATTGTGTTCCGGGGGCTAGTTACACCCTCACTAACATGTGACTGTCAGATCTCAGTTCCAGAATGTCAAATGTTAATTCTGTGCAAAAATGACACCTGTCATCAGTGAACACATCGGGCTGGCAGACAGTTGGCATAAGGGAAGATTGTGTCTACCTTCCCTCCATCCTTCCTCCTTAACTGTAGCCCTCCCTCCTTCCGATACCCTTAGATATTCTTTTTCTTCTCCTTCCCTTCTTCTCTCCTGCTCCCTCTCCATTTTCCACTCAAAGCGCACACGTGTGCCCTGATCCAATGAAATGGTCCAATTAAAGGTTTCTGTATGAGAAGCCTCTGATTGAACCTCCGCAAAGCTCCCATTACATCACCAGGGGTCATGCTGAGCAATGCCAAGAACTACACCCAGAGCTGGATTCAGGGTAAGTAAAACTTTTTTTGTAACTTTTTTATCACTTAGAGGGAGGCAGACCTAAAGACTAATGCCACGTATGGCATTATTCATAATAAAAAATACAAAAATACAAAAGGGTCGAAGTAACCCTTCAATTTCCATTTTGAAAACTTACATAGTTACATAGTTACATAGTTACATAGTTACATAGCTGAAAAGAGACTTGCGTCCATCAAGTTCAGCCTTCCTCACAAATGTTTTTGCTGTTGATCCAAAAGAAGGCAAAAAACCTGGTCTGAAGCGCTTCCAATTTTGTAACAAACTAGGAAAAAATTCCTTCTTGACCCCAAAAGAGCAGTCAGATGTCTCCTTGGATCAAGCAGCTATTACCCCACTAATTAGAAATTATATCCCTGTATGTTATGTTTTTGTAGATATTTATCCAATTTCAGTTTAAACATCTGTATGGACTCTGATAAAACCACCTCTTCAGGCAGAGAATTCCATATCCTTATTGTTCTTACTGTAAAAAACCTTTTCTTTGCCTTAGATGAAATCTCCTTTCTTCCAGCCTAAATGTGTGACCTCGTGTCCTATGTATAGCCCTGTTTATGAATAGATTTCCAGATAAAGGTTTGTACTGGCCCCGAATATATTTGTATAAAGTTATCATATCCCCTCTCAGGCGCCGTTTTTCCAAACTAAACAGATTTAATTTTTTTAACCTTTCTTCATAACTAAAATGCTCCATTACTTTTATCAATTTTGTAGCTCGTCTCTGGACCCTCTCCAGTGCCATGATATCCTTCTTTAGAACAGGCGCCCAAAATTGCACAGCATATTCAAGGTGTGGTCTTACCAGCGATTTATAAAGAGGCAGAATTATATTTTCATCCCAAGAATTTATGCCCCTATTTATACATGACAAAATCTCACTGGCCTTAGCAACTGCAGATTGACATTGCATATTGCTGCCTAATTTGTGGTCTATAACAATTCCCAAATCCTTCTCGTGTGTGGTTATCCCTAATTCACTACCATTTAGTGTGTAAGTTGCTTGTGCATTCTTAACCCCGAAGTGCATAACTTTGCATTTCGCTATGTTAAATTTCATCTGCCATTTTAGTGCCCAGTCCCCCAATCTATCCAAAGCTCTCTGCAGCAAAGCAATATCCTGCTCACATTTTATTACTTTACAAAGTTTTGTGTCATCTGCAAACACTGATACACGGCTTTCAATGCCTATTTCAAGATCATTTATAAATATGTTAAATACAAGCGGTCCCAAAACAGAACCCTGAGGGACACCACTTACCACTTTTGTCCAGCCTGAAAATTTACCATTAATGACAACTCATTGTACTCTATCCTTAAGCCAATGTTCTACCCAAGAACAAGAATATTCATCTAGACCAATTTCTTTTAGTTTGAAGACTAACCTATTGTGAGGAACCGTATCAAATGCCTTGGCAAAATCCAAGTAGATCACATCCACTGCAACACCCTGATCTATACTTCTACTTACTTTTTCGTAGAATGCAATTAGGTTAGTTTGACATGACCTATGTTTCATAAAACCATGCTGTTTGTTGCTAATAACAAAGTTCTTCCCAATGAATTCCTGAATATTATCCCTTAATAGCCCTTCAAATATTTTCCCAGTCACAGAAGTTAAGCTCACAGGTCTATAATTTCCAGGCAAGGATTTTGAACCCTTATTAAATATAGGAACAACATCTGCCTTCCTCCAATCCTCTGGTACAATACCTGAAACAAAAGAATCTTGAAAAATTTAATCTTGAAAGAATCTTGAAAAATACCGAACTTGTGTTCGGTATTGCTAATGGACAACCTAAAAAATAGAGAAAATAGAGAATGCCAGAGGATTTATAATAGGCTGAATATCCAGATATTACTAGATAACCATAGGTGTAAAACATTGGTCCCTAGGGCTTTATCTACCTCCATATCAGGGCTCTTGTACTTTCCTGGGTCACTAAATCACATTTGCATTTGTTTATCACTTACCTTATAATCCTGCATTGTTGTTTTTTTTTTATAGCTTTTCAAAAAGAGTCCCTTTTCAGAGAACATGTTGAGCTGCATCTTTTTCCATTATTTTATTTTAAATATGTTGCTTTTTTAAGACAACGATACGTGCCATAGCAATCATTTTCTAGTTTATTGAGATTAGTAGGTCTCTCATTAATTTTGGTTTAGTAAAGTTGGAATTTACAGGTTCCTCCAGGTTCCATCAACATTTGGGAAGCCTTGGTTCTAATTGTTCTTGTGAGGAAACCCATTGTAGCCCATTTTCCAGTGGCATTCAGCAGACACAATCTGGGCATTTAAAGTTTTTCTTGTGGATTATTGTAAACTCGTTTATTGGTTTGTATTTCCTTGTTTCGGTTTTACATCTGACCTGGATCATGTTCTGTATGTTCTCAACACAATTCATTTCTCTAATCGCCTGTAGTATCTTTATTACTGTACATTTTTTCGTCTGACTCATGTTTTTCCCTCAGTTCTCCCGATCACCCGATACTTCTATAACCCGGTATCGGAAGCATGGAGGGAAGTGCAGAGTGAAGACGTGATTATCCTTGATTGCGCTGCATTTGGAGTGAATTTCGAGGCATTTAAACCTGTTTCTGTAGAATAGAATGGGATTATGATTAAACTGTGTGTGATGTCTCGATGTAAGAAATGTAAAGACTTGAAAGTAATTGCAGATTTGTCAAGTCACACAAGAGAAGCTCTGTCACACGATGTCAGGAGAACTGTTGCAAAGTGAAAAAAATAAAGGGTTACTCCTAGCATTATGACCACTTTAGTGAATTGAAGTGTTTTGGTGCCTGAAGTCTTTATGTGCAGCGTTTCTCTATGAAAGGCTGCACTTGCGGAATTTAAGCCCTTTGCTACTGGAGGTGTAACTTTTCACCAGCTCCATGATTTGAGCATCATTAGCCTGCCCGGAATAAGAGTTTCAGAGTGGGTATATATATATATAAGAGACCTATTGGTAAAAACAGATCCCATCCACTGCTACAACCCACAATCACAACACCTCAACACTGGATGTTACATATGCTTGGGCTGCGTGACCTGCAGCCACATGATACCGAGCAAGTCATTCACACATCCCCACACAGGGAAGAAATTTGCTATTCGACATCGCTTGACATGCACAAGCGATTTTGTTATTTACAAATTGATGTGCCCCTGCGGACTGGCTTAAATAGGGAAGACAGACCTCCCATTACGAGAAAGGATCCGTAACCATCGCTCCAGCATCCGGGTGGCTTATAGAGACAATGGCTTTGACTTACAAGTTGCAAAACATTTTCTTGAATTCAGTCATCCATTACCATCCATGAAATTTTTGGCAATCGACCACATACCCTTACCAATACGCGGCGGTGACGGCAAAAAACTTTTACTACAGAAAGAACTTTACTGGATAAGAACCCTTGACACTGTACACCCCAAAGGACTTAACGAAAAATATTCCTTGGGGATATTCCTGTGATTTTTATTGAGACCAGTACAGTGTTTTTACAACATACTGTGCCTTAATCCTTTACTTGATGACATAATATTTGCATTGTTGATCTGGCAGTATGTACTCGAGTGTATTAGTCACTTACTGTACTCGGGCCTTGATCATATAGTGTATCCCCCCAGCATTACTTTTATAAAATATTTGTCTACAGTTTTTGCATTTTTTGTTGCTACATTTAGTCTACATGGACTTAATGCTAAACCTTATTCTGTTCCATGTTAATAGCATCTACCAGTCAAGCTAGCAATGTCTTTTCTATGTGCTTGTTTTTTTCTGTACATTTTGTACATTCATTAATTTATGTATCTATCCTTTGCCATTCATTCATTGATTGATTGTATACTCTCACAATAGGCTTTATGTGTGTATATTCATGTGAACATATTTTTGCTTATATGATTGCCATTAGTCCTGTATACACCTCTAGGTTGGTCCAGCTGAGCAGTGTAACTAGAACCTTTTACTAGTATTCTGCCATATTTACTATGCCTAGCTTTATCTATAGTGAGGACCATAACCTTAGCCTCTGTTCCCATTAGTTCGGCACCTTTTACTCTGCCGTCCGTTTTATTTAGAGCCCAGCTCCATTCCCTTCCTCTCCACTGTTTTTTTACTAGAGGTCTGGCCATTCCCCTTTTTTTTTTCATCATCAGCAGCTGCAACCAGACCAGAGGTTAATTGTGAGTACAGCCTGTATACAGTTTACTGATTATGTTAATGCACTTGTGAGTTATTTAACCCCTTAAAACCGGAGGACGTACAATTACGCCCTCTAATAGGCGGCTCTAAACGCCGCCGGGCGTAATTGTACGCCCTCCGGTTTTTGTTAACTTACCCGGTCGCCGGCGGTCCCACGCCGGCGATCGCGGTTGGGGGGACTCCCAGGGAGCCCCCCGCGGCACATCCGTCCTCGTCGAAGCCCCCCGGCCATGTGAGAGTGGGGTCCTAGCGAGGACCCCACAATCACATGGCCGGGGATAGCTGGCTTCTGTATTGCCGGCAGGGGGGCTGCCTGTAATGACAGGTGGTCCCCCTGCTGGCTGAAAATAAAATAAAAATAAGTTAATGGTGTAAAAAAAAATAATTATATATACTTAGATCATATATATATTATATATATATGATCTAAGTATATATATACACATATACATACACACACATACACCGTCTAGGTGTATTTTACTATTAATATATATATAATTATATATATATATTAATATCAAATTACACGTAGACTGATACTGATTAAATATATATATAATTATTGTTATATATATATTTATATATAATATAAAAAAATTAAAATGTAAATACGTTAAAAAATAAAATTAAAAAATAATTAAAAATAAATAATTAAAAAATATATAGATGTGTGTTATTTCGTTCTAACTGTTTTGTGAAATTATATATATATATATATCAAAATACACGTAGAACGAAATAATATATATATCTATATACCTAAATATATACGTATATATCACTATATATATACCTATATATAAATAAAAATATTTAAAAAAAATTATATAGATATATACATATATATACACATACGTATATATATACATATATTAATTCTACATATATATTTATGTAATATTTTTACATAATTAGGTATCTTAATTAATTACAATTAGCGGACCTGCCTGACAACCCATGCCGAAAGTAAAGGGAATTTAATTTGCTAGCACTATATTTAACCCTATAACTTTCCGAGACACCATAAAACCTGTACATGGGGGGTACTGTTCTACTCGGGAGACTTCGCTGAACACAAATATTAATGTTTCAAAACAGTAAAATGTATTACAACGATGATATCGCCAGTAAAAGTGATGTTTTTTGCATTTTTCACGCACAAACAGCATTACACGGACAATATTATTGCTGTGATACTTTTTACTGTTTTGAAACACAAATATTTGTGTTCAGCGAAGTCTCCCGAGTACAACAGTACCCCTCATGTACAGGTTTTATGGTGTTTTCAAAAGTTACAGCGTCAAATATAAGGCTTGTGTTTCATTTTTTTCACATTAAAATTCGCCAGATTGGTTACGTTGCCTTTGAGACCCTATGGTAGCCCAAGAATGAAAATTACCCCTATGATGGCATACCATTTGCAATAGTAGACAACCCAAGGTATTGCAAACAGGGTATGTCCAGTCTTTTTTAGTAGCCACTTAGTCACAAACACTGGCCAAAATTGGCATTTTTTGCATTTTTCACACACAAACAAATACTAACGCTAACTTTGGCCAGTGTTTGTGACCAAATGGCTACTAAAAAAGACTGGACATACCCCATTTGCAATACCTTGGGTTGTCTACTATTGCAAATGGTATGCCATTATGGTGTAAATTTCATTCCCGGGCTACTATACAGTCTCAAAGGCAACGTAACCAATCTGGCGAATTTCAATTTCAAATGTAACGTGCTATATTTGACCCTGTAACTTCCCAAAACGCCATAAAACCTGTACATAGGGGGTACTGTCTTACACGTGAGACTTTACTGAATATAAATATGTGTATTTTATTGCAGTAAAAGCAAACAGTATTATGACATTGACCGTTAAAATGTCATGTAGAACTAAAAAAATCCAAAAAAAACGTATTTTCTCCCATTTTTTTCATATTAAATTATGTTTCATAGCTAAATATTTGATATTAAATGAAAGCCCTGTTTCCCCTGAATAAAATGATATATATAATAAGGGTGGGTGCATTTACTATGAAAGAGGTGTATTACGGTTGGACAGACATGTAGCGCAAATGCCAGGTTTTGTTTACATTTTGTTTTGTTCACAATGTGTACATTTGGCTCCGTCCTTAAGGGGTTAAACACTGTTGTTTGTATTGCACTGTATCCTGACGAAAGTTCCTTAGAGAACTGAAACGCTGATCTTCTGTGGCAGATGCCTAAATAAAAAGCTATGTTTTTTCACGATATTTTTAAAGTCCTTGGAGTGCTTGGATATATATATATATATATATATATATATATATGGATATATATGCACAGAGTTGCTTTAATTATTTGAGAGGTGTCAGTTCAGTTGACGCTCTCAGCCGATGAATAACCAGCAGTATCAGGATCCATCTCTGCAGAAGCCGTAAGTCTTCACAGCCAGGAGGCAAGGACCCTCTGCACCCAGTGGTACCCAAGTAAGCGAGCAAGTCATTGCAAAGCAGGGTGCCCCATTACCAGTAAATTGGGCATAATAGCTCACTACGGCGAACTTTAAGTTCACATACAGGCACTTGAGTAGTGCTTGTGATCAACCATGATTGACTATACAGGTGGGCAGTCTGTCATCCCCCCCCTTATGATGTGAACCTTACCTTTGATGTTACTGATATCTTGGGCAAGTTAACACCCACCTGCATCTTTCTCCCAATTGTAGGCCAGTTGAACGAGGCAGTTCGCATGTATGCTTCAAAATATTCATTAAACAGAAATGTAGGCAAAATATTCCAGTTAATCTATAGTCACAGTTTGTCAATTTTACAATTCAGTTTTTACTACATTTTTCTATTTGTAAATGGAACTTAACTGCAGAGAAGTTATCGAAGGGTTCATAAATGAAATAATGACAGAAATTAAAACGAGAGGAAGACTCTTATATGGAAGATAGGAGAGCCCCGTTATATAGAAACAAGGGGAGAATTTTCTGGCAAGGGTTAATTATGATGAAACAGATTTTTGTTAGAGGGAAACATGACAGCCCAAATGCAAATGAAAAAAACAAAACTGTGCAGTAGATATAATTTAATTAAAAACATACATGCATTTAATTATTATTTTTTATTGGAGGTATAGCTAAAAACAGCTTTTGCAAGGCAAGTGCTGCCCCTTGAGGTTAGATCAACTGAACAACCAGGAAGTAACACGACCTGTTGTCTGATTGACAGCCGAGGGGGTGTAACAAGGTTCATTCATAAAAGTGCCAATTTCTATTGAAATCTACACTTAATGTCAAATGAAAAGAAAGAGAACACACTCCTCACATATTAAGCACTTCATCAAGCTAAACTGTCTTAGGTTTCTGGAGTGTCCCCATAATATGAAGTGATAAAGCAAGGAGTCCCTGGAAAGGATAGCGAGGCTAGGGCAGAGTAACATAATTTCAAGACTCAACATGGACGTATAAAGGGAGCATTGTACGGTAAACTATTACACCGGTTTTTAATTCACTACAGTTAGGTTGAAAAATACTCTGCTGGTAAACAGCATATTGCAGCCCACTGTCATGCCGAGATGTCAAAGAATCAAGATTGCTCAAACATGTACTTGGGCCCAGCAGGTCTAACGGAATTCAAGGTCCTCAGCTGATGCGTTCACAATTTATTACCTTTGACAGCCAATTAGATCACTCAATTACTTTATTTTTATTAAGATCTCAAATCAGTGAAACCATTCATGTAATCTGTTAAAACATAGTGTCTTCAATGTTCCCCTTTATTCAGCTAATGCTAGATCGTATTTACTGGTTCAAAAGTTCAACTAATTGCACTCTGAGGACAATTCTTGGTACATCTTAGATTGTTAGTTGGTGTCCATTTGGTCAAAAAGATTTGTCTGCTTTAAATCCTGATGGCACCGATATAATCTTATCATCAGTAAACAGACTTAAATCCATTGTTGTAGTTTATTTATCTAACAGGAGACTATTCTCTGCTGTTCAGATAAAATAAAAAATACTTAGTGCAAATTTGTGCTTTTATCTTGTTGATTGTGTCAGTACTTTACAGTCTTAGAGTCAACTTTCCATTTTCTACTATTGTGTTTTCAGTTGCCTACTTCTCCATTGTTTTACAGAGGAGTTTATTAACTTAATAATTGACCTATTTAATTATTTTTTTTATTTATTTTTTATAAATGTCCATATTTAATGATTACTCCAAAGAAATTAAAGTGTTTTCATAAGGGACCTGTAGAACACAAAAAGTATAATGCAATATTGGGATTAATTTATTATTTTTCAATAAGCTTTATAAATGATTAATTTTTTGAAAATTATTTATATATTTAAGTTTATATATATATATTACGTCCTCCATTAATTGTGCAGCACTATGGAATATGTTGGCGCTTTATAAATACCAGTAATAAATAAATAAAAAAAATATTTTTATATATAATGTATTTTTGAAATGTTTGTGTTTTGAAAAAATAATTGTAAAAGTGTATCAATTAATATTAAATCATTTGGAGAGCTTATCCAAGAATATTAAACCCAGTCTATTAGATGGTGTGTATTCCTGGCATATATCGCGTTTTGAGTAGTCAGACACGCGATATAACCACCATATATATATGTATGACAACTCGAAAGGTAATCAAATGAAGGAACGTTTGTTTTCGCTTATTTGTGGAGCGCACATGCTATATATTTTTATTTATTTTTCCTATTTGCCAAGTCGCTTGCTGGCATGAAGCTGCCCAAATTTATTATCTATCTTGGTTACCCCCCCTTGTTTAATAAAATTAAGATGCACGTCTCCATTCTAGTAGGAAAAAATAAATATATATTTATACATTGATGAGGGATCTGTGGTTATATATCTATTCACATAATAACTTATAGACATTTGCACAGGGAAAACATTATTTGTCTGACAAAAATTAATTTTGTTTCAGATAATTCGGGTTTAATCCATGTCGTGTTTTGGTTCGGCTGAATTCGGTTTAAGCGATCGTTTTGGGAAAAAAAATAAATAGCATGAAAATTGGCCATTTAGTGTACTGAAAAATATATATATATTTAGCATTATACTAAACTGTGTATTCTTGTGCAATTTGGCCATTAAAGAGTCTTTTTAAAGTGACAGTTGGATCCTTTAATTGTTAACATGGGAAACCCTCCAAAAATGATAAGCATGATAAAACTGATGTAGCCCCTTCTGCTTATGGTTAGACAGGTCTGTTTCAGCCAGTGTTAATTTTGTCGACTAACAATTTTAGTCAAATTTTTGTCAACTAAAATTTTTGAGATTTAGTCGACCAAAACTAGACTAAAACTAAAACAATTCAGATAACTAAAATACGACTAAAACGAACATGGCATTTTAGACAAAAGACTATGACTACAACTGAATTGAAATTTGCCGCCAAAATTAACACTGGGTATTTATTTTGTGTATAAATAGTTTTTTGGTGTGTGTTTGTGTACCTAAATCGAGACTATATGTAAAGTGGAGTGACACTATGTGTATACATGACAGTGTGTATCAATGAGTGTGTGTGTGTGTGTACATTATAGTGTATATATAGAGAGAGTGTGTGTGTATAATACAGTATATTAATGTGTATTAGTCGTATATAGAATTATGTGCCTAGAATTTTTACACACATATCATTATACATGGATACATGTATAATACACACAAAAATTTCATTAACATATAACATATAACATATATGTAATGAGCACGTATTGGCCCAGTCTTGATGCTAGGTGCACACTCCAGCACAATACCTCATAGAACTTCGAAATAAACAAGATAACTTCATTTTGTTGTGCAACAGCATACATTCACCATTTCCGTCCCGTTACCAAACTTTCCTTAATATTTTTATCACCAGTTAGCAGGGCAGTATACTCCATAAAGTTTCCAAACAATTTAAGTGGAATTGCTGATATTGGGTGAATATTTGTTCTTGAGACTGTATGTACGCCAATCCATGGCTAAACAAAAGGAATGTTGGATCTGAACAAACACCAGTCTTTATTCTTATTTTGTACGTAGAAAATGTAAGAATGGGCTGTATTCATTAAACAGCAAACTGCAGGCAATTCAAAACGACACCGTAAAATTTAACTTAAAATATTCAAGCAGTGACTGTAGTGGAGTTGGAGATTTTTTCGAATCATCTATTTTTGCCTAAATTTTGCAATCTGCGTTTCAATTCACTCCAATAAACCCTACAGTCTTCTGTCTTCATGTATTTATATCTGATCTAGGTTGAGATTTAGATTTGTGTATGAGGAGTCACTTCGGTTCTGACGAATTCATTTTTTATTACAAAATGGAAACCTTTTCAGGATTCCAAATATTCTGCCAATTGTCCGTTTGGGAATATAATATTATTTGTATCTGTTACAGTACACTCAATAAGGCATTGCTTAGTTTGTTTGGTATGCCAGTCCGTAATTTGGGTATGTTTTGGCTCACAATTCGGGAATTCTGCTGAACACCTGATCGGCCCAAACTCGGACGAACAGCAATTTGGTCCGAAAAAGAATCTCTTAATCTCTTGATATGGTTATTATAAAAACTCAATTTATTCTGTAATTTTGTAACTCAGCCTTATAATTTTAGAATTAAGAAGGAAAACCAATACAGCTCAGAAATAATCAGGAAATATGCTTAGCAATGACAAAATATTTTCTGTTTATCTGGGTCTAAATGATTAGCACCTGTAATGTTATGACTAATAAAACATTGCATATCAGATTTCCTAAAATGGCAGCTAATAGTTGTACAGCATTTTGTCAATTAGGGTGTGTGCAGCTAGCCAGGAGACCAGGAGAGAAGTTCATTCCTTTTGTGTGTCTGAATATTGTTACCAAAAAAGCAAGTAAAATAGATGGCGCTAAAAATGAGATTAAAAAATATTGTTAACAGGAAATCAACCAAAAAAGGGTCCGCTATATCTTTAAACCTTAAAATAGTAAATAATTCACTCTAATAAATTGTGTTATGATAATTATTATAAAGGGTCACTCATGCTGTGCAATTGTACTAATCGTTTATACAATAAAAAGTGCAAAACTTACTACAGTGCAATATTTGTGTAAAGTGAATCACACTTTACTCACATACACAGGGCATTCAATAGTAAAACAAACAATATGGGTATGTACATGGAAGACAAAAGATAAAACACATATAGAATAGTACTGTTAAATAAAATAATATATACGTTCAGCTCTAATACAACTTACAAGCCAGGAGCAGGTAAGTATGCTCAGACTAGAAGCTATTTTCCATGTGAAGTCCCTCTGGCTGGCTGTCTTTCTTAAAAACTTATATAATTACAATTATTATAATTATAATTACAATTGCAGGGTTAACGGGCCTGGGGCACTGCACCCAAACTACTTAAATGAGTTGAAGTAGTCTGGTCTATGGTGTCCCTTTAAGGGAAGAGGTAAAATCACTGCAGTGCAAAGAAGGCGTGACTAAAAACCACTGGGACCCATTGCAAAAATTACCCTGAGGCCAATCCGTGTGTCTCATTCTACCCACATCCCCTCCATGTGTCTCATCCCCTCAGCTTCTCCATGTGTCTCATTCACCTCTTAGACCTTCTATGTGTCTCATTCACCCACTCAGCCCCTCTATGTGTCTCATTCACCCACTCAGCCCCTCTATGTGTCTCATTCACCCACTCAGCCCCTCTATGTGTCTCATTCACCCCTGCCCCCCCATGTGTCTCATTCTCCCCAGCCCCCCTTGTGTCTCATTCCCCCAGTCCCCCTTGTGTCTCATTCCCCCAGCTCCTCCATATGTCTCATTCTCCCCTCAGCTCCTCCATGTGTCTCATCCCCTCCCCAGCCCTTCCATGTTTCCTATTCTACCCACAGTCCCTCCATGTGTCTCATTCTCCCCCCTCCCCCAGCTTCTTCATGTGTCTCTGCCCCACTCCCCCTCTTGTCCTGTACCTGCTCAACTCCATGTAGAGTGGCCGAGTGGACCGCAGTACTTGGTCTGACAGGAAGTGCCTGTTGCTCTCAGTGAACACTTCCTGTCAGACCAAGGTCTGCTCGACCATGCTACATGCAGTGACTGGCAGGAGGGGAAGCACTGTGCCGGTAAAATTATGTAGCATGGCTGAGCTCCATCCGGCCCATTGGTTTTGGAGACTCTCGCCGCCCCTTAGAGTGACTTTGTCACTATCACCATCAGTGGTCTTTGCATAATAATAATTTTGTATAGTGGGGGGGAGGGGAAACAGTGGCACTTTAAACTTTACTATACTGCACTGCAGAGCTGGATTATTTTAAGCAGTAATGGTGGCTGCCTGGGGCCTGGACCGAGACAGGGAGCTCTGACTCTTAGCCTTGAGCCATAAGGAAACTCACAAGAACTCCCTGCACGGCGTTGTAGGAGTGTTGTATGTTTAATATTATCTATATTATCTATTATCTATCTATCTATCTATCTATCTATCTATCTATCTATCTATCTGTCTGTCTGTCTGTCTATCTATCCATATCTATCTGTCTGTCTATCTATCGATCTATCTATCTATCTATCTTTGACTATCTGCCTGCCTGTCTGTCTGTCTGTCTATCTATCTATCTATCTGTCTATCTATCTATCTATCTATCTATCTATCTATCTATCTATCTATCTATCTATCTATCTATCTTTGACTATCTGCCTGCCTGTCTGTCTATCTATCTATCTATCTGTCTGTCTGTCTGTCTGTCTGTCTATCTGTCTGTCTATCCTTCCACACCCTTAAACCCTGGATAAAAGTAACCACTTTGTTTATGCTCCAAGTACTTTGTGTTAAACCCCTTCAAGAAAGGACATTGTTTTATAAATAAGATTTTAAATATATATTTTCTACTGGAATACTGGAGAGGTGCATGCTTAACTGTTTAACAGTTGGTATAACTCAGCCACAGAACCCTTAAAAAAGCATTCCGACTGAAGTGGACTCACTCCATAGGAAGCCATTAATACCACATTCATCTAAACACTATGCCTAGTGGATCAGGAAATGTCCCAGAGCACAGAGCAACACAATGCACTACTGTCTCTCTGTCTGGGAGACAGAGAAATACAGACTAATTCTGACGATGTTCTCATTACTTTGTGGTGCAGCACTGGTCACATGTGTGCAACCTACTACCGCCCTGAGCACTTTGGGAATGCCTCCCATCGCACTGACGTTTGTCTTAATCCTCTGCCACTCATGTGAGGCGATGATACGAATCTGAGAGTCAGTGCTCTTAATTCGTCCATCACCCCAGGCACGACTCTGGAGAATGGAGCCTGGAATAAGGATTATCTTAAAGGATTCCCAATCTGAGAAATTCTACACGCATGTAAATCATGTATGCAGTAACTCGTTACTTTTTTTTTGGTTTTTATTGGATGTATTGGGGGTGATGTGTGCTTTGGTTATTACGGCTGCCCAGGAGTAGTGGGAGTCTGAGCACAGGACTTAATTTGGATATTTGTATTTACTTTGTATCACACAGCCATGTTACAATGCTGCCGCCCATCCCATCTGTTCCCTATTAAGGGTTAATAAGCATTTAGAGGTTTAGAGAAATACCCCTCTCTGTGTCTTTAGAGATTTTAACTTATAGATGAAGACAGCAAGGTGAGTTGTTAGTGCAGGACTCACCTAAGAGTTATTGTCTTGATGTGGCCGAAGAGCTTAGACTTAAATGGCCATTGGAGTGACACTAAAACCATCCAGTTATTTAAATGTGCACAGGGATTTGGTATAGTGTCAGTAACTTTTTTCTTTGGTTTTTATTGTATGTAAATCTCTGTAGGGTAGAACAAGTGTTACTGGCTTACTATTCTTATGGAGTCATGTCATTATTAAAGGGACACAATGTGAAATAAGTGATAGCTGTATATGTGCTAGTTGTGCATCACATGAAATTAATGTTATGCTATTTTTTTCAAACCAAAAGGACTTGGCAGTGAAGGGGATATTGTGCGACTTCATTAAAGTGATATCTCTGTGCGTATTGTAGTCACTAGACTTGGTGTCTTTATATTTTTGTTATTTTAAGTTTTGTCAGATAGATCACAACTAGAAAAAAATGGAAATGTTGGTTATTTATATTGTTAATAGTTACATTTATTCCTTCAATTTTGAATGATTAGCCTTTGCCTCTAAAATATTTCTCAAATATCATCGTTCTACTTTGAAGTAATGATTAAAATGCACTTCTCTATGAATCATGCGTCACTCTATATATGAAGTCGGTAATTCAGTTAAAATGAATGCTGTGTTGTCGAGTAGAGGGCTTATAAAGCAACGTGAATCATACTAAAAAGGATCTAAAGGGGTTGTGTGTTTTTTGTTTTTACCAATAATTGAGAATTGCTGATTTAGCTTTGCAGCGACTGATTCTCGGAAGGGAGATCTGTTATATCAGCTGAACTGAATGAGTTCAGAAGTCCGGTGTGCTGGATAGCACTGCCCCAAATACTCATTGAATACCAATTCTGTCTCTATTCAGTGGTTTAAATAAACAGGTCACGTCATAGTCGTGGAATGGACACGGTGTTAGTTCTGGCATTTAATACACTGCTGCATTCACTGCCATTTATCTATAGATATGTTTGTATCTGATACATGTGTCAGTGTACAATAGTTCCTAAAGTTCATTAGTATAGCATAGGGCAATAAAATGCAACTGTTAGCCTTGTTGGTAATTGGCTGTCTTGGCTCAATGCCTTGTACGTTACATGCGGACGGACACCAATTTACGTCCTACTGTGGAACAGAGATAACAATAACTTTACTCTTGCTCGTAGTGAGTTCACATTATTTGTTTGCAGGGAGGTGATTAAACTGTGTTGTTATTCAATTTCAAGCCTTCAGTTCCATTACACTTAGCCTAGGGATTTTGGAAAGGTAATAACTATTTTTCCACTCTTATATGACAGGACCCAAGAAGTAGGGGCCAATGGAGGACCCCAGTTTATTTTTAATGTTTTGCTTAGCTGGTGGCTCAGAAACCTGGATTTGATTTTAAATTATTGACAATTCTTCAACTTAAGCATTCAACATAACATTTACTGTATACGGTGTGCTAGCAGAATCAGCAAATGTAAAAACCGTGAGACCATCCTATAAAAACCATAGGTCTTTCTTCCAAAAGTCAGTCATTTCTTCAGCATTAACTTCTATGCCAAAACATTGATTGACAGGAACAGATGGTCCTCCTGCTCTCCAAGCATAGCAACCACAGAGCATGCTCTAGAGTCAGTGACTACGAGTATAGTATAGAGTGACTTACATAACTCTCTATGGATGCTGGAAGATAGGCCAACTGGCCGATGTCTTGTAGGAGGTTTGCACTCCCTGAGGTAGCGTCAAAGTAGAGTGCAGGTGGATCACAGGCAGACTGGAGGTAGGTGTTACAATATCTTAATACACATAAAGCTGTGGGCATGGTAGCACTGGACTGGAGCGGAGGCTAGTTAATATCTAAATTATTTCTTTAAAATAAATATATGATCTCTGTGCTACGTTATACATTCATTGGCAATCAAGGGGGTAACTGTTTAAAGTGAATCTGTCAAAACAGGTTCACTTTATTCATATAAATTACCCTCTGGACCTTCCAACCATGAATGGATATGTTTTCCATTGGGAAATGGAGATAATCGCTCTGAACTGACATTCCTGAAATATCCCTATTATTAGGCCCGTTCATTACCCATGTAACTGATTTATAGATGTAGTTTGCATAGCCCTCTTATAGCTCCACCTTGTGATCAGTGTTGTTATAACACATTATATCAAGATATTAAAGGTACAGAAAAAACATCCTCTGTGTTCATGATTTGTTATAAAGAACAAAAGGTAGTTTTACAGTTTTTTTACAGATATGGAGGCAATGGGGGTGAATCGTAGCAACTAGTGCAGGTTTGACAACGTAAATGTCACTGACCCCAAGTAAGCTAGAAAGGGCGATATTTTAATTATTTGTATTAGAATAGTCCTCTACTTGCAGGTTCTGTTCTACAAAGAGATAACTTACATAGGAATGTGGGAAAAAAGATCTTCAGTTTCTATTAGAAAGTTTTTGGGGGATTTTAATGGGGGTCTGTGCTTTTCATTGCAGAGAACAAAGACCACTTCTTTGTGTTGCACTTGTGAGAAGATATTTGGGTGAAAGTTTTGAGAACTGAGATGTGGCTTATTTCCCTTCCTCATTAGGAAACTGTTCTCTTGTAGCTTTTCAGAACTTTAATTTGCTTTGCCAACAAAGCTCCGTTTTATGTAGAACTCTCCATATATAAAAAAAACCCCAAACAATTCTGTGATCCTTTTCAAACACAAATTAAGCAGTTTATCGAAGCGCCGTAACAACTTGATATCTTTTTTAAATCTCTTTTATACCCTTTTGGAAATGAAAGGTTTTCCAGATTTTAGACTTGGCTAACTTTCTCTAATTACTTATTTCAGTTTTGATGTTCCTTATTGTCAAATTGATAGAAGGAAAAGTTGGATCTTGGAAAACACAAAGATGAAGATTTGGATAGGGCGACCTGTCACTCAGCAAGAGTTGCGTATATTACCATGTGTCAGAAACAAAACACACGACTGGAACTGAAATGTCAAAAATATTTTACTAAATAATATTATACTAAAGATGATGTCAAACAGAGTTCATTTTGACTTGACATTTTCTGGCTTTACACAAAGTTTCTCGGGCATTGGGCCATTTTTCTCCCTTATTAATGAATTCCATAGCGGCGAACACTCTTCTGGTGTTGTACTGACTGCGATGAATTGTTTGCCAGAATCATCAGCTGCCAAGTTAGGAGAACGTTTCCTCTTGTTCATATTGATCACGAGTTCCTTCCAAAGAAAATATGTCAAGAGATCCCATTACCACCATAGGGTCCATGCACAAAGTAATCGAAGGGCAGAATGGCATTTAGATACAAGATATCTGGGGGGGGGTCTAGAAGAAAGAAAACTTAAGGTGTTCTAGATTAAATTCAGCTCAGGTTTTACACATTCCATGAAGTCCAAAACATAGAAAATTACTCTGTTTTACCATAAATTGCAAAATGACAAATGTTTTACTTTTATTTAAAAATAACATAAAACTCTATTTTTCCAGATGTTTAGTTGGAATCCCAAGGCAGATGTTTAGGGATGGCTGAGGATCCTGAAAATTAGACATTGTGATCCCACAATTCATATTGAATAGATATCTGTATTATGATGAAGGTTAATTAGGCTTTCATATTGCAGCTAATGTGGACGACGCCCTGAAACCTTCTCAGCCACTAGAATATCCAAAATTTAAAAACCTGCTTATTGCTGACTTGTAGACATTTGCAAATCACTCATGTTGAAACTCAAAGTACTAAGTACTGTATATGCAGTATATGTAAAAATGAGAAAACTCATCCCTACCTTTAGTATACGACAGGATCCTTCAGCCACATACATGCACCTTGGTTCAGACAGTGTTTGGAAACCAACAGTAAGTCTCTATGGTCTTCCCTGGTTCCCTTCCTGCATGGAAACAGGAAATACCATAGAGACTAACCATTGGTTTGCAAACACTGTGCAAACATGACCAAAGGATCCTGTCATAATAAATGTAAGGGTGTGTTTTTTTTTGTTTTTGTTTTAAATTTTTAACATTTACTTCATTTAAAAAATACTTGATGAAAGGATTATTACATTAAATATATTCTTGAGGTTTAAGAATTACATCTGCAAACAGATATAATTTATTTTCATTTACGTAACATGACTGCAATGGTTTCTATATGATTATGTCTTTTTTTAATAGTGACTCTTTGTTTTGGTAGTTTCACAAAAATATACCCATGATCATTCATCTTCAGATGAGATCGCAATGTAATGTAATATACCTATGTGTTGAACAGATTATTTTAGCTGTATCCCTAATGTAAAGAAATTGTCTGTGTGGAATTCCACATATGAAATTCATAGAATGAAACGATGATGCATGATGGTAAATGTTTCCAGGAATCTCGTCTCTGAACAGATTTTAATACAATGGTGACATGGTGAGAAGATTGTGGAAAACAGTATAATAAAATACAAATATTAAACTGGAAAGTCGTGCGCAATTCTTTGCAATGCTGGTCTAATTGTGGAAGAATTGCCTGGCCAGTGTGTAGTGTGTAAGCTCTGTGTGATGGTCAACGTTGGATGTAAGTTTGAGAGAATTCTTCAATGACATTAACGGATTAAGTAAAACAAAGTGTCTAATGGTGCAGTAAGTTGAAGGAACATCAATGGTTTTATTCTTGTTTGAAAGGTAGCAGGACCCCTAGAGATATCTTCACCTACTTCATCAATTCTCCCTCTATGGATTGATATCACATGTTTCTGTAGCAGTTGGTACAGGAAGCAAATTCTTATATATGAACTAAATTGGAGAGTCAGATAAGCAGTGTGTCAAGACAGACATTGGTCAATATCGGCTGGAGGTATAAAGACAAGTGAAAGAATATATCTCAAGAGATCCCATTACCACTGTAGAGCATATCTCATATACAACCATCAGCCAATATCCAAAGGGGATCAATGAGAAAATATATAGGTTATAGTGCCACACACTATGGTTCATGCCTTGACTCTTGAACGTGTAAGAATTTTTTGCTTTGTTCCAAGAGACATTTCATTTCTGGGCTTCTCTTCAGTCTGATAAACTAATTGAAATGCCTCCTTTGTAATGCTACAAGTGAGCTCAAACATGCATAAGGACAAGCTATCATCTTAGAAGTGACTTACTGTATCTGTCCATGATGGTGACGATCATTATTCTTGGATTTTTTGAATTGCATCATGATACTGAGGAATCCATGAAGAAGAATTTAGTCCAACCAATCAGCATTTTAAAATGTAACCTTCCAGTGAGGAAGAGTAATCTTGTAGGTGATATTACTTATTGTGGGGTTAACTGGACACATCACAACTTTTCATCCATCAACCCATCTTTTCATCCACCCATCTATGAATCCACCAAGTGACTCATCCATCTATCTATCCATCCATCCATCTATCCATCCATCCATCCATCCATGAATCCACCAAGTGACTCATCCATCTATCCATCCATCTGTTCTCTCACCTGCCTGTCCAGCCGTCTGTCTGTCCATCCATTGCTTTGTCCATTAGTCTGTCCATTTATCCATCCGTTTATGTAAAACACCAGATGCAAAGGATTAAAATAAAAACTAAACCCTGGAGGAACTACATTAACTGTGACTTTTATTTCCTGAGATTAAATATATATATATTTTAGGTATAATGAAATCTGTATAATTTGAAAGAAACAGAAGTTTGTTATATTAAATTGTGCTTTATTTCTTGTTATAAAAATAGTTTTAATGAACCAGTAGCAATAAAAATTATAAAGAGAAATTTGCTGTCCAGAATCATTTTGACGAACCTGAATTTCTACATTTCAACACTTTAAGATTGTGTAATGCTTTAAAATGGAAAAAAGTGTACAATGCGAGCACTGTTGGAGCCACAGCTTATTAAATCGGCTGAGTATATCAGTTCAAGCTGTTACAATGTAGATTCCAAGTGTATGACCGAAAAGGCAATTGTGAAGCACGCCAGGTGTTGGAATTGACTTGCTTGAAAACTAGCTTAGTGAAAATATTTCTCTTTAGAGGTAGGGGACATAACTGAAGACTAATTGTTATATTATGTAATAAAAAATGATATCATATAAATGTGACTGAGTTTAGTTTTCAGTTCTGCCACCTCACTTAGAACTGGAAGAAAATGATTGAGCCTTAGTTGGACAGTTCATACTAAACAGGAAAATATAAAATATAGAATAAGACTCAATGACATCATCTACTCTTACTTATATCTGGTGCGAAAACGCGAATCGGGTTATCAATAACAGTCCTTTTTTTTGCTTTGTTTGGTTTTTAATGTCTGTTTGGGTGAGGAATTCATTTTTTGGAAGTCTCTCCTAGGGGTTGAGCTACCCCTAAATTGGTTTGTGCTACTATTAAATGAAAAAAACTTTGAAATATAGACTAATCAGGAGCCAGCTTAAAGGGATACTGCAGTACTAGGATACAAAGCTGTATCCCAAGCACTATAGCTTCCTCGCGCCCATCCTCTGGTAGAGTAAGGGTTCAAATACCCTTACTGTACTTACCTGATCCCAGAGCTGATGTCCCTCGACACTAAAGTTTATAGTTAGATAGGCACATAGCTGAAAAGAGACTTGTGTCCATCAATTTCAGCCTTCCTCATATATGTTTTTGCTGTTGATCCAAAAGAAGTGTGAAGCGCTTCCAATTTTGCAACAAACTAGGAAAAAATTCCTTCTTGACCCCAAAATAGCAGTCAGATGTTTCCTTGGATCAAGCAGCTATTACCCGTTTTTCCAAGCTAAACAGATTTAAATGTTTTAACCTTTCTTCGTGACTAAAATGCTCCATTCCTTTTATCGCTCCATCTTGGCGCTCCATCTTCTGCAATCTTACCCTAAGGGAGGGGGGGCTAAAGTGCATGCCCTGTGAATGCCACAAGCGCGTTAGACCCTCCCAATATGAAAGCATTGCTGCAATGCTTTCCTAAGGGGTTTTGCTTGATGTTGGACGACCTCATGCATAGTGTAAGGACATTTAGTGTCAATTAGGCGACCAAAAGTCTCCTAACCACCAGGAAGTGCCTCTAGTGGCTGTCTGATTGACAGTCACTAGAGGCAGTCTTAACCCTGAAATTTAATTATTGCAGTTTCTCAGAATTACAGGGTTAATGGGACAGGGACAGTGCATCCAGACCACTTCAATGAACTGAGGCTGGGTGCCTATTGTGTCTCTTTAAACTCAAACTTGCACTGCTTTGAATTTGTATAGCTGTACAATAAAAAGACTAGACTCCACTCACTCACTCACAGTAGAAGAACTAGTTAAAGGTATATAAGTACAAGTAGGACATTGCTATTTCAAAATATATGTTTTTTTAATTTATCAATAGTGACATTGTAACACTGTTATCTGTCATAAATCTCTGAATCAAATCTCACATGTACATATTTTTTTTAAAGTAGACAACCCAGGGTATTCAATATGGGGTATTCCAGTTTTTTGTAGTAGCCACTTAGTCACAAACACTGGCCAACGTTAGCATTTACATTTGTTTGTGTGTTAAAAATGCAAAAGAAAATTATGAACGCTAACTTTGGCCAGTGTTTGTGGCTACTAAAAAAGACTGAACATACCCCATTTGCAATACCTTGGGTTGTCTTCTTTTGCAAATGGTATGCCATCATGGGGCTAATTCTCATTCCTGGGCTACCATACGTTCTTAAAGGCAACATAACCAATCTGGCAAATTTCACTTGAGGCTAAATACAAATACATACATTGAAATGCCAGGTGTTGGGCCTGGGTCATCCAAACACGTATAGATCAAGTTGATGGTCCGCACTCACGGTCTTTGTAATATATAACTTTTATTAGTTACATATAAAAAAGTTGCCAAAAATTTGTCAACGTTTCAGTCCCAGTTCGAGACTTTCCTCAGGACAGCATATGCCAGAGATTTATGTCAGAGATTTATGACAGATAACAGTGTTACAATGTCACTATTGATAAATTAAAAAAACATATATTTTGAAATAGCAATGTCCTACTTGTACTTATATACCTTTAACTAGTTCTTCTACTGTGAGTGAGTGAGTGAGTGAGTGAGTGGAGTCTAGTCTTTTTATTGTACAGCTATACAACTTTTTTATATGTAACTAATAAAAGTAATATTTTACAAAGACCGTGAGTGCGGGCCATCAACTTGATCTATATATATATATATATATATAATTTCATTCTAAGTGTGTTTTGATATAAATATATATACTGTATACACTCGAGTATAAGCCGACCCGAATATAAGCCGAGGCTCCTAATTTTACCACAAAAAAATGGGAAAACGTATTGACTCGAGTATAAGCCTAGGGTGGGAAATGCAGCAGCTACAGGTAAATTTCTAAATAAAATTAGATCCCAATAAAATTACATTAATTGAATATTTATTTACAGTGTGTGTATATAATGAATGCAGTGTGTGTGTTTGTGTGTATATAATGAATGCAGTGTGTATATAATGCAGTTGTGTTTGTGTGAATGCATTTTTATTATAATTTTTTTTATTTAAATATTATTATTGTAATATTATTATTATATTTTAATATTATTTTAATATTATTTTATTTTAATATTATTATTATTATTTTATTTTAATATTATTATTTTATTTTAATATTATTATTATTATTTTATTAGCTGTTATTTACCTTTACAGCAGCTCCTGTCAGCTCCCTTCACCTCTGCTCACAGTGTAAGTCTCGCGGTCTGCATGCCGCGTAGCGCGTTGCCACGAGTGGGGGCTTTTCAGCACAAAAAATGTGCCAAAAAACTCGGCTTATACTCGAGTATATATACGATATATATTAATATAAAAATACACTTAAAATTATATATATAAATATATATATATATATATATATATATATATATATATATATATATATATATATATATATAATTTAAAAATGTTTTTATTATCTTTACATTTTTGTATTTTATTTTTTACTTATTTGTATTTTATAATAATATATATATATGTACAATATATATAGTTATTATATATATTATAAATATATATGTGTAATTTCATTATAAGTGTATTTTTACATTAATATATGTATATATTAATATTTTATATTAATATATGTATATATTAATATAAAAATACTCTTAGTATGACATTATATATATATATATAAGATATATATATATATATATAGATATAATATATGTATATATCTCATATATATATATATATATATATATATATATATATATATATATATATATATATATATATATATATATATATATATATATATTTTTTTTTTTTTTTTCTATTATTTATTAACAATATTTTTTCATTTTGCAGACGCAGGGAGACTGTCTGACAGCCCAAGCAGTCCCCCTGCAGGCAGCACTAGGGACGCCTATTGCGGCCATGTGATTGCTCTTTTGGGGGCCTAATTTGCAGAGGGGGACTTTCTTGGCTGTCAGACAGTCCCCCCAGACCGGGAGCAACACCAATCGCCGCCGTTCCCCCAGATAAGTAATAGAGTTGCCGCGGACATACCTAATACGTCCGTGGTCCTTACGGAACGTTTTTGTCGGACATACCTAGTACGTCCGCAGTCCTTAGGGAGTTAAAATAAACTAAAACAATTAATTGTTGCATGCACCTACTTCCCCTTATCCTAATCCCTCTCTATCCTATCTTACCACACTTATTCTATGTGCCCTGTTAAAAATTGTAGTAAAAAAAAAAAATAGAATGTCTCAAAGGAATATGAAACCGCATGATTGAACGGAACAATGCTTATTTAAATTATGAGAGAAAAATAGATTTCTCAAACTTTTGATAATGTAAACATTCTTTAGTGTTAAGCATTTTCATGTATAACATTGTCAATGTTGTTCTATTCATTTTATATAAATGTTATGAATGTAAATTCATTAAATTGTATTTGCTAATTTTTATTACAATGTTAAAACAAAAAAAAAACATTTCAAAAATTCTGAGCAACGGAGGCAAATTAGAGGGAACATGTAGCAGTCTATCCACTTAATTTACTAATCTGCAAATTTAAAAAACCCACTTAGGAATTAGTCACAAATTAAAAAATAATAAATTGGCTTGCAGACAGTGCAAGCATTCAGCAGTACTATACACAAGTCTAACTAAATTAATAAAAACATTAATTCAAGCTCCTGGACCGGCTATTAAAAGGAACACGCCAATCATACAGCTAACTGCATCATTATATCAATTTATAGTTGCATTATGTGAGGTTATGGGTGCAGTAGCTGGTTTTTGTCAAACTATTTTCTATCCCCTCTGAATGGGATGTCATAAGGAATTTCTCTTTCTTCATTGTAAGTCAAAAATGTTTTTACGGATGGAAGGCTGAATTGTCAACACTTTTAGAGCTGCCAAATAGACACAAACTACCTTTCACAGAGGGAGCTATATTCATTTTACAGGGTCAAAAAAGTTATGGCGATTCGATTAGAGACCAAAGCTCACTTGCCTGAACAAATAGTTTGGAATTATATTGGGAAAAGTCTTCTTCCTGTGAGTTCCCAAGCTGAGGGAATCAGTTTGCCTACAAAAAAGTAGGCAATTTGATAAATCGTCAAATTTGAATAGATTTTATGGAATTGTGGCTTTTTTATTTCAATCAAACATCAGATTGTCCCGAATAATTTTCCATTTTCTGAACCAATCACTGAATCTGATATTACTTCAATTTAATTAAAACCAGTCACATTAATTGCCAACTACTGATAAATTTAAATTACAGTCATTAAAGGGCTATCGGAAGTTTATAATTATCAGTTTAAATTTCCAAACCTATATCTATACTTTAACTCGAAGTTACTGGACAAAATACTTTAATTCCATTTATCAGAAATATATTTCACAATAAATGGCCACCTTGGATTCTACTGCTAAAAGTTTGTTGTTAAATGTTTGTTTCTCACTATTTTTCTGCTGGCCATGCTAGCTCTTCCTTCTCCCCCTCCCTGTCTGTTACATTGCAGCCATAAAGTTTGACCTACAACAGATTTTGTAGAGTGTGGATGGAGTGTAGAATTCCATATATACTCTACATATATATCTGCAGAGAAGGAAAGGAACAGAATAGGACTTTAGCTGAGACATATTTTTTCTCTGCAAGGTGGAAATTATTGCTGGATCACAGGGGAAAGCACGTGGGGCTGTATGAATTAAATACAGTTTTGCCTTGTTGTAAGAATGGCAGGGGTTAAAAGAGATACTTTTTAGAAAAAGTTTTCAAACCAGTGATTTATATTTTGCTCGCTGATTGCATAGGCTTATTGTTGCCCGTACTGAGTTCATTTATCAGCAAGGGACATTGTTGCATTACACGTTGAACTCTATGAAGCCCACCTGAATTCTGCTAAAGAATAATTTGTTAACTCTGTTTATATCTCCATGTGAAGCATCTCTTCCTTTATGAAATATAAAGTGATCCGTGTAGAGGAAATGAAGAGGTCTGGTTGAGCATGGGAGGGATTGAGTCATAAACAGCTATTTTAGGATCTCAAGAAGAACAGCTCACTCCTTCACCGGTAACCCATTCATTAAGACGAAAGGGGCGGCACTGTCTCAGCCATTCTCATGACATCTTCTAATTTTAATTTACTTGCATTCATTTTACTAAATCCCTTAAAATTCGCCTTTTATTCATGAAATAAAAAATAAATGTGAATGCCTTATCACTTTACATGTTCTCACACAGTGAATGTTTAAATAGGTGCATTAGGAAGATATCTCCTGGGGTTCATTAGGATGTCCCCCATCATTTCTGGTGGTGGATATGAAAGTGGTTGTGGTATTAAAGGGACACTCCACTGCAGAAATACAAAATAAATAAAAATCACTGTTTAGTAGATATATCCCCAATAGAAGCATGCATATATTTAATTATGTATTTTTTTTTTAGAGTTCTATCTAAAACAGCTTGCAAAAGCTGTAGTTCTGAGCAATTGCTGCCTCTTAGGATAAATAAGCTAGCCAAATCAGGAAGTAACATGACCTGCTGTCCGCTTGAAAAGCCAGGGGGTGTAACCAGTATAAATTATAAAAGTGTCAATTTCTACTGAAATCTGCACTATTTCCAATATAAAAAAAAAGGACACACTCTTCACTCATAAAGCTTTTCAGCAAGCTAAATCACTTTAGGGGTCTGGTGTGTCCTTTTAAATATGCCATTTTTTATGTACTTTTCATTTACACGATTCTTGTTTATGTTTTGATGCTTTTAACAAGTTAAGAAAGACTTTTCATGTTTGTTGATAAAATGTAGACGATATGCAATAAAACCGCCGACAGCTAGCAAGCAATCAAACATACCATTAGGCTCACAGTCCATTCTGGTGTTTAATATCTGCAGTCTCTTCATGTATTCCACCACTATTAATAATTGTTTAGTAGATATACCCCAAATGAAAACATGCATGCATGTCCTTTCTCGCCTTGACTACTGTAATCCGCTTCTCAGTGGTCTTACGTGCTCCCAACTAGCGCCGTTACAGTCCATAATGAATGCGGCGGCGAAGCTCATCTTCCTGTCCGCCCGCACCTCCCACGCCTCACCCTTCTGTCAGTCCCTACATTGGCTTCCTATAAAATATAGAGCTCAATTTAAAATGCTCGTTCTTGCTTTCAAATCTCTACATAATGCTGCTCCCACCTATCTATCCTCCCTTATACACAAGTATGTCCCGTCTAGGCCCTTACGATCTGCTGAAGACTTACGTCTATCTTCTGTCCGTACTCCCACCTCTGTTTGTTCGTCCACCCATTGTAAAGGGCTGCGGAATTTGACGGCGCTCTATAAATATCATAATAATAATAATAATAATAATAATTAAATTATGCATTCTTTCCATATGGAATATACCTGAAGAGATTGCAAAAAATTCCAGATCTCTTGTCTGCAGCCTTTACAAGCCCTCCCTTTCTAACCCCGCCCAGACTTTCTGTGCCTGTCCAATCACAGCCTTCTCAATGCAGCTTAATGAGAAGTCTTTGCAAGGCAGGTGTCTGGGTGGCAGGAGTCTAACCAGGTTAATTTAAAAGTGTGAATTTTTATTTTAATCTGCATTTATTGCAAAAGGACAAAAGAGGAGACCCTCAACACATAAAGCATTTCAGCGAGCTAAAGTGCTTCAGGTGTCGGAGTGCCCCTTTAAAACCACTGAATCCTATCATAATGAATATGGTGCAAAGTGTCTTTAGCTGCCGATTTTTCTATTTTTCTCAAGCCATTCTGAAGGTCTGACTGTGTTCTAAGCCTACGCACCTCTGCAGATGTTGAAATAATGAGGGGAAAATGATTGGTTTGGGCTTTTTTTTTCAGATTTACTTCCCCAGTTTGTCCATAACACATCTAATGTGTATGAATGCAAACAATAGCAAATTGAAAGGATACGTCTGCATTGCTTCATGTTGATGGTTCTAAAAGTAATATATGTCAACTGTGCGTAAAAATAATACACATAATAAATAATTACCTTTGTTATATCCATATGTTTGAAACACATTTGTAAAAAACTCAGAGAGGCCTCATTTCATGTCGAAAAAATGTCTTAATGAGCGGTCTATTGGCTGCTTGGATAAAACGCAAAAGTCTAATTCAATTTAGCTAAATAAAATATTGTCATGAAATGCAAAGTACAATGCTAAGCTGTCTGACATCCAAACTGCATGGACACTTATTAAATCAGACACATTCCTGAAAACCTAACACTATGGGGCGACAAGAGTTAATGTCTCGATCAAGCACTCTGATTGGTTGATTCCAAGAAATATGTTTTTCATTTTATTTTAAGGCTTTCAGATGTAAACTGTTCTATTTTCTGTGCAGATTTGCTGTTTATTGATCCTTTTGTGTGGAACGTGAATTATTGAAAACCTTCAGCAAGTAAATTTCAATAGAAAATAGGAAAAAAAAAAATGTTAAAATGCAAAAGTTGAAAATATTCTTCTGGGCAGAGGGAATAGTGAAAATAAATTCTAAAACAGTGACGGAGTTGTTCAATAAACTGTATTGTCGAGGATTTAAAGTGAATTTCAAATTTTAGGCCAAAATAGGTAAACTGGAGAATTTGTGGATCTACGGTTGTATTTTAAATAAGTTTATTTTTGAATTATTATTATTATTATTATTATTATTATTATTATTTTATTATTTATATAGCGCCAACAAATTCCGTAGCGCTGTACAATGGGTGGACTAACAGACACATAATTGAGATCAGACCACTGACGTACAGGAACAGAGGGGGTTGAGGGCCCTGCTCGATGAGCTTACATGCTAGAGGGAGTGGGGTATAGTGACAAAGGGTTAAAGTAGGGGAATTAAATAGTTTGTTACAGAAGGGTTTATTGAGTGCTTGGTAGGTCATTTTTGACAGGTGAAGGAACGGAGTGATGGGGTGGGGGATGAGAAACCTGCTGACAGTTTAATTGATACGCTTTAATGAAGAAGTGAGTTTTCAAAGATTTTTTGAAGGAGTGGAGGCTGGGTGAAAGTCTGATTGAGGAGGGAAGGGAGTTCCACAGAATAGGTGCAGCCCTGGAGAAGTCTTGAAGGCGAGCATCACAGGTGTGAGTTTTAGGTCTTCTCTCCAACTCTCACTAAATATTCTCTCTTTTATTTGTTTTTTTTCTGCTCACTGTCTGATCCTTATACAACAAATGTATGAACCTCTGTTAGAACTGTGTCAGTTTGGTCTTTTTTTATTTTCCTCCTCCATGAATAGGATCTGATAATATTTGGTCTGCTGTCTCTTTAACCCCTGTATCACAACATAGGTTTAAAATACATGTGCCGTTATGGCATTACTTTATACTTGATAAAGGGAGGATTTCATGAAAGCTTGACTTCCCAAAAATTGTATGGGAGAGGGCAGAGACACACACACACACACACGCACGCATGCGCGTGTGCACACGCACGCACACTCTCTCTCTCATTTGTGGGAAAGTAGTTATGTTTGCATGTCTGTAAAAATGTGCTAGTGTGTATGCCTACTTACCTGTCGGTATGTGTATGTCAGAGTGTGGAGTATTATTATTATTATTATTATTATTATTATTATTATTATTATTATTATTATGTTATTTATATAGCGCCATCGAATTCCGCAGCGCTTTACAATGAATGGACGAACAGACATGTAGTTGTAACCAGACAAGTTGGACAAACAGGAACAGAGGGGTTGAGGGCCCTGCTCAATGAGCTTACATGCTAGAGTGAGTGGGGTAAAATGACACAAAAAGGTAAGGATAGTATTAGACTAGTGACAGTTACAGAAGAGGAATCAGTCAGGAGCTAGTAACAGTTTAATGGATACGCTTTTAAGAAGAAGTGGGTTTTTAACGATTTTTTGAAGGAGTGGAGACTGGGTGAGCATCTAACGGAGGAGGGAAGCGAGTTCCACAGGAACGGTGCAGCCCTTGAGAAATCTTGAAGGTGAGCATCAGATGTGGGAGTACGGACAGAAGATAGACGTAAGTAAGATCGTAAGGGCCTAGATGGGACATACTT
The DNA here is from genome assembly GCA_933207985.1 of Pelobates cultripes. Lineage (NCBI taxonomy): Eukaryota > Metazoa > Chordata > Amphibia > Anura > Pelobatidae > Pelobates > Pelobates cultripes. The sequence goes on along the minus strand of OW240916.1, from coordinate 317,196,648 downwards.
GTGTATAAGGGAGGATAGATAGGTGGGAGCAGCATTATGTAGCGATTTGAAAGCAAGAACCAGAATTTTAAACTGAGCTCTATATTTTATAGGAAGCCAATGTAGGGACTGACAGAAGGGTGAGGCATGGGAGGTGCGGACGGACAGGAAGATGAGCCTCGTTGTCGCATTCATTATGGACTGTAACGGCGCAAGTTGGGAGCACGTAAGACCACTGAGAAGCGGATTACAGTAGTCAAGGAGAGGAAGGACAGTGGAATGGACAAACACCTTAGTCGCATCTGGCGTTAAGTAGGGGCGGATGCGCGCAATGTTTTTGAGATGGAAATGACAGGATATGGCGATAGATTGAACATGAGGCTTGAAGGAGAGGTCGGAGTCAAAGAGAACACCTAAGCAGCAACCTTGCGTGGTGGAGCTGATGGTAGCACCGTTGACTTGGAGGGAGACAGACACAGGAGTAACTGTAACGGAGTCTTACCTGATAGGGAGTCCAGCTCGCAGAGTTATACGCTCACCCTTGCAAAGTAGACCAGGGTGACCAGGTAAGACGCCACCTGGCCTGTGAGTCTGTGCACGGGGGCTTTCCAGGAAAAGTGCTCCAAGTCTCAGTACAGCAGGGATTAGCAGAAGCGTGGTCAAGGGAAGCCAAAATCAGGGAAGCCAGAGGTCAGAGTGGTCCAGGAGGAAAGCCAAGGTCAGAAGCCGGAATTAGACAGGAATCACTGGAACGCAGGTACGGCGTAACAGGAACCAAACAAGGGAACCAGAGTCAATGAACTGACACCCCTCCCAGGGTGAGGCAAGCTTTTATATCCTGTTAATTAGGTATCAGATTCAGCTGGAGAGTTACTGACAGATCTGAGCCTTTGGTGAAGTCCAACCCCCAAGTGCTGCAGGCAATACAAGAATAAACATGAGTTACCAAAGTCCTGAAATGGCTCAGAGGAAGAACAGCAGGATACGGTCCAGAAGAACCACAGTTCAAATCCCCTATCGGGCGCTTCTGGAGCGACCACGTCTGGCAGACTGGATGTCACGGCGTGGACCGTGACAGTAACAACACTTGAGGGAGGAAAGACCAGAATTTCAGTTTTGGTCAAGTTTAGTTTAAGGAAGTGGGCAGCCATCCAGTTAGAAATAGCAGAGAGGCAGTCAGACACTAGTCAAGAGGGGCGGGGAAAGATCAGGAGAGGACAGGTAGATTTGCATGTCATCTGCACAGAAATGACATTGGAAGCCAAAGGAGCTAATGAGTTTACCAAAGGAGGCAGTATAGATGGAGAACAGTAGGGGACCAAGGACTGAACCTTGGGGGACACCAACAGTTGGGGAGAATAAGCAGAGCCAGAGAAAGAAACACTGAAAGAGCGCTGGGAGAGGTGGGAGGAGCACCAGGAGAGAGCAATATCTTGTAGACCGATATTGCGGAGGATGAGAAGAAGCTGTTGATGATCAACATCGTCAAAAGCCGCAGACAGGTCAAGGAGAATTAGGATAGAGTAGTGACCACGAGATTTTGTGGTCATTTATGATCGTCTGTATGTATGTATGTAATTAGACTTGGATATTCATTTTGTTAGTGCTCTAAGTCCGAATCTGGGCTGATATCGAGTGATCATCTGAATAATAGATTTCCGAACTGTCATGTAGACTAATCACGAAACAAGTAATCTGTGCAATCGACATATTTTGATTTGGAGTTCTGCCGGGACACTAAAAAACAGGTGATTGATGGGAAAAAAATATGATTGATATCTGGGGACAGTCACTAAATATTGATTTAATTCACAGATCGAGTGAGAAGTGTCCAGTAGAGAGAAAAAAAGAGAAGCAAGTAAAAAAACAAACTATGTATGTTGATATATTATATATCCAATGTTTTTATATAACTATAGATTTATTATGTCTCGTTTCTTTTTCTCACGTGATCTCTGAACCAAATAGCACTAAAATGCTCCTATCTGTGTACTCCAAAATATATACATAATATATAGATAATATAGTGGGGAAAGCAAGTCTTATGGCTTGACTGGTGTGCAGATCTGTGTTTAACAATGTATTGATTATAGATAATATAGTGATACACTGATTTTTGACAATTTTCTCACCCCTTTGCTTCCTCTAATTCATTTTCCTATTTTTTTTTGGGCAAAAAAATTATAAGCAAAGTCAATCCAATTCATGATTATGTTTTTGTTGTTGAAATACCAGGCCTATGTAAACTATTTTCTTTATCATTCTTCAGATTCTGTTTTTTAAAGACAGTGAATAGAGTGGAGGATATCGGGATGTCGCCCAGCATTAATGCACTCTTGACATGACAGCTGCTCATCTACCATGGAGAGTTGACTGCAAATGTAAGCTCACAGAGAACAGTCTGAAAATCTAGTATATTAAAAGAACCTTGAATGACAAAACAGTTGTGATAAAAGGACCAGCATGCCATCTTGTGGCCTAAATGTAAAAATGCAGACTAATCAAATATTTTTAGGAATCGGTGAAAGAGGACTGCCCTCAGTTTTAGCACAATAATGGCCTAATAGCTACTTAAAGGCTGTGCTAAAATCTCATATTATTTCATATACACGCTGTATATAAATGAGCGAATTCTTGCAGTGTCACAGGTACTGCGCATGTATGCATATCGAATCGGTGAAAAAATGATGAGCACACATGCATGCTTATGGAGTTTCTCATTTAGATGGCTGAGTGCACAGACATGTGCCTAGAGAATCTCGGGATGACTAATCGCACCAGTCTCAACAAACCACAAAAGGCTTTCACTAAACTATGAAATAATATCCCAGACCATTCTTCCTTCTCCACCAAACTTTGCAGTTCACATTATGCAGTCACGTTATTAGTTGCCGTGTGCTTGATTGAAAAAGTTGATTTGGTCAAACCACTAATTCGTCTGAATGATAAATAAATAAAAAAAATAACATTCTGGATAAATAAATAAATAACCTCTTGGATTTGGATGGTCCGGATTGTCTTTACTCCATTAGAACTACTGATAGTCTTAAGTCCCTCGCCGATATTCTTCAGATACATTCCCCAACCAGTTTGGAATGATTCCAATTCTTCCAGCTTTCATATTACTTTCATTCCCTGCTGGGTAGACATAACGTTCACGAAGACCGCTCCATGTGACCAACATTTTACTTTCCATGAGCATAGTTCCATAGTTCCATACCTCAACAGAGACAAGCGTCCATCAAGTTCAGCCTTTCTCACATTTGCTTTTGATGTTGATCCAAAAGAAGGCCAAAAACCCAGTCTGAAGCGCTTCCAATTTTGCAACAAACTAGGAAAAAATTCCTTTTTGACCCCAGAATAGCAGTCAGAAATCTGATAGAATTAAGAAGCTATCGCCCCACTAAAATTACCCCACTGAGCACTTATATAAAGGAATCTTATTTCAAATTCTCCTGACTTTTCATTCTCAAACTCCCCTGACGGGAGCTGGAGATTGGGCACGCCCTTTCTACAGCTCAGTGGTAGAAGCTTTTTTATAATATTTATTCAATGTATAATTGTATTGACTTTTTAATAGACAGATAAATGAGCAATCTTGATACATGTTCCAAAGTGGCAACACATAGGTTCATTGTAAAGCATCCATCACAATCAATAAAAGTATTGTGAAGCTTTTTATTTTGACATACCAGAGCTGAGTTTCTAATGAAGTTCTGGAGCTGCAATGTAAACTCTTGTTGTCCAGGTGGTATAGGACATCCCAGATCTTTCACCGTATACTTGCTTCAGTAACTGAGACATGTTGGCACTCCGGGGAATGGATCGGAACAATGTTTCATATTTGGTGGGCTTGCCCTCTCATCACTTCTCATTCAAGAACAATACATGACATTATTAATTTGAATGTCCCACTCACTCCAGACGCTATTTCGCTAAAGTTTGTTACTGGCTCTCTTCATGGTCATTCAACCCAGGCTGGCCTAATTCAGTTCTCCAGGACTGAGTTTCATCCTTTATCTCCACCTGAAATGTAAGCATTTTATTTATTTCTTCCTTGCCCGGCATGACCAGCCTCTTACACTTCTCTCTTTTTTAAATTCATTTTCCCTTCCCAAAGGATGCTCATACCTGTATATAGAGCTTTATCTTTCACTTGTTTTCTTAATTATTTAATTTTTGAAGGTTTTATTGTTTCTTATTATACCGCCAACATCTGCATGTATACTCCAATAATTATATTCTTCTATAAATTAAGCCAGTATTTCATTTGGATGCATTCATTATTATGTTTACTTATTTATTTTACCCCTATGTAAATCATTAATGTTGCTGCATTACATTAAACGTTGATAGATGCGGTGCGGCAGGCACCAGGATCTCTTAGCTTCAGATGGGAGGGGGTGCGTCGGAATAAGAATCTAAACGAAAATAAAATTAACATATGGATCACTAAAGCAGGCTTTCCTGGCTGGCTCACTGGGTGAATATGTTTTTTCTCTAGGGTAGGACTCAAAGAGAAGAGGGTGTGCTCCCCACCCAGGTTCTTCCAAGTCTCTATAGTGAAGCTCTTGTTCTTAAAAGGGATGCTATAGTGCCAGGAATACCAAGATGTATTGCTGGCACTATTGCTCCCTCTGCCTCCCCCCTTGTTTCTTACCTTAACCCAGCATCGATATTCCTGGGTGCTGGGTTGACGCTCCGCCCCCTCTGACGTGCCGCAGCGACCGGGAGTTAATGCGCATGCGTGGCAAATGAGACCTCTAATGTGCGCACCAGACCTCCCCATAGGAAAGCATTGAATCAATGCTTTCCTATGGGTAAAAATCTGACGCTGGATGTCCCCATGCAGAGCGTGAAGACGTTCAGTGTCGGATACCGTTTCGATCCAGTAAGCGCCCCCCAGTGGCTGTCTGGGATACAACCACTGGGGGCAGACTTAGTGCTGCAATGTAAACATTGCAATTTATCTGGAACTGTAATGTTTAACATTGCAGCACTAAGTACAAAAGGGTCACAGCACCCAGACTACTTCAATGAGCTGAAGTGGTCTGGGTACCTAGAGTGTCCCTTTAAAGTAAGCACTTTAGGACTTCGCTATGGAGGAAAATGTATATTTGCACAAATTCTGAATTATTTCCGAATAAAGAAAGAATACTGTCTAGCATACCTATTATTGTAATATTCCACACAAAACACCCACACAGGTATATTGGAACACAATGACGATTTCTTCCGTATAGAGAATCAGTCTTTATTTGTGTACAGCAGGGAAAAAATACTCTTTTCTTTGAACTTTAAACATATGCGTGTTTAATTACAATAAGAATATGTGTCATTAGGTAGATGTCTACACAAGTCTGATATTTAGATTGTACATATGGCCATGTGACACTGAGCATGCCCTTTCACAATTTTACACACAGAATTTGCATGAGTAGCTGTCCGAAAATGAAAGAGACAAAAGAAGATACAAACACGCTATAGTGTGTAGTTTGGCATCTTGACATACACAGAGCAGAAGCTCACAGGGTGATGGATACACGATTGCATTAGATACACTATGAACAGTCAGAGGCAGGCTAACAGCTCACTAAATGGAAATCGAGTGGATTGCAGCTGCTGGTTATATGTCTTAAATTCAGAGTGGGATATCGCTGCACTATATGCAGGACTGGATTTAAATCTCAGATGTGAATACAGCAAGCCCCAAAGGACACCAAAACTAAAGAGATTATAAAGGGTTAATTTATTTCCCTTTTTTTTACTGCATTAAATGGGTTATACATTTAAACTATGTGCATCTATTTTTTTTCAGTTTTATGTCCTGTTTTTGTAGATTTACTTACGAATCATTTTTAATTCTTATACAAACCATGAAATGGCTGAAAACTCTCAGCCAATCCTTCACCTTCTATAGCTTTTAATAGGAAAATGTGTCAGTATACCTCGATCAATGGTATTATACAAACGCATTCTCACTATTAACCAAAAGAAATCTACTGCCGGCAAGTCTGGCCTATGTAACACAGTTGCCAGCGGCAAATCAGTGAAAAAAAAGAAAAATTAAGAATATTTAGACAAGTGATAAAAGTGGACAGATTCGTTTAATATATAATAATTAGCAGTCCTGTAAAATTCTTGGATGTAAAAGACCAGGAAAGGGGCTAGACTGCTCCACCCACTGCCCCCAAACAATCGCCAACTTTGCTTTTGCACATTGGGGCGGGTATAATATTAATCATTATTTAGAATATGCATCAATGCTGTCCGGGTGCCTGGAGTGGGATTTTATTAATAAAGATACTGTTTGACACAGCCATCAGCACATGCACGTCTTGTTCAGCTGACCCGGGCAGTTGTAAACGGGGATTTAAATGTTATCATATTATTTTATTTGCAGAATTGCTGCTCATTTTTCACCTTGAAGTCAAACCTCACGAGTGGGAGAGGCCTCAAGAAGAAACCACGTTATCTTTAAAGTTTTACTTATCGAAGCCCTGTTTAATAACACAATTCATTAAATCAGAGTCAAGTCAGCCTGCCTCTGGAAACAACAATGTTCAAATAAAAACAGAAGTCACATTGTTCCTGTACACACATCATGCTCACACACATAGAAGGGGGAGAACAAAGCCCCCTGAAATGAAAAAAATGATAAATAAAATAGCAGACCCCTCAAACAATGCATATTACTATAATGGAACAATTCCAAAATGAATGTAAGAGTCGTGGGAAAGTGACACCTTTTCTGCTTTAGGGCTCGATTCTATTAAAAGTAATACATACAAGTCTTGTAATAGAAAAGCAGTTCTCTAACTGACATCTATGGGGGAACAACCAATTTATCACTCAAGATATATTTATCTCTAATAATGGAATCCAGCCCTTGAGTAGCAATTCACACATACACTCACACGCACACACACACACACACGCACACAAACACACATACATCCGGCAAAAGTTAACATTTGGCTCAAAAATATACTCCCCTTTTTATCTTACAGACGCCATGTAGTTTTTCTGTTTTTATTACAATATGCTATTTTGCCCATGATCCAACCATAGAAGTTGTGGATAACAACAAACACTGTTCTTGTTAAATGATATATACAAGTTTTAGACTCTGCGAATTCACAAAATAAATAATGCATTTCAAAATATAACAGGCCAAAAATATGTAACAGGCTGTTTCTTAGACTCGAATACTCGGATCATGTTCAGGCTTCAACTAACAGACACAAAGAAATAAAAAAATAAAAATACATTTACAGATACAAAACACAAGAAATGAAATGGGCTGCTTCTAAATGCTGCTTTCTGAATGGTTACCAGTATGCAATCAGTAAATCAAGTTAAACACATTTTTATAACTTCACTAAAACAACTAAAAATACATTTACCTTTATTTTTGAAATGCTGAAGCTAAAAGAAAACACTGGCTTGCTTTTGTTTAGTGTCTGTGATCTGGACATCAGTTAGATTGCATTCACACCAAGAGCACTTTAGATGTTTTCTGTATATTTTTTATAATATTCATTTACTATGTAATGTTCTCTTTAAAATATATTACCTTTTAATTTGTAAAATATATGCCTCTCTGTAAACCTGATCCTAAGATTACTAGTAAATGGATATGGCACTTGGCAATCAGCCCAAAAATGATGCACACCACCTTCCGGTCTTTCAGGCTAAAAAAATTATTTCACAGTTGTATATGCTCAGGAGCAATTGGAAAATCTTAAACCAGCCCTCCTGGTGAGGAAATACTGCTATGTCAATTCACTAAACTGAGAAGTTAGTTTTACATTTAAGGCCAAATTATCCAAACTGGAGTCATAAATGACTTTTTCCAGTTGAGCTATTTTGACCTTAAATTTGAAATTCACTTTGAACTTTCACTTTAGTGAATTAACAGTAAAAGTTCAAAATATTTTTCTGGTTCTTAATTTCAGTAATTTATCTTATGACTGAGAACCAGGCATTTGGTATATTTTAATGTACACAATTAATTAACATTATGTGATTATTATAATTATTATGTTGTGTACTTTTCTTTTGTAATTCTATTTATTACAATAATAATACTATGTGCAGGTGTATTAAAGGTAAAATACATGTATATAGGTATAAATTTCACATTTTCAAATCCAGTACTACATGGTGAGTGATGCAACACCATATATTAAAATCCATAATTCACAGTATGATAAACCATACCAAGCGGGGCTCCTAATCTTAGTGTAGTCCTGGGACAAACATGGGAGAGGAGTTAGGGAGACGGAGACAGGGCTGTTCTATTTCTCTTGGTACGTATCTGTCACAGTTTGCATGAACATCACACATCAGGACCTGGCTGGATTTGAACCTGGGTCTATTTACATCCTAAGTCTGCATTACTGCCTCTGAGACACATCAGAACTTGTTTATTCTAGGATTTCCTGCATCACTAGGGGGCTGGACATCACCAGTGGCTCCTACCTGTCTATCAAAGTCCACCTGAGGCAGAATGATCATTACTTCAGGTATAAAACACTGTCTTTCCCTAAGGGCAGTGTCAGTTCGTTGTATCCTGTTTCCTAAAACTGACTTGGCTTGTGACCCTTTCTTCTTGTATTATTCGTTATTGCCTGTTCGCTGCCTGCCCTGACCTGGTTACTGTTCCTGCCAAAGCCCCCATGTACAGATTCACAGCTCAGGTAACCCCTTATCTGGTTACCCTGGGCTGTGTTTATCTGCAAGGGTGAGCAAACATCTCTGCACTTCGGACTCCAAATAAGGTAAGCAGTGACAGTATCATTACTATGAAGGTATAAATTAAGGCCAACAGTCACAAATAGCAGCTGATACATTGTATAATGCTTTCATATCTTAGACATCACCAGGACATGTAAGTGTTGAAGTTGTCCTAAGATTAAAAAAAGGCTTGCCCTAACCGTAGTCTTAACCAACCTAACCCTAATGTCATCTTGGAGTTATCATGCCTTCAGAAAACCTCAATGGCCTTATTTCCTATGGCACATGCTTCGTATAATATTATAAATATGGATTTGTGTTAATAAGTCACTAAGCACCTTTATGGGACATATTATCTTATTACCTACTATCCCTATAGGAGATAGATGATAAAAGTCAAATGAGTAATCAGTAGAGGATAAATTATCTCGGTTATCAGACGAATACACTGTGTTCTTATAAAGAACTCGAACATGCATACACAGCTGTTTTCAGTCATATGTGTGCACTCGCAAAACATCCCCTTTATTATGGCTTTGACGATGTGTTCTGCATTCAATGTATTCGACTGGTAATGCTGGCTACAGAATCCTTATATTGGGAACCTGCAGCTAGGTGAGAATTATACTCATTGTTTACAGACTATTATTTTATTAAATGGATTCTTCTATCCGTTAAAAATATGGCTTATTGCATGTCTGATGTAGACATATTGTAAGAACACCATTAAAGGAAATATATACGTTTTACTACTTGAACCATGTTATTATATATTTAGGGTGAGAAAATATGGGATTTAGTCATCAATGAATTAAAATATTTAGTCCCAAGCAGGGAGGACATTTTTTTTTTACGTCTTTACCCATCCCCATCAACATATTTAAATGATAAAAGCAGTATCTATGTCAGTGGCGTACATACCAGGGTCGCAGGGGTCGCGGCTGCGACCGGGCCCGGCCGCCCCTGCGACCCGGTATGTACGCCCAGGGCCAGCCTCTTCCCCTGGGGGGCCCAGTGCCGACCACCCCAGGGCCCACCGAGGCTGGCCCTGCTGACCCGGGCGGGCGGGTGGCCGGTCGGGCAGGCAGGCGCGCGCGCGACGGAGCACTCAGTGCTTCCTCTTCAGCTCCCTCGCGCGCCGCACTGATACCGGAGCCGGAAGATGTCATCTTCCGGCTCCGGTATCAGTGCGGCGCGCGAGGGAGCTGAAGAGGAAGCAGTGAGTGCTCCCTCGCGCGCCCGCCTGCCTGCCCGACCGGCCACCCGCCCGCCCGGGTCAGCAGCACCACTGGACCCCAGGGAATCCCCCCAGCACTCCAAAAGGTAAGGAGGCTGGGGGGGATTAAATTAAAAAAAAAATGTGTTTGTGTGTGTGTGTGTTAGTGTTTGTTAGTGTGTGTTAGTGTGTGTGTGTGTGTGTTTGTGTGTGTGTGTGTTTGTGTGTGTGTTTGTGTGTGTGTGTTTGTGTGTGTGTGTTAGTGTGTGTTAGTGTGTGTGTGTGTGTTTTGTGTGTGTGTTTGTGTGTGTGTGTGTTAGTGTGTGTTGTGTGTGTGTGTGTGTGTGTGTGTTTGTGTGTGTGTGTTGTGTGTGTGTGTTAGTGTGTGTGTGTTTGTGTGTTAGTGTGTGTGATTGTGTTAGTGTGTGTGTGTGTTTGTGTGTTAGTTTGTGTGTTAGTTTGTGTGTGTGTGTGTGTGTGTGTGTTTGTTTGTGTGTTTGTGTTAGTGTGTGTGTGTTTGTTTGTGTTCGTGTGTGTGTCAGTGAGTGTGTCTGCTAGTGAGTGTGTTACTGTGTGTGTGTGTGTGTGTGTTACTGAGTGTGTTTGATGTCTGTTAGTGAGTGTGTGTTTGTCAGTGAAAGTGTATGTTTTGTAAGTGAGTGTGTATGTATGTCTGTCGCTGAGTGTGTCTCTGTCAGTAAATGTGTGCGTCTGTTAGCTAGTGTGTATGCGTCTGTTCGTGAGAGTGTGTGTGTGTGTCTTCAGCATTTACCTTTCTCCAGCGTCGGACTCCCTTGGCGCTGGGGATCCCTCCGCCTCTCAGCTCCGAATGCACACGCGCAGCAAGAGGCGCGCGCGCGCACGCATTTAAACCGCCCATAGGAAAGCATTACTCAATGCTTTCCTATGGACGTTCAGTGTCTTCTCACTGTGATTTTCACAGTGAGAATTGCGGAAGCTCTTCTAGGAGCTGTCAATGAGACAGCCACCAGAGGCTGGATTAACCCTCAGTGAAACATAGCCGTTTCTATGAAACGGCTATGTTTTCAGCTGCAGGGTTAAAACTAGAGGGACCTGGCACCCAGACCACTTCATTGAGCTGATGTGATCTGGGTGTCTGTAGTGGTCCTTTAAGTGTGTGTGCATACCACGGTCGCGGGGTCGCAGCCCTGCAACCCCAGCGACCAGGTGCCCACCGCCATGTGTTGCGGCCCCAACCCGCGCCGAGTAAGCGCGGGGGTGGGGGGGGGCCCACAGATCAATTTTCGCACCGGGCCCCATGGGTCATGTGTACGCCACTGATCTATGTAATGGGAATATGTGCGATCTGGGGTCTACGAGCATTCGAGCACATCAAACTGCAGTCCTTTCAGTATAGCCAAATCCTAAATTTTCCATTTGGCATTGCCAAATTGGAACAAGGAGCCACACAAATATTAAATGTATAATGAATTAATTTTCTCCATAATATCTCCATCAGTGGGCGTTGAGTGCCAGGCTTTCCTGCAATTTTTTTTTGTCAAACTCTGATTTTTTTAAAAATAAAATTGAATGATCTTTTCCCTTCCCCATGTTGCTATAATGCAGCCCTGTACCTTCTGAGACTGTTGGGCTCCTGTGTAATATGGAAGGATGTGGTATTGTATCCACTGCAGATAGGACTGAAGGGAATTACTTTATTTCGCAATGCAAAATAAAATCTAACCCGTGTACACCAGGAACTTGGAGAGAAGGGGCTAACCTAGCCCTATGTGATTGTAGCTTTCAGTATTCACTAATTATAGTATACTTATACAAAAAATCTTACACAATTAAAAACAATGCAGAAGAAATGTGAATACAGACAGCGAGTTGCTAATTTAATTGGTTGCTGGAGATAATGACTTCAGACAGAGACCAACTTCACCTAATGGTCCGTTATCTATTAGAAGTTAAACCATGATCCCACCAGCTCTATTTGGTGTCTGATCGTAGAATATAAAATGCACTTTTACAAGAGATAACCCTAACTCTGGTAACAGGATAGCAGTTCTCTCTTAAACACAAACACAAACTCTATTATATTATATACTTATCACTTCCCAATCCTTCCTCTCCAATGGCTTAATGTTTATCTATAGTTTACCATATTGACGTTTATAGATACTTTATGGTCACGCCGTCCCCCCATATTTTTGTCATTTCCAATTTCAATATGTTATGGCATTAAATCTATCCTTAGCAGCACAGCTAATTAGGTTTTGACTTATTTAAGTATAAAACTTGTGGGAACTCTTCATACATAAAATTATACTTGTTAATACTTATGAAAAACATTGAATTTAAATTTGGAAGGAATGCATTAGAAATATTGTTTTCTACATGTGATTTCTATTTAAATGACAAATCTGCTTTTAATAATAACCAGTTATGTTGCACAGAAGGTGCTCCTTTACAGATATATTTTTATACTGGCACATGTCACGCCGCCTCCCTCCCCAAATGCAAGTTGTCAAAGCATTGTCACCTTACTTTTTTGTTTGCAACACTATTATAAAACTACCCCCAAGATCTATAGAGCAGAACAAATATAACAGTATTGTGGCAAGTGATTAAATGTCCAGGAGAAGAAAGTGAATACAAATGTGGGTGCTGCTTGACATATGACCTCTTCTGCTAACTGATTTATGTCTCATTATGAGAATTCCGAAGCAGTAGTTTGCTTTACTGCTGCTGAAAATTATGAACGTGTATGTTTTTGTCCTGTAGGGGTTCATGTGTTTAAGATATAGCAATGTAATGCTGTAAACACACAGACAGAGAAGGATGCAGAGACATAACATTAGGGCATTCCACATTGCAAATTACGATATGAAATGTGGTGGCTTACACCTCCTAAACCATCACTGTAACAGCATCGTCAACAGTGCAAATGTAGGTAAATATTATCATTTACCTTCTATTACAGAATTCTTTTTAAGACAATAGTCCAAAGATTCAATTGAAAATTATGAAAAAGCATTGCAATGCTTATTTTAACTTGGCATTTATATTGTTTTTAGGGAAGTCTCAGGCAAGATAAAAAGGGTTTAACGAATCCAAATCCAAAATGAACAGTTCGAATAGTGAATTTTCTTAAAAAAATAGTCTTAAAAAAACATTGCTTGACAATGGTTGATTGAAACGTTTAAAACAAAAAGTATTGAAAAACAAAAAACTAAACAGTACAACATTAACAGGCTTAAGGTCTAAACATATACCACAGTGAGAAGAACATCTATGTTTTGATTTTTGTTTTTTAATGTTGGCATGGGTTTTTTGATGAAACTATCAGGATTTTTGCAGGAAAAAAAAAGGTATCATCAATGGCTTTTGTTTCCATTTACATCAAGACTTGGTTTCTTGTGTCAGGAAGTCGAAGTCCTACCAGACCGCCACATACAAGAACGGTGGAGGCCAACAGGATTGGAATAGCTTTGGTGATTCCCACTAGGGAACCAAATATCAAGTTTCCAAGGACAGCTGCTGCTTTGCATAGAGCATTCAAGAAACCAAAACCTGTTGCCCTGAAACAAAAAATAGAATGTTAAAAGGAAGATATCAACACATTTATTTGACATTATTGTGTATAATTACATTTAGGTTTTTGTTTTTTTAACTGTCACTTACCATGCTGTTTTATATTATATTTACTAACCCTTTATATTTAAGATACATTTTTAAAATTAAATGTTAAAATCCACACTGCTATATTTCACTCTGCCCGCAAATGCTGGTTATTTAGGTCAATGGAGCTAAGCTCAAGAGGCAGCAATTGTCCAGAGCACCTGCCTTGTAAAAACGTCTCATTGAGCTACATTGGGAAGTCTGTGATTGGACAGCCACAGAAAGTCTGGGTGGGGTTAGAAGGGGAGGGCTCACAAAGGCTGCAGACAACAGACCTGCAGCTTTTGCAGCCTCTTTTTAGATACACCCCAATGACAAATGCATAATTAAATAGATGCTAGTTTTTATAGGGGGCTTATCTTATTTATTTGGGCAGCGGAGTCTCCCTTTAATCATCTCCCTTTGCATGTGTCAGCTAAAAAGAGAAGAGAAGAAACAATGTTTCTTTTTCTTCTCTTCAAAGTATGTATGCTCTGACGGTGCCTGGATATGTTATAAATAAAACCACCAATTTAGGTAAACGTGCTTTGATTAGGCACTCTAACCATATCCTCATTGGTTATAGTGTCTGAAGAATTATCACTCAATTCAGTACCTGTCATTTTACACTCAAGTTAATTTCATTTTAAAGTGTGTTAAATTCCATTTATACATTGCACTGGCAGAAATACAGTGCAGATACAAGTGTGAGAATCTTCTGTACACTGAATGAATTAAATAATTCAAGAATGGAAGAAGTAGATTGATTTAAGAGACACAATGTTTACATTACAGGGCTAAACACACCTCTAGTGGCAGTCTTTCAGACAACCACTAGATGGAGCTTTCACACACACAACCAAGTCAGACTCATTTATTTGACAATCAACATCCTCATGCATTGCATGAAGACGTCAAACGACTTGTGATGCTTCTCGTAGACAGAAGTCAGTCTACAGGAAGACAACATGGGAGCCAGAGCTAGCTGCTGCTGCTCGTGCTGAGTCTAGGCTTTGAGAACAGGGTAAGTAAAATCAATTTATTTCAGTTAGGGGGTCCAGGTATAGAAATAAGCACTAGAACACGTCTGCATTCCTAATACTATAGTGTTCCCTTAATTAAACCGTGTTCTGTTAATCATTGAGACTATGAAGGATTGTCTGTTGACTTTGTCAATGTCTATGTAGAATGCAGTTGGGGTTCATGTTACCTTTTGTCTGTAGAGTAGAGTTCCACTGTAACCACATCCAAGGAATTCCACGCAGAAATAGTAAGGCCATTGTAAACACATAACATGCCAACCATCATTGACTCGCTGGTACCAAACCACAGCAGGAAACAGCTGATCCCAGAGAGCACCATGGAACCTCCTGTGTAAAAAAACAAAAAACAAAATCGCCAATAGTGCACTATTAGAAAATAGTCACCTGTACTGTGGCTGACCAGGTACTGTGCTCAGTATGAAACAGGTGATATAAGTGTATGGATCTATGAATGCTGTGCTTGGTGATAGTGAACTAAATGAAAATGACAGTTTTGGTCCATGAAAAATGTTTATGACAGAGAGGTGAACCATAACGGCTTATTCACTAAACACTGAATTGTAGTAAATTGAAAACCAAAGTTTGGAAAGTTCAGCATTACACAGAAAACAGGAGCAGAGAATGTATCAAGGTAATGTATAGGCCAGATTTCATATTTTACATTAAAAAGATTACCATGGGGCCAGTGGTGTATCCTGGTTTTGTGCTGCAATAGGCAGGACAAAACTCAGGCGCCCCAAGACTTCCCACAGGAACCACCCGAGTCCACTCACAGGGAGTGGAATGTGTGTGTAGGGTCGGTGTTGTGTGTTATTGTAGAGGATGGGATGTAGTGTTATGTGTGTAGTGGATACAGTGTGTGTCTGTGTAAGCAAGAATGTGTGTATGTATAGTGAATGCAATGTGTTTTTTTGTTAGGGATACATGCAATGTGTGCTTGTGTGCGAGTGATTCATTGTGAGTTTGTGTGTGCGAGGGATACATTATGTGTTTCTGTTTGTGTGTGAGGGATGCATTGTGTGTTTCTGTGTGTGTTGAGGGAAGCATTGTGTGTTTCTGTGTGTGTGTGAGGGATGCATTGTGAGTTTGTGTGTGCGAGGGATACATTGTGTGTTTCTGTGTGTGTGCGAGGGATACATTGTGTGTTTCTGTGTGTGTGTAAGGGATGCATTGTGTGTTTCTGTGTGTGTTGAGGGAAGCATTGTGTGTTTCTGTGCTTGTGTGCGAGTGATTCATTGTGAGTTTGTGTGTGTGAGGGATGCATTGTGTGTTTCTGTGTGTGTTGAGGGAAGCATTGTGTGTTTCAGTGTGTAAAAGGGACGTATTGAGTATTTCTAGGTGTGTGTATAAGGGCGGCGTAGTATGTTTTTCTATGTGTGTGATGGATTGATTGTTTCTGTATGTGTGTGTAAGGGATGCATTGTGTGTTTCTGTGTGTGTTGAGGGAAGCATTGTGTGTTTCTGTGTGTGTGTGAGGGATGCATGGTGAGTTTGTGTGTGTGAGGGATGCATTGTGTGTTTCTGTGTGTGTGCGAGGGATACATTGTGTGTTTCTGTGTGTGTTGAGGGAAGCATTGTGTGTTTCTGTGTGTGTGTGTGTGAGGGATGCATTGTGAGTTTGTGTGTGCGAGGGATACATTGTGTGTTTCTGTGTGTGTGTGAGAGATGCATTGTGTGTTTCTGTGTGTGTTGAAGGAAGCATTGTGTGTTTCTGTGCTTGTGTGTGAGTGATTCATTGTGAGTTTGTGTGTGCGAGGGATACATTGTGTGTTTCTGTGTGTGTGCGAGGGATACATTGTGTGTGTGTGTGTGAGGGATGCATTGTGTGTTTCTGTGTGTGTTGAGGGAAGCATTGTGTGTTTCAGTGTGTAAAAGGGATGCATTGAGTATTTCTAGGTGTGTATATAAGGGCAGCGTAGTATGTTTTTCTATGTGTGTGATGGATTGATTGTTTCTGTATGTGTGTGTAAGGGATGCATTGTGTGTTTCTGTATTCACTTCCAGCGGCTGGTCCTCTTATTCTCGCGAGCTCCGGCACCATGTGGAATCAGAGCGTTGCTGTGGTAATCCACGTCAATGCTCTGAAACTCGGGGCTCACGAGAATGAAAGGACTTAGCCTGAAGGTAAAGGCTAAGAGTTTCCTGGTACCCCCTATGGTTTCCCTTATTCGGGTGTGTGTGTGTGTGTGTGTGTATCGATCTGTCTATCTATCTACATATATATATTGGGCCTGGGTCCCTTACAGGTGTAGGGATTACACCCCTCTGATGGCAACACTGACCAAGGGTATACACACTGTTAGGAAGGAAGAGGTAACAAGCTATAAGTATAATGTTAATGTCTACTTTAGATATGCTGGTAACATACCTAACATTGTTAATCTCCCAATCTTGTCCATTAGAAGAGCAGAGACAATGTTTCCTGGAAGAACTGCCAACGTCCCCAAGAAATTTACGAAGTAGATCCAGTAGGCACTGTAGTCGTCATCAAAAGTAATCTGACACCCGACTTTAGAATGCTCAATCGTGCAATTCTCCAACCTGCTGTCGGTGAACTTATACTTCTCGAAATCTGGGGAAATCAGCACGAACCAAATAAATCCAGCGATATTTACATCAATTTAAAGATAAAATACTGTATATCTGGAAACATTTTTCAAAAAGTTAAACTTTATGATGTGTAGGTACTTTGGGATATCATCGCAGGAGAGAACAGGCACTATCACTGGAGGTGCACAATACACCGAGACAAGCTGCATGTACAGAGATAATTAATGTAGTTGACAGATTTACCCAGAATTGCTCATATATTGCCTTGATAGCCACAGGACACTTTGTGTAATAGTCACACAGGTTATTGCCTGACTCGTTAACATGAATGAAATATACCTAAACACATGTATCATTATATTTCATGAATCATCTATATTGCTATATAACTACAATTTCACATTTTCTTATAGTTAAATAGACAAGGATGTTGATTTCATTGTAGTGGTTGATATGCACCTGTAGTGCCCCAATATTGTGTTAGGTCACTTAATGCACTGTGTGTCCCTCTCATGTTCACGGTAAGTAGACTAAATCTGTCCCACCTTTTTAAATAGGGGTTTGACACAATCCATTCTTCACAACTGCTTTGTATTTCAGAAAGTGCATCACTCAGGCCCAAACCAGGACTGGGACAATCCCAGGGTGTGATCATTTACCATTAATTCTCTCACAACCTCTTCTGTAGAGCAAAATGTTGGGTATGTCCCAAGAAAAACCCAAATAATGTGATCACCAATCATATAATGCAAAGAGTAGTTTTGGTGTTTGTGTAGCGGCAGAGGAAGATCAAACCCATAAACCTCACAGTGAAACATGCGCGAGTTCAATAAACCTAGAGTTTAAATGGAACTCTCGCACTCTTAGAATATTAGCATTGGCAGAGGGGCAACGAGGCACTTCATTAAAAAGAACATTGTTCTATGGCATTAGAGTTTTCCTTTAATTAACTGATAATGGACATGATGATGATGATGATTATTATAAGCCTACTGATAATAATAATAATATGAAACTATTTAACTACATGGGATACATTTTAGCTTTCACTAATTTTAAAGTATGCCCATGTCAGGATTATCAATGTTATTACCCAGCTCAATGGTAGTAAACTTATTGCTCAAAGAAGGATGTAAAGTGAGTTGATATTGTCGTAAAGCAATTATGTCGGCCAACAATATATTTGATATATTACTTAATATTGCTGGATGTTTTATTTTCCTTTTATTTCATGTGTTTCAGAATTCTGAGTTTGGAGGTTCTGTGCGATGTGTAGAACATTAATAATTAATGCTACCAGTAGATGTCACTATATTCATACTCTATATTGGACATAATACACGCCCGGATCAACTTCCAGTTACCGCTTGTACATCACATAGTTGTATTATCTATTACGCACTTTATGAACTAAATGTATTTTACTCTAATGTAGGCTACACATTATGACAATTACAATTATGTTTATAATGCCAACTTATTCTGTAGCACTGTAAAACAGGCAAAACAATACAAACAATTCTACTAAACCACGTTTGCCATAAGTTAATAGTAGCTGAACAGGGCCCTGCCCAAGTGTGCTTACACTCTAAGATCAGAATTATAGTTACCAAGGTACTTTTTGTCAAGTACCATGATTAGATGCCTTGCTTATCTGTACCTGTAAGTAACATGATTATTGAAAGGAGTTCTCAATGCACCATAACCACTACACCCTACTGTAGTATTATGTTTCCAGGAGTCCCTAAGTGTCATCCCAATGTTAAGAGTCAAACTTTTCTAAAGGATTGGCACTTACTAGGACCCCCTGGGACCTCACATTCTTGCTCCCATTCATATTTGCTGTTGCAGATGTTTCTGTTCCCTATTTGCATTAACAATTATGGCAGTCTTTGGACAGAATTAATTGACTGAGAACATCCGTAGACATGTCTCACTCAGCCAATATATTAAGTCACAATTAGGACAAAATGGATACATTTATCCATGAAGAGGGCGATTGACCCGGAACCCGAGCAGTTGGTTGTTACCCAGGTAACAGTTCAAAAGATGTGTGACTCCCGGCACCATGAGCACTACAGCACATATCAGTGGTTATGGTTATCAGAGTACCCTTTTTAAGGAGAAAACTGTATAAAGAAAATTAACATAAAACATCACAATCTCACCTGTATTGACAAAGTGAGAATCGATGAATGTACAGTTTCTAAAGTATGTGTTCAGTGATGTGACGTCTTCAAAGTAACACCTTTCAAACCAAGAGTCTTGGAAGACTACAGATTTAAACTTCATCGAGATGAACCTGTCCAAGAAATGGCATTTCTGTTATCAAACACATTGATTAAAAAAAAATATCACTTTTTATTCTTACTTTTAATAAAGCGGTAAGTTTCTCTGAACCTGCAAACAATGTGTACAATTTCAAACAGAACACCAACGTTGGAGAAAAATCTCCATCAAAGGGAAATAATATATATTTTTTAAACTCTGGTTAATTGCCCTAAAAAAAAAGTTAGTTGTCAACTCTGCACAACACGCTGTATATGAATGAATACATCTTTAATTTGGTGAAAGTCACAAAGAACAAACATGGCAAACGAAAATATCACAGGAAAATACCCAAGCAGGTTCCTCATACAACATTCGGAAGATCACTGAAACATAAAGGGACCATCTTTGGATAATAGTGAATTGGAAACTGAATTGCAAAACGTAGGCTAATATAGGTGATTTGGGAAAATTCTCCAATTGGGTATTTTGTCTACTTCTCAAGCTTTTCTGATCACTTGTTAATCGCTGCTCGACGTGTGCAGGGCAAGAAATGTCAGCTTTGGGCAGAACAATCTTTCCCCAAAAATAAAACATATTTCAGGACACCTGTATCATGACCAAATGTCGGTTCAGCTTGGCAGAATTTCAGAACTGCTCCTCCTTCTATTCCCTCTATTGCTAATCTTGATCTGTGAATAAATGAACATTTAGTGACTGTTCCCTAGACATCAATCAGCTTTTTTCCCCCATCAATCAATAGGTTTTTTGGCGCCACGGTGGAACGCTGAATTGGGAACAGAAACAAGCATGTTTGGCAATGCATAGCTCGTTTGGTTTGTCATTCAGGAACACATCGGCTCGGAATCTGTAAAGTCTACCGATTGCCCCGATGGGCCCAAATTTGCATGAATTGCTGTATAGACTGTTATAAATCTTCAATCTAATCTTTCCCCTTTTAAAATCTAACTCTCTTGTTTTTCAATACACTGCTCTAATCTGTCCAAGAACATGTGTTTCTTCTATTGAAAATATCAGGCTCCACGTGTTTTTATTTTTTTAAAACCTTTTTCATGCACTTTAACTTACATTCATCCCAGCACAAACACATACTCTAGACTGTATCCCTTTTCTCCTCACGCTAATCAAATAAATCAGTACCTCTAAGAACTATCTAATGTTGCTTGTATATTAAAGGGACACTCCACTGCCCAAATACAAAATAAATACAAATCACTGTTTAGTAGATAAACCCCAAATGAAAAGGTGCAAGCCCTCCCCTTCCAAACCCACCCAGACTTTCTGTGGCTGTAAAATCACAGACTTCCAAATGCAACTCAATGAGAAGTCTTTGCAAGGCAGGTGTTTTGGGCAATTGCTGCCTCTTGAGTTTATCTCCACTGACCTAAACAACCAGGAAGTAACCCAACCCGTTATCTGATTGACAGCCAGGGGGGTGTAACCAGTTCATTTTTATAAAAGTGTCAAAATCTGCACTATTTCCAAAATGTGAAAAAAGAGGACACACTCTTCACAAGCTTTTCAGCGAGCTAAGGTGCTTTAGGGTTCTCGAGGGTCCCTTTAAAACTGAGCAAAATGAACTCAACAAACAGTTACCAAAACCATAACCTAATGCTTTATGGCTAAATACACAAGTCAGTCACTAAACAAGAATATTGCGGAGAGCTGGCAGCAATTGCAAATTTTAGGCCAAAATAGGGGAATAGTAGCATTTACTGATACTTTGTAAGAGCAAGTTTGTCTGGTGTTGGGAAGTACTGTGTGCGACAAACAAATGTGGCCGATAACTCAGAAAGCTAATTCACTGCAGCTAGACCTGAAATGAAGAACCCTCCAGACCAAACAGATTCTCCACCAATCAGGAGCCTCTTATTTTGGTCTTTGGGGGAGGGTTGAAGGAAACTTATTGTCAGCAGGGGGTTATGGGATGTATATCAGCTCAAACCATGGTGCCAGTCATGTGATAAGTGGAACTGTTAGCTGACAGGAGTAATATTGTGTCTGCTATCAGTTTATTCACAGTTTAGTGACTCGGACTGTATGCAACAATGTCCTGATCTTCTAGCATACAGGAAAACACTCCCGCACCTAAAGTTCTCCCCTTATCCACAAAGGGGAGTGCTTACTCAGAGTGTGCTGAATGCTCACTCAGATAGGACGTATCTTGGAAGGCAATGGGGGATTTAGCAAATATCATCATGTTTCTAGAGCATAAATGTAGTTACGGCCCAGCTAATACACAAAACGTAATATAACACTACACATGTCACGTAGAACATACATAAAACAGACAACTGTTTGTTTAGATAGAGACATGCCCACTGATTCCCTAAATATTACTCCCGTGACACAGAGAAACTGATATTCAATAAAAAATGTAAAACCACAAATAAATGAGTAGTGAACCAACTACCTGTCGTTGACAAACTCCCCATTTTTATGGATCTGATTTTCCAATGTGAAGTTGAAGACGTAGTTGGAGATATTTTGGCCGTTGAAATTTTTCACTCTTAAGGCATATTCGTCTTCCTGGAGATGTCTAATAACATCAGAGAACCAGACTGACAGTCCATAATACCTGCGAAAACACAGAATGAACGCATTATAGGCTGTTACGGTAAGGTTGAGATAATAGAATTCTAACCAAATTGCAATTCTCACTGTAGCGGAGGCCTGGTATTCCACAGGTTAACTCCACTAAAGATCCCAGTGAGGCTCAGGAACAAGTAATAAAAATACCATAAAGTAATAAAGTAATAATTCCAGCAAACAAGGTGTGGCGAAACCGGCCTCGCCACGTGTCCTTGGAGGGGGCTGCTTGCCCGCCTCTTGCCTTTGGACTATGGACCAGACTTTATGTGAATGTGTTATACCCCAGATAGGAATCCCATGGAGCCCATTCGTATGAAACTGACTGTAAAGACTTTGGCTCCATGGCGATTAAACTGTATTTGTGTGGTCCGAGCGCCATTCACTTAATAATGTGCGCTCAGACCTGAGCTATCTGGGGATATGTGAAATGTCTGTGTGTTATGTGTAAAATGTGACTTTATGTATTTTAAAGTGTTTTGTGTCTTTTGCAACCATGTGCTTAATGGAGTCTTGTGTCTGTCCTGGGAGATAATTGAATTATTTATCTCCAGGATAGAAGACTCTGAAACTGGTTTGGGCCAGAAAGCCATGCTTCATTTAGTCACAAAGGACTTTTTACTAACTTTTGAACCCCTTGTCTGATTTGTGCCATTTTTGAATATGTTGTTCCCCTGAATGGATTGATTGTGAATATGCAATTTTATGTGAATGTGATGTATGGTTTTGGAGTTATGAAAGTTGGGTAGAAAGTATGTTTTAACTGTATGTATAATTGAGTTTCCTCTCAGGATAAGGGGAGGGAATATGTGGGATGTAACTGTGATGTGATTGGTTGTTTTGTAACGCCCTGTGGGCTGTACTATGTTTGTGGATTGGGAATAAAAGAGACTGTATGTGACAGTACAGGAGTTCCTGTTTTAACCCTCAAAGTGAAGTGTCGTCTCATTATTGGGGGAAGGATTTATTGTATGCTGTTCCAGTTTGACTGCTAGGAGAGTAAACCTATTCGTATGGTTCCTATTCAACTGTCTACAGCATTCATATGCTTGAGAGGATTCATATGCTTCTCCGGTTCGGTGGTTGTGGTGTGCTCTGCTGCAGTGCTTGGAGTCCTCAGGAAGCGCTAGGAGCATCCTTCAACGGAGGTACCCAGTCGGGGTGCCAGGTGATCCGTTACATTGGTGGCAAGCGGTGGGATGGCGTCCTAGTGCGAGGTAAAGCAGCTCAGAGACAGTCGTTTGGATTTACAAATTGAAGGCGACGCTAGTGTTTATACAGCGTCCCTGTCTACATAAAGATTTGGGAAAATGGGGTTCGTGGATCCTTGGGCACCTCGCACACCTGAGGAAGATGGTGAATTGGACTGGAGAGATATTGCCCGGCAAGAACTATGGTACAATGCCCTGGAGGAAGTCCAGTATCAACGGCAGCAGCGCCTTCCTGGTGTCGCATACCGGTTGGAGGAACAAATGGCCTGGCGGATGCCGCTTCTGGGAGACCAACCCGGAGGGCTGCAGGTCAGACAACTTGAGTACCTCGTGGAAAGGGAACTGAGCCTTGACGCCTCATACCGGGCACTGTGGTGGTGCACTGTCCAGCCAGAGACATGGAGGGCAGAGGGCATCCAGCCGGAGGGGGAGAACTACACTAGCCCTGGCCTGTTGTGGAAGGCCTTAGCAGAAGACGTCGACTTTGGCAGTCCAGCAGAGTCACGGTACTGGGCTATTTTTTATTACCCGGGTGAGATGGTACAGGGCCCGAGATCTATGGGACTGGGACAAGACCTCCACCGTTTGGCTGCCATGGAACGACAGCTAGAGATGGACTATGTGGAACTACTAAACTCATGTCAGCCACAGGGCATAGACACAGAACAGGAAAACTGGCTGGGAGACCCAGACCTGCCAACCTACAGCTGGGAAAACGCAGCCGAGGTACCCTCTGCTTCACTACCAGCGGCAGAAGTAGGGGACCTCATAGACTGGTCCTGGGAAGACCCACAGATGGCAGGTGGAGATGGGATGGCGGTCTCTCTACCGGCCCTACAGGGATGCTGGGCGGTCGGCCCAGATCTCCAGCGGCAGTGTGTACCCCAGGGAGCAGAAGGTGCAGTCCTTCCTCCCCAGCGGCAGTGTGTACCCCAGGGAGCAGAAGGTGCAGTCCTTCCTCCCCAGCGGCAGTGTGTCCTGCAGGAAGCGGAGACAGTCGGCCTCGCTCCCCAGCAGCAGGGCAATATATTAAAAGGGGAGACAGTTGGTCCCCCTCTCCAACAGCAGAGAGAGTGTCAGGGAGAGGAGCTTGTTATCCCCTCTCCCCAGCGGCTGAAAGTATGTATGGGAGAGGAGCTTGTTACCCCCCCTCCCCAGCGGCAGCGTGTACCCCAGGGAGATGAAGGTGCTGTCCTTCCTCCCCAGCGGCAGTGTGTACCCCAGGAAGCAGAGACCATCTGTCTCGCACCCCAGCCGCAGGACAAAATATTGAAAGGGGAGACAGTTGGTCCCCCTCTCCACCAGCAAAGAGAGTGTCAGGGAGAGGAGCAGGTTACCCCCTCTCCCAGCGGCAGTCTACAGTTCAGAGAGAGGAGCTTGTTACACCCTCTCTCCAGCGGCAGCCTAACCCACCAAGGGGAGATGTTAAGCCCCACAACTATGCAGATGGGACCGTAGTCTCTGCACTTGCAGCACCAGGGGTAGGGACGGTCGGTCCTGTCCCCCAGCCACAGAGTAGTGTATCCAGAGGGGAGACAGTAGGTCTCCCCCTCCCACAACCAGGCTACTTCAGTGGTAGCACTGGCATCAGGGCAGAGTACCGCCGGTCTCTGCCCACTCAACAACCCACCAAGGCAGCCTAACAGTTGCCCACACAGTCGTGGTGAGGCACCTGGACATGGACAAAGTTCTCCTCTACCCAGGTGTAGTAACCAGTTATTGTGGGTGGGCTGTACTGCTGTTTCTGTTTTGTGGGTGGGTTGCTGGACTAACCAGAGCACTGACCGGCAGGAGGTCAGATACCCTGTTAGTCTAGTTGGTAAAGGGGAGAAGTGTGGCGAAACCCATTTTTCATACTGATGTCCTTGGAGGGGCTGCTTGCCATACTCTTGCCTTTGGACTATGGACCAGACTTTATGTGAATGTGTTATACCCCAGATAGGAATCCCATGGAGCCCATTCGTATGAAACTGACTGTAAAGACTTTAGCTCCATGGCGATTAAACTGTATTCGTGTGGTCTGAAAGCCATTCACTTAATAATGTGCGCTCGGACCTGAGTTATCTGGGGATATGTTACATGTCTGTGTTTTATGTAATAAATGTGACTTTATGTATTTTAAAGTGTTTTGTGTCTCTTTGCAACCATGTGCTTAATGGAGTCTTGTGTCTGTCCTGGGAGATAATTGAATTATTTATCTCCAGGATAGAAGACTCTGAAACTGGTTTGGGCCAGAAAGCCATGCTTCATTTAGTCACAAAGGACTTTTTACTAACTTTTGAACCCCTGGTCTGATTCATGCCATTTTTTAATATGTTGTTCCTCTGAATGGATTGATTGTGAATATGTAATTTTATGTGAATGTGATGTATGGTTTTAGAGTTATGAAAGTTGGGTAGAAAGTATGTTTTAACTGTATGTATAATTGAGTTTCCTCAGGATAAGGGGAGGGAATATGTGGGATGTAACTGTGATGTGATTGGTTGTTTTATACCTCCCTGTGGGCGGTGTATTGTGGATTGGGAATAAAAGAGCTGTATGTGACAGTACAGGAGTTCCTGTTTTAACCCTCAAAGTGAAGTGTCGTCTCATTATTGGGGGAAGGATTTATGGTATGCTGTTCCAGTTTGACTGCTAGGAGAGTAAACCTATTCGTATGGTTCCTATTCAACTGTCTACAGCATTCATATGCTTGAGAGGATTCATATGCTTCTCCGGTTCGGTGGTTGTGGTGTCTGCAGAGTGCTTGGAGTCCTCAGGAAGCGCTAGGAGCATCCTTCAACGGAGGTACCCAGTCGGGGTGCCAGGCGATCCGTTACACAATGTAATCCACGAATATCCCCATACAGATCCCAATGACTGGACGACACACAGCATCAGGAGCAGAACTGACTTTTAATCCACACAACCTCCTTATAAAGCATTCTCCCATGCAAGGGATTAGGACAGTAACCAATAATGTCACAGTTACCTCCCACACATCTCCTCCCCTCAGTGTGACACATAATCCCATTATATCTGCTGCAATTTTCCCCGAGTTCTGGATGTACCCCAAAACAGTTAGGTACAAGTGGCTAAGTGGCACCCCCTGGTAGCCCTGATCTGGGTGACCAACATATTCAAAATTCACCCAGATCAGACCAGGGGTTCGGGAGTTATGTGGAAGTGACAATTTGACCGACCGTGCACGAGGTGGTATCCGAAAAGGGTTCCATGTGTTTTGGCCCTGCGGTTGGTCTCCGTTCGGGAGATAAAACACACATAAAAACCTGACATCCACGATTAACATTGCATTCGTATGAATCCCCTTGTTCGGTACTTTTAACTTACCTAACGGGGGGCTGATTGGCCTTCCCGTTCGGGAGTTATGGAGCCCTGGAGGTCTCAGCGGTGTTCGGGTAATTGAGTGTCCCATTTGAGTTCCAGACACTCAACGACCAAACACCGCTGAGGTTTTCGTGCGTAAGATGGCCGCCGCCACGTGTTCATATGCTGAACAGCGGCCACCCGGATACACAAAGTACCAATTACCCTGCGGTTAGAGAAGTGTGACGCCTAATAAGGTGCACACTTCTCTCTTGGGTGGTCTATTGGTTCAGTAGTTTTCTTTCGTATGGACTACGGATGGAAACTACCGAACAATCATACGAATACTACATACAGTTTTAACTATACAGAAGAATAAACACATGAATTGCAGTTTTAACACAGTCTTTTAGGACAGCCTTAATACCATCCACTACACTCACGTTTACTAAAGACTAGAGATGTCGCGAACGGTTCGCCACGGTTCGCCACGAGATGTTCGCGGCGAACTCCGGTCAGCTGACACGTCCCGGCCAATCTCCAGCAGACCCTCCCTCCCAGACCCTCCTACTTCCTGGACAGCATCCATGTACATAGGAAGTAGGAGGGTCTGGGAGGGAGGGTCTGCTGGAGATTGGCTGGGACGTGTCAGCTGACCGGAGTTCGCCGCAAACAGCTCGTGACGAACCGCGGCGAACCGTTCGCGAGAAGTTCGCGGACAGTTCGCGACATCTCTACTAAAGACCAATCTGGTTACAATTTTTTGTTTTCAACAAATAGTGTTCATTTCATTCAGTACTATATAGGGTCTGCTTTAAAATACCCAATTCTCACACACAAATCAAATAAAATATATAGGATGGATACATCTATCAAACACCAATGTTATACTGGTTTCACTTGGAGCAAATCTGGCAGAGGGTAAATTAACAAAATTAATTCAGCTGCTTTTTGTAAGTGGATCTATAGAAGGAATACACAGTATTTGCCAACTGACAAACATTTATAATAAAATAACAGGAATGTAATGGATATAAATACACAAATAATATGACATACATTTAATAACCTTAATGAATGTGTTTAATTACTAGGCTATGTTGGATGTCTCTGTGATGTTCCCAAATTGGTGGTAATGACAGCTTTCTGTAATAATAGATTGTATTAGAACCGGCAACTATCTGCTTGCAAATCCAATCCAACCAAATGATTGAAATTCGGTTAAACTGGATTTGCAAGCAGGCAGCTGTCAGTTCTGTCTAATTACTGTTGTATTTCAGTTTTTGGCTGTGTATTCCTATTATTTAGTTAGATATCCAGTCTACAGTACGTTCCATCTAGTTACAGAACTGATAATAAACAGAGTGCACAATTATAATTGATTTAAGGGTTTTTATACAGAAACGCTATTCCCATTTTCCATATTCCATCTAATTTGTATGCGGTATTACAAAATGAACATTGATAAAGCTTGAGAATAATCTCCGGATTTCACAGTCAGAATACCCCCCAGATGGGTCGGGGTTATTTTCAGGGAATTAGGACTTAAGTGAGTAGCCATGATCGTATTTAAGGGTTTAATTGCTGAACTATGAATAATGATGAGCTGACAACCAACGTTTTATTGTCTACTTTTAAATCAACAGAGGGAACAAATTTGTGAAAGGTTGAACATGCCGTACTTTTTTACAAACTAACAAAACATTGCAAAATGTTAAATATTAAAGGGACACTATAGTCACCTGAACAACTTTAGCTTAATGAAGCAGTTTTGGTGTATAGAACATGCCCCTGCAGCCTCACTGCTCAATCCTCTGCCATTTAGGAGTTAAATCCCTTTGTTTATGAGCCCTAGTCACACCTCCCTGCATGTGACTTGCACAGCCTTCCATAAACACTTCCTGTAAAGAGAGCCCTATTTAGGCTTTCTTTATTGCAAGTTCTGTTTAATTAAGATTTTCTTATCCCTGCTATGTTAATAGCTTGCTAGACCCTGCAAGAGCCTCCTGTATGTGATTAAAGTTCAATTTAGAGATTGAGATACAATTATTTAAAGGTAAATTACATCTGTTTGAAAGTGAAACCAGCTTTTTTTTCATGCAGGCTCTGTCAATCATAGCCAGGGGAGGTGTGGCTAGGGCTGCATAAACAGAAACAAAGTGCTTTAACTCCTAAATGACAGTGAATTGAGCAGTGAAATTGCAGGGGAATGATCTATACACTAAAACTGCTTTATTTAGCTAAAGTAATTTAGGTGACTATAGTGTTCCTTTAATAAAAACATAATTTAAAATATTGGTTTCTAAATTTAAACTTTACTATGCTGTAACAAAAAGTAGATTTTTATCTTCGCCGGTCTCCAATGACAATATGACGTCACTGCTTTCTTTTCTGTGGTCCAATCAAATGCTTCTCATAAAAACATTAAAATGGATGTTAATAACTGGATCAGACAGTGGGAGGGAGTGGGGGAGAGGGGTGGACAAAGGAGGCAGAGCAATAGAATTAAACAAACAAACACATAAACATTAAGTACTATACGAAGGTGAGAGAGGGCATGCTCCCAGCACTACCTGCAATGGTAGAAGTTGACAACATCTGACGCCAACATGCAGTGCGCGCTGATGGCAGAAGTAATATTTTATCAGAATTGGCATTAGGCAGTTAGCAATACATTTCCGGGTTGTCTACGTCACGTGTGCCAGGAGTGTATCTAGTACCAAAGTGCAAATATCTCTGTATGTGCAGTGTTTCAAGCAGAAACTATGCGCATACCATAGGCGTGCGCACGGGGTGTGCCGGGTGTGCCTGGGCACACCCTAATCCCCGCGGCACGGCTATGTATATTGAGACGGCAGGGGAGATCTCAGGATCTCCCCTGTCGGCTCATGCAGAGCCGGCGCTATCCGAGCGCCGGCTCTGCTCTCAGCCTCCCTCCCCACTGACCCGCATGCAGGGAGGGAGGCAGGAGAGGACCCGGCGGAGCTATTGCCGGCAGCTCCGCCGGCTTCCTCTCGCGAGATATGAGCGTTGCCACGGCAACGCTCAAATCTCGCGAGAGTGAACTCTAGCCCCACAGGGGTTAGAGTTCACTCTCCACTGGACCACCAGGGATCACAGCAGCAAGGATCCCCTCCTCCACTGGACCACCAGGGATCACAGCAGCAAGGATCCCCTCCTCCACTGGACCACCAGGGAAGGAAGCAGCAGCACGATCCCCCCTCCCTACAAAAGGTAAGAAGGGAGGGGGATAGCAAATAATGTACCCCCACCTCCACCCCCCACAATCACCCACCCACATACATACAACACACACAGCACACACACATACAGCACCCACACACATTCAGCACCCACAGACATACACAGCACCCACACACATACAGCACCCATACACAGCACCCACAGACATACAGCACCCACACACATACACAGCACCCACACACATTCAGCACCCACAAACATACACAGCACCCACAGACATACAGCACCCACAGACATACAGCACCCACAGACATACACAGTACCCACACACATACACAGCACCCACACACATACAGCACCCACAGACATACACAGCACCCACACACATTCAGCACCCACAAACATACACAGCACCAACAGACATACACAGCACCCACACACATACAGCACCCACAGACACAGACAGCACTCACAGACATACACAGCACCCACACACATACAGCACCCACAGACATACACAGCACCAACACACATACGGCACCCACACACACATACAGCACCCTCACACACAGTACATTAACAGCACCCTCACAAGCGCACACACACACAAACAGCACCCTCACACACAGTACATTAACAGCATCCTCACAAGCACGCACACACAAACACCCTCACCCACATAGCACACTACCAGCATCGTCACACACACATCACACTAACAGCACCCTCACACAGCACACACACACACACAGCAGTGTGTGTATGTGTATATATATATATATATATATATATATACATAATTTATACATATATATATATATATACATACACATATATATATATATATATATATATACACATACATACATATATATATATGCGGCGTGTGCTTGTGCTTTAGGGTGCACACCCTAATGCAATAGGCTGCGCACGCCTATGGTGCATACAAATTCCTACCACCATAACCACTTCTAAAAGCAAAAAGGGTCATGGTGATTGGAGTAACACTTTAACAAAGGTGCAATTTGTAAATATGGAAAATAAATGAACACACTTTTATAATTGGGAGGAGAAACCTCATTCAAAAAGTCAGGGAAGCATTCTTCAGATGTGCCAAGCACATCCGGGGCTAGGGCCCTGTACTACAGCTCTTTGAGAAGCATTGGAAATCGCTGATTGTATGTGTGTGCGCACTGAGAAGCTTCCGACTGGCCATTTCCCCAGCACAGAGCGAAAGTCTTGCAAATGCAGCAGAAAGCAGATATGGAGCTTTTACAAGCTGTTTTTTTTTTGTCATTTATCCCATAGGAAAACATACATGCATGTTTTCTTTACATGGGGTTGTATATACTAATTAGTAAAAAAAAAATCCAATGCATGTAAACACAAGCAAAACAAAAAATCTAAATTGCTTTTTTTCACACGTAATACATTTTTTACTTTTATTTTTTCATCTGCAGCTCTTAAGTGTATCTAGAAGCTTACCAAAAATAAAAAATATCCGTTTATAGACCTAGCATCTGGGGGAACATTTTAAAATGCTTGAAAGATGATGGAGGTTTTATACTCAGTGTCCATTCTATTAATTCTCCATTTAAAGGTGTAGTCTAGCATTTTTTGGGAAAATCTTATAAATAAAGGCTCACCCGAATGACAGAGTGAGCCACACCACTGTAAGCTTGATTGTGTTGTCTTTGACAGGATAATCAAAGCACTTCTGAAACGTTAACCAAATCTGTAAAGTAACGTAAAACATTAACAGGCATGTCAGCAAAATGATACACTACATCATAATATAATACATCACATGACAGACAGAGATAACAGTAATTAGGGGGCTTTGTAATTACATGCTTTCGTTTTAATTAATTTGCAAAATGAAGCAGAAATAGCATAAGTGTGGGAGAGACCAATGACTGCCGGTCTTTATTATTATACATTGCGTCAGGGTTCGCTGTTATCCCAGTTTCAGCATTAAAGAGACGATATTTGCACATACTTACTAGGGGCCAACTCACTAAACAGTAAGCGGTGCTGAGTTAAACAAAGACTGTAACAATGTGGACCAGAAGAGGCAGGATATATATTTTTTGCATGTAAACTCTTTTAACAGCTAACAGAAGTTATAGGTGATTTTCAGATTTATTTAATTATGTAAATTCATGAAAATGTTAGTTCCCTTTTAATCTTACAAAGCACTATGTAGATTTGTCTGTTCATTTATCTATCTATCTATCTGTCTGTCTATCTATCTATCTATCTATCTGTCTGTCTATCTATCTATCTGTCTCTCTATCATCTATCTATCTATCTGTCTCTCTATCATCTATCATCAATCTATCTACTCATTTCTTTATCAATCTCTGCCAGTTTTATTCATTTTCTTATATGACTTTTTTTTTACCTGTCTGTCCACCTGTCTACAGTTCATTACATTCATAATCTGCCTGTTTATCTATCTCTCTTTCTTCCTGTATGTCAATCTGTCCATCTATCTCTCTTTTTTTCTGTATGTCAATCTGTCCATCTATCTCTTTTTCTTTCTGTATGTCAGTCTGTCTATCTATCTCTCTTTCTTTCTGTATGTCAGTCTGTCCATCTATCTCTTTTTCTTTCTGTATGTCAGTCTGTCTATCTATCTCTCTTTCTTTCTGTATGTCAGTCTGTCTATCTTTCTCTCTTTCTACCTGTCTGTCCATCTACCTCTTTGCCTGTGTGCATGTGGCAATCTGTCGATCTGTATGTCACATTTTCTATATGCATGTCAGTCTGTCTGTCTATGCATCCATTTGTCTCTCTCTATCTTTTTCTCTCTCTTTCTTCATATGCCGGGTTATTCTCTAAACTGAGAATTCAATGTAAATTTCTAATTTATGTTTAAAATAGCCGAACTGGAATAATTCCCTCAGCTATGCTTTCCGCCGGCTAATCTGGCGTTAGATGTGAAATGTCACTTTATTAAATAACCCAGCTCAGGTAAAACTAGTAAAATCTGCATTTCTCGACAGCTTTGTAGCAGTTTGGTAGTGTGTATGGTAATTACATAATGACCATCCCTGGTAGAGATCTGTGTTTACACGTATTTAATATGCTCTAAATGAAGGTATATACCACTTTGCAATATCCAGAGTTTTCATTTGTATCTCACTTACACCATAGAACTCAGTGCGAACTCTGACAAAGCCCCTTCGATACCAAGTGCCTGTGTCTGATTCAATTTCTATTAGCTCGTCTATTTGTTTTGGAGTCTTGATTCTTTGAACCTGAAATAAAAAAAACAGATTTATTAGGAAAGGCCATTCAGCACATAGAAAACTGCATGGGAGGGCCTAGTGACTTCCTGTAATGGGGTCCCTTACTAGTGGCGGCCTGTGAAGTTTTTAAATGATAGGCCACTAGGCTCCACCCCTACAATGTGACCCCGCCCCTCTCTGTTAACTTTGCCCCTAACCTGTTGGACGTTGCCTATTTAATATGTTCCACATGGACCCATGTTTTAACAATAATATGACGGATCGCCTAGCACCCTGACCTGGTGCCTCCCCCAATCAATGCTCCTAGTGTTTACCGAGTACGCTAAGCACTCCACCAGACACCATCAGCACTGTAATCCCCACTTCCAGCGTTACACCTTGGTTGGAGTCTCGCTGTCCTCCACTCACCTTGGACCCAAGACCAGGATCCAGCTTTCAGTGAATAGACCTCTCCTCCAAGAGAGTGTAGCAATATGCTCTTAAAAGAGCAAGTGATTATAATCCCAGTATAGTGATATAGCAATCCCCAGAGTGAATATAGCTGTCCCCTCCACACATGAGACAAGGCTCTATTAGTTCGGTAGTTTAAAAATGAACAAACTACCGAACAAAGTCAATGTTCTTACCCTGGAGCTTGTTCCCTTCATCCAGACGAACAATTCCACCAAACAGTGCCTTTTCTAAATTGTATAGAACCGAATGCAGGTGATGATGGAAGTCCAGCGGTGTTCAGGAGTTTCTGTGTCCGATTTTAGTTCAAGGAACTCGTTGACCAAACACCGCTGCCTGCGTTCATACGAACAAAATGGCAGCCACCTCATGGTCGTTCATGTGAACAGTGGCCACCCAAACAGACATTTAGAACACTGCGGTTAGAATTGTTACTAAGTGTTAATAGGGTTTAACAAACTCCCAGGTGGTCTCTGGTTCGTACGGCTGTTCGGGAACCGAACCATATAATCTAAATTGCACAAACAAAGCCTTTTAAAAGTATTTTAGCCAGGCCTATTGCAGGGGCCATAGTCCTATCGGCAGGAGGCTGGCAAGCAGGCCCCCCCAAAAGCCTGTGGCGAGGTTCTGTTCGCCACAAATAATATATTAGGGTTGTTACTTTCAGTGTCACATAGTGTCCAGTTTGTTTTTGTTTATATATTTTCTAAAAATATATATCTTTTCATGCTTTATGACACTTATACCTTACCAGTAACACCCCAATTCAGATACATTATATTTCTGAAGACACATAGCCAGCTGAATGGCTGGCTTGGTTTCATGGGAAAGTAGTCGGCAAGAACTGCACTGCTAAAGGTAAGACATAATCAGATAATATTTATGTGCAGAGAATCAATGGAATAGTACTTTCAGTTCCTGTTGGATGAGACTGCAGTGGAGAGCTGTCAGCAGTGGAAAGAGTAAGGAAGGGACTCAAAGTTTGGAGCCAAGGGAGGAATTTATTAAAAGCATGAAACTATAGGGAGAGCTGTCAGACATTGTCAACTTTTCAACAATGCAGCGGGCATGGAGTCAAGTTGGAGGCTGCATCAAGGGAAGTGAAGCTCTGCCAACCCCATCCCCTGGGGCTAAACGCCTACGACATCCCTTTGGGCAGGCCTGTGTTAAGGGCAACCTATTTGCTGCACAAAAATGATTCATTATCAGACATTCAATAATAAGTTCTCATAGGATTTAATAAGGCAAAGGACTATATTGTAACCCATGAAGCAGCGCAGCTAAGGGGAATGGGCCTTGACATTGCTAGGAGACAGGCATAGGAGGGGTATAGTGTACTGGCTAGCATAACTGGAGGAGGGGTTTGTGTTAGAGGAGTATATATAGTGGCCATTTTAGAGCAGTGGCCATCTTAATTAATCCACACATCTTATTTGGTCTCTAGCTCCCGTTTGATCACGGCGGCGGGGGTTGGATAGAGAAGTTGGGGTGTAGGTTGTTTTTCCTGATGGAAAATAGTTTTGGTTCGCTAAGAACAGTTTGGTTTGGAAGAGTATTGGTAGGTTCGAGCTCATCGGTAGCTCTGAACCTGGCATGTAGGGTGTATCTCGGTATGCCCTTACATGGAAGAAAGCTGGAAACCATGCCCTCGGTGACATTGCTTATGTCATACCCTCGGTGGCAATGGTTATGTTATATGTTAATTATATGTTATAATGTGGTTTTAATTATTGTGTTGTGGGTCATTTGCTGGCGTAGTATTGTTAAAGGAGTTGGGGGGGGGATATGGGAAGTTAATATGTGACAATGACCCTAAAATATTTTAACTTTATTTATTTATTAATAAAACTGTGATAATTTTCCAAATTAAAAGGTGTCCGAGTATTTGTGGGGGGTTCGCATATGCGGGAAAGGCGACTATGTATATGTCAAGTTTGCTCATGGTATTTTTACCCTACCTACCTGCAAAAGAGGGGCATAATAGACAACACATGCTTGATTAAACATCAAATCTCAAAGGTGTAGGGTTACACAAAAAAAAACCTCAACAGAAAAAAAAGAGTTGATTATTATTTTTTTATTGTTTTTAATTTTTTTATTATTTTTTCTATTGCGGGCCCCGCACCTTTTGTGACATCATTAAAATGGACGATTTTTAGCCAATTCAATGCTTTCCCATAGGGAAAGCATTGGATTGGCTAAAATCTGGACGGGGGTGGGGCCATTTGTCGTTTGGCCAATCAGGACCTCCTCATAGAGATGCATTGATGAAAATTCAGCGTCTCCATGCAGAGCGTGGGAACGCTGAACGTCAGGGCTGCTTTTTCGGCAACACTGACCCAGGAAGCACCTCCAGTGGCCATCTAAGGAGTGGCCACTTGGAGGTGTCCCTAGATGTAATGTAAACACAGCCTTTCTCTGAAAAGGCAGAATTTCCATGAAAAAAGCATGAAGGGAGCTAGTACACTCACCAGAACTACATTAAGCTGTAGTTGTTCTGGTGACTATAGTGTCCCTTTAAATTTGCAAAGAGGAATAGAATCTAAGTACATTAAAAGGACACTCCAGATCCTTAAAGCACTTTACCTTGTTGAAATGTTTTATGTTTAAAGAGTGTGTCCTCTTTTTTTCATTTTACAAAACATTCAGATTTCAATAGAAACTGACACTTTTTTAAAATAATGTTGTTACAACCATCTGGCTTTCATGCAGGTAGTCGGCCTCATTACCTCTGGGTTTGTTTAGCTCAGTGAAGCTTAACTCAAGAGGCAGCAAATCCTCATAGCACCTGCTTTGCAAATAGTTCTCATTGAACGGGATTGGGAAGTCGGTGATTGGACAGCCAAAGAAAGTCTGGGCGGGGTTATGAGGGGCGGGCTTGTAAAGGCTGCAGACAAGAGAACTACAGCTTTTGCAGGCAGTTTTTAGATATACCCCAATTAAAACAAATCATAATTAAATGCATGTATTTTTCAACTTGGGGGATTTTATTATTAAGTATTCATTGTTTTAGATTTTATTTTTGTAATTGGTCTGTGGAGTGTCCCGATTAATATAGAAATCTAAAATAATAGAATGGCAACATTTTATATTTGTTTGCATTTTCTCCATTCAGTTTAAGGCTTTAAAGGTAAGGGTTAAGACTTAAAGGTTAGGCATTACAATTGGTGTTAGATTTGTCTGTTAGGATTAGAATTTGGTGTAAGGTTCAAATATTTGGGTTAGCTGGTAGTATTTAGGTATTAAACCCGCTATTAAAGTAAGGATTACATTTCAATGTTAATATAACATAATAAATTCATGTATGCATGATAAATGAAAAGTCCATTTTAACTACCTTAAAGAAACATACACACGGGGCAATGTCAGTATGGAATACAATGGGTTAATTACATATCTGTCGGCAGGTATTGGCTGAACCTTCAACCTTGACGTAATTGAAAAACCCACAAAGACGCCAGTTTGTTGTCATTAACCTTGCAATATTAGCCCGTCAAGCTCGACATCGTGAGATTAATTAATATTTCATTAATTATTCCCAGTTTCATCTCAGTAACGTTCACTGACTTTAGTTGCATTACCGGCAGTAAAATGGTTTGTGAATTTTATATAAAATGTTGGATTGTAATTTAACCCCATTGTTTGCATTCCTTGTACCAGTGATATCCTCAATATTACTGCAATATAACAAACAACATAGTAATGTAAAGTGCTATCATTTCATAATTTTGCTTTTCATTCTCTTTGCAAATTAACATTTTATCAAACGGTACAGGACCTACGTGGGTGAGATTTTATTTTTGCTCCTCTTAATGTAACGCAAGGAAAAATAGAGCATTCATTTGACATCAAATATTTATATATGAAACATAATTTAATATGATTAAAATATAAATAAAAAACTCTGTAAGAAATTAAGAAATGTTGTTAATATCCAGGTTCTGCTTGGCATTTTAACTGTGAATGTCATAATAATGTAAGCTTTTATTGCAATAAAACACACATATTTGCATTCAGGAATGTCTCAAGAGTGCAACAGTATGCCACACATACAGATTTTATCAGGTTTTGGAAAGCTACAGGGTCAAATATAGGGACTTTCCATTTTCAGTTTCTACTCATTGAAATTTGCCAGATTGGTTTGCTGGGCTATGTTGCCTTTGAGACCATGTGTCAGCCCAGGAACGAAAATAACCCTCATCATGGCATACCATTTGCAAAAATATACAAGCCAGGGTATTCAAAATGATGTATGTCCAGTCTTTTTTAGTAGCCACTTCGTCACAAACACTGGCTTACGTTAATGTTAATATTTGTGTTTTGCATTTTTTACACAGAATCTGTAATTTCACCGATTATATCATCGTCATTATTTTACTGCGTTAAAATATTCATATTTGTGTTCAGCGATGTCTCACAAGCACAACAGTACCCATCATGTACAGGTTTTATCGGGTTTTGGAAAATTACAAGGTCAAATATAGGGTTTGCAAATTAAATTCTTTGGACTTTCTGCCTGGGTTGTCAGGCAGGTCCCCCGTTTTATAATTAGTAAAATCACATAATTCTGTAAATTGAATTTTAATCTTAACAGTGCAGAAGATAAGCAATTCTAAATTAAACAGAATTTGCACTAAATTAAGTAAATACATTGGATATTACTTTACAGGAAGTGTTTATGGAAGGCTGTGCAAGTCACATGCAGGGAGGTGTGACTAGGGTTTATAAACAAAGGGATTTAACTCCTAAATGGCAGAGGATTGAGCAGTGAGGCTGCAGGGGCATGTTCTATACACCAAAACTGCTTCATTAAGCTAAAGTTGTTTTGGTGATGGTAGTGTGGAAGAAAGTTTCCCTTGAAGAGAAAATGTTTAAATATTTATTGTGATCTTTCATTTGAATATCCTGATGTAATGAGAAATAATATTAATTCTTCTTTTTACTTTTGATAAGGGTTTTTATTTGTGTTTACCAGATTTCCATATTTCTCTATCAGAGATCCCTTGATTGGGCAGTGTTAAAGCGGCTCTGGCTCTCTTTAGAGATTTAAAGGAACACTAATTTAGAGTGTTGTACTGGACAGTTAAATTAATTGGCTCCCCGTAAAATAATAACTAGTTTTACTTTCTTCCACCCGGTCTAGCGGTGATCACAGCCCCTTCTCTGGCTCCTTCTGTGGTCATTATTATCGTGTAGGAAAACATTGGGGTCCTTGTGTGCATGCACAGAAACTGGACTGCAGCTATTACAAGCCAAGATTTCATAAACTCCCACAGAAAACAAGCAAAACAAATTACATTATTTTGGGGGGAGTATATCTACTATTTTTTTAATAGAGTGTTCCTTTAAAGGACCACTATAGTGCCAGGAAAACATACCTGTTACCCTCAGGGTCCCGCTCCCGTGGCGCTGAAGGGAGAGGAAGGGGTTAATCCCTTACCTTTTTCCAGCGCTGGGCTCCCTCGGCACTGGGACTTTCCTCCCTCTTCTGACGTCCCTGGCTGAATGCGCATGCGCGGCACAAGCTGCGCGTGCATTCAGACAGTCCATAGGAAAGCATTCTCAATGCTTTCCTATGGACGCTGGCGTCTTCTCACTGTGAAAATCACAGTGAGAAGCGCGGAAGCGCCTCTAGCGGCTGTCAATGAGACAGCCACTAGAGGCTGGATTAACCCATAAGTCCAGCAAAAGGGTTAAACCTAGCTGGACCTGGCACCCAGACCACTTCATTAAGCTGAAGTGTTCTGGGTGCCTATAGTGGTCCTTTAAGAATAGTTTGACTACAAGCTACTTGGATCCCGCCCGGCTCGGCTGATGCTCTCAGCCAATGTTCGCAGCCGATGCAGGAGGAAGATGTGGCAGTGGGTGTCTGGCGGAACAAAGTTAGTTATCAAACTATTCTTTAATGACTCCTAGTAGCATAAACAACTACAGAAGCTGTAGTGGTTATGGTGCTTGGGTTGTTCTTTTAATAAGAATTTTTATAAAAATAAACTCTTTGACCGCATTGGAACTAGAGACTACTTCATCTTGGTCAAGTATAAAGTTTTCAAAATATGGGTAAAGGTGGAACGTCAGCTGTCAAGTTATCCCCACAGTCATTACTAGTATTGGCTGTGGGAAACAGGCACCTTCTCCCACATTATGAGAGCACCCTTCATTCCCATGGGATTCCCGACAAACCTCAGGGGGATGACAGTGCGAGAGTACACCAGTGACATGGGCTCCTGGTGACAAAGCTCCAAGAACTG
This sequence comes from Pelobates cultripes, assembly GCA_933207985.1. Classification (NCBI taxonomy): domain Eukaryota; kingdom Metazoa; phylum Chordata; class Amphibia; order Anura; family Pelobatidae; genus Pelobates; species Pelobates cultripes. Next base: position 317,156,943 of record OW240916.1, on the reverse strand, counting down.
GAGAACAATAGACGCTTCAGTAATAATAACTATCTTCAGCCTCACCTCAGCCTCTACACACTGAATTGGGCTGCCATCTTCGGGGGTCTATTCAAAGTATTCAAAGACCCCTATAGGGTTAAGAGAGTCGCTCTAATGAATACAGGAGAATGGAGTTAGAATTAGAGGGGCTGTCACATCTCGTCCAGCTCAACGCGGGCTGTCAGGAAGATTTTCCCACAATAGCCTTTCTAATTTCCTCTTCAGTTCAGTTGATAACAATGCTAATCAGGTGGAGGATGGTGTCAAATTAAATGAGGAGCTACCAGCAATCTATCAAACCATTAATTCAGCTGTTACTGGGAGAAAAGGAAAAATCTAGACAACAGCAGGCACGTTTTGTGCTCTTATTGTACTGTCTCATCTTGCTGTGCTGGATAAAAAAAAAACAACAACTCTATCTGTTTGGTTTACAGTAAAAATATGAGGAAAACATAAATGTGTACAGATCATCGTGAAATATTTCATTGCCATAAGTGACTTCTCAGAATGTTTTTTCCATCCTACAGAGCACCATTGTAATGCATTATTGTGGAACAATTCTTCAGTGAACATCCTCTTTAGGTGTTTTATTATTCTGTAAACACGGTATACATTGAAATATGTGAATACGATAAACCTAGATTGCTGTAGGTCTCTATATTGTTACTAGCACAGGCACAGAATGGCATTTTGCCACAAGCCTAGAGACATAGCTGATGTGCCTGTACTTGTCCTCCTGCATGTGGAACAGTAATGGTCTGACAGCCCTGCCACTGCTTTAGAGACAAACTGGATTCCGCACTCACCTAGCAACCCAGGTGCTCCTGGACCAAGGCTGTCCAAGCCCCTCTTCCAGATAGGTAGAATAAATAATAGCCCAGGCACTCGGGTAATAGCAAAGACAGCAGTTTTATTGGG
>OW240916.1:317142271-317155904 GCA_933207985.1 Pelobates cultripes | reverse complement strand
TGTAAAGATCCGGATGGCAATACTACCAGTTTACTGAAAATGGCAACAGAATGTAAAATGAATGTCTGTGTTTTAACATATTACCTATATACAGTAAATACAGTTAAATCATGTATTAATAAAATAAAGGTATTTAAAGCTGCTATAGCAATCTTTATCAGTCTCTGGAATGCTAATGTAATGTTCACAGTGAATAGTAGAATCAATTCACTCCTCCCCCTCCCTGACTGTAGGAATGATAGGAACCATTAAAATTCCCTTTACTGTTTGGAAGCTGGGGTTGAACGTACATTTTCAGCAAGCTTGCAGACATTTAATAGTGATCAGTGGCTTCTGGCTGAGAAATGTGTTTATCTACATGTTGGTAATCATCCCTACATTATAAATGAGGGTGAGTGAGGCTTTTATAGAATAAGTTTCATTCTGCAAAATTTATGAAAGTTACATATTAGTTACATAGGCTGAAAAGAGACTTATGTCTATTAAAGGACCACTACAGGCACCCAGACCACTTCAGCTTAACGAAGTGGTCTGGGTGCCAGGTCCCTCTAGGGTTAACCCTGCCTGCTGTAAACATAGCAGTTTCAGAGAAACTGCTATGTTTACCTATGGGTTAATCCAGCCTCTAGTGGCTGTCTCATTGACAGCCGCTAGAGGGCTTCCGCGCTTCTACTGTGACAGTGAGAAGACGCCAGCGTCCATAGGAAAGCATTGTGAATGCTTTCCTATGGACTGGCTGAATGCGCGCGCGGCTCCTGCCACGCATGCGCATTCAGCTGAAGAGGCGGAGAGGAGGAGGAGAGCTCCCCGCCTGGCGCTGGAGAAAGAGGTAAATTTAACCTCTTCCTCTCCATCCAGCCCGGCAGGAGGGGGAGGACACTATAGTGCTAGGAAAACGAGTATATTTGCCTGGCACTATAGTGGTCCTTTAAGTTCAGTATTTCTCACATCTCTTTTGTGCTGTTGATCCAAAAGAAGGCCAAAAAAAAACAACAGTTTGAAGCACTTTTGTAATTTTGGAACAAAGAAAAAATCTTTCTCCACCCCAGAACGTTAGTCAGGTCTCTCCTTGGATCAAAAAGCTGTTCGCACCCTCACTGCTAACTGGCAGAACTTTTCACAGGCAGCTCCTTTCCTTTGGAACGGCCAGCGTACCCCCATTACACTCTCCCTCAGGCTTCAATCGTTTAAGAAGTCCCTCAAAAACCATCTGTTCAGAAATGCTTCTGACCTCCAGAGTAACTTCTATGTCACAAACCTGTCTCTCACCTCTAGTTCTGTTACTTTACCACCTTGTTTGTTTGCTGCCCCCCTTGATGCCCTTCCTATTGTGTTTTATAACCCATCGCCTTTAGACTGTAAGCTCGTTTGAGCAGGGTCCTCAACTACCTATTGTTCCTGTATAATTTTGTAATTGCCTAATCTATTGTTAAATATCCCTTTTATAATATTGTAAAGCACTGCGGAATAAGTTGACGCTATATAAATACCAATACATTTAATAATAAGTCACCAAGTACTAGCTTTTTAACTGTCCAAGCGTAGGTTAAACTTTGGCACTGCAGTTGTTGCGGGTTATATACTTCCCTTGGTGCTCATTCAGCTCCATACATTCCCATGCCATTCCCACTCCTAGAGACATATTTAGCTTTTTAAAAACAGCTTTTTATTTTTTATTCTTCTTTAGGTCAATTTTTTTGATTTTCACATATGCAAGATGTATATGATAAGGCACCCTGCTCATTCTCCTCTAGAACACATTTTTTGGAAATGTTCTCACGTTTCCATTGTTATATATTTTTTTTTAGTGTAGTTTTTATTTTTTTTATTAGGCATGTCCTTTAGTTGGCAACTCAATGTTACCCGCTGTGCGCCAGCTATCACTTTATCTGTCTTCAGTCCAGATTAAAAGTGCCATCTATCACCCGCTGTGCGAGGCCATTTTCCCTGTCACCCTTTAGATTACAATAAACCCAGTGAATGTAGGTGCTTTACTCAGCCATTATCACAGTATAATGCAGAAGCAGGCCTTGATAAAATGATTAATCACCTTACACCAAGTCAGTTTCTGCTGCTACGTTTTCAAGCTGCAGTGAATATCTCGCAGCCCTTTACATTGTCTTAACATGTCTCTCACTTTAAATGTATCTCTGCAATATGTATCCTTCTCATTTCCAGAGGTGTGCATGACATAGTTCTGAAATGTGAAAGGATTTAAAGGACAACTGTCACCCCAAAACACCCCACCAATGCTCCAGGCACAGAAATATTGGAGTCATATGGCAGCTTAAAGGACCACTATAGTGCCAGGAAAACATACTCGTAGATTCATGAATCCACCCCTCTAGGTCCCCCCCACCATCAGGGCCCCCCTCCCGCCGGGTTCTAGGTGGTTCAAGGGGTTAAATCTTACCTGTTTTCCCCCGCCGGGCTCCCTCCTCCTTTTCGCCATCATCGGCTGAATGCGCATGCGAGGCAAGAGCCGTGCGCACTCAGCCAGTCCATAGGAAAGTATTCTCAACGCTTTCCTATGGACGCAGGCGTCTTCTCACTGTGAAAATCACAGTGAGAAGCGCGGAAGCCCTCTAGCGGCTGTCAATGAGACAGCCACTAGAGGCTGGATTAACCCATAGGTAAACATAGCAGTTTCTCTGAAACTGCTATGTTTACAGCAGGCAGGGTTAACCCTAGAGGGACCTGGCACCCAGACCACTTCATTAAGCTGAAGTGGTCTGGGTGCCTATAGTTGTCCTTTAATGATTGGAGGACCCCACATCCCAATCAGTAGATTTTATCTTACATTTTGGTTTCCCTTTATCATGGCCTAACCTCACACTATTCATTCACATACTGACGCTCTGATGGGAGATTATATATTACACATTTGTAGAGTTTTATTAATTCAGTCATGAACTCATCCTATGCTGGAGACATAGTTCTCTAGTTAGAGCAATTGTTATAGTATCACTGGTTTAATTCCTGGAAAAATCAACTCAGCTTGTTATCCTTCTAATGACAAAAAAAACAAAAGATCCATTAAATTGGGGAGTAAAATGCCTAGAGCCCATGATGTACCTTCCCTGGTTAAATATTATTAATATTATGATTATTATTAGTTGTTATTTCAGTGCATTGGAGGAGCCCCCATGACTCTAGTGATAATGCGTCTGCACAGAGTTCCATTATGGAATGCTAAGTATTGGCAGGGGTTTCTGGGATATCTTGTCTTACATTCCAAGTCAGGACCTGGGGGGTTGATGCTTTTTTGAGGTTTATGCAACAACCAGACAGCTGGCATCATTCAAAATATCAGAGCAATAGTGTATGAGGCTCTACCACACTGGATGACCAAGCATCATGGGAAATGTAGTTCACAAAATATCTGAGGTATCAAGGTTTTGGTTATGTATGTATGCACTCTTCAGCTGCCTTGTGTGTCCCTATAAAGTGTACAAATATAATAATGGTACAGGACAGCACAACAAAAGTGAGATGGTGAGAGAGTAAAACATAGTGAAGATATAATGGATACACAAATAAAGTGCAATAATATTAATAATAATAATAATACTAATAAATTGTACATCCTGTTCAGAGCTGGATAAAGATTGGCTCTAGAAAGGAAGCCAGGTTGGGATTCTTTCCTAGAGCCCTGGGCTCTGATCTGTGAATGGGCTGGCTGAGTGTTGTATGTGTGTGGGATAGAAAGAGTGTTGTATGTGCATGTTACGTGGCTGAGTGTCTTTATATAACTGGGTGGATGGATGTAGAAGGCTGGGTGTAGATAAATTAGTGCAGGAGTCAGCAACCTATGGCACGTGTGCCATGCATGGCACACGAGATGCTTTTGCACAGCACTAAAGGCTGTCAGAGACAAACAGGCTCTGGCCTATCAGGAATACTAGCGGGACTTCAGATATCTGGTAGTGAAAACCGAGCGCATTGCAGCAAATAGAGAAAGGGATCACAGATCACGTCCTCCACCTCTTGTGAAAGGGAATCCGCTCTGGAGTAGAGGTCCTACCCTTGACCTATACCTGGCCAGCCTGGTCCCCACTCAACCCCAGGGAAGCCACCCACACTGCTAGATGTTCACAGAGCTGCAGAAGATGCCCCACATACCAATACTACAAACAGCCCACACACAAACACACACTCAATCCCCATAAACACAACACCACTGACAATCCACATACACAACTCCAAGCAGCCCCACATGTACACACACCACCAAACACACTATGTAACATACAATCTACATACACAACTCCAAGCAGCCCCACATGTACACACACCACCAAACACACTATGTAACATATAATCTACATACACAACTCCAAGTAGCCCCACATGTAAACACACCACTAAACACACTATGTAACATACCATCTACATACACAACTCCACAAGCAGCCCCCACACACAGCCTACACGATACCACAAACTACTAATGAACATATACAATATATAAAACAGCATAAATATAAAGCTCTAAAGCAACTGCAGCGCCCATATATTTTTTGAAAATTTGTTTTTATTTATTTGTAGGTTCATCGTAAGTTAAACAGTAAGACTCGCAGGTCTAATCATTTATATAACATTTGCATAACATAAACAAGGAAAACTCGGGATCCATGAGAGAAATATACGTTTTGAAGACCCATTGGCTTGCTGGCTCATGTTATAATGGGACTCGCAGGTCCGAGTCGACTTTCTGGGGAGTAGATCTAGTTAACCTCTCCCTACTTTAGGGTACATATATGCTCACTTCTGCTATAACATTGAATTTATCACCTTAGTTTTTGTGAAACTCCAGGTTTCAATCTTAAGTGGAAGCTTACACATACTATGTAGCTTATATTAATTGCTCAGGGTCTAGTTTCCCTCCAGGACTTTTACCTATGGCAGAGCCCAAGTGTTGCTTAGGTTTCTCTGCACCTCCTCTGTGGTGCCTGAATCCTTGTCCTTAGCTATTACGTGTTAGGTTTTGATGTTCTGTTGAAAATGGGCGTCTCTGTTGTGCGCGGGTGTGATGAGGTGTGTGTCTATCTAATTGCCATACGTTCGTTATGTTTTGCTATATTCCCATCTAATTGCCAGGTATCCAAGCCACAGAGTGTCCTGGATCACTGTGCCACTGATCAGGTATCATTATCTTTTGTCATTTTCCATCTTTTATTACTCGTTTTGTTTATCCTTATTACTCTCCTAGTTTATTATGCTATTTGTCTGTCTCATAATCGGCCCATCTGGCCTTGATCCCGGTTCCCCCAGGCCCTGGTAGTCTGGTGGGGGGGTAAGGAAAGGGTTAGGAGCAGGGGGTAATGGGTAATCAGGATATGTGGTGTGTGATTTCTCCTGTAAGGCTCGCATCAGTCGGTACCCCTGCCGTGTTTCCCGGTGAATCTCCATCACAACGGTAACGGGAGATATATAAGAACCATGGCATCCACATGTCTGGTTCCTTGTCCTGTCAGGGTAGCATGTGCTTCTTCTGCTCCTTGAATATCTTCTACTCTGCGAATCCACTCTTTTCTAGTACTTTTCTTCACTCTTTTTCCAGTGGGCTGGTATGTTGGCCTTGGCGGCATTAAGCAGGTGTCGTAATATCGATTTCTTGTACGACGATAAGGGTTGTGTCGAGGTGTGTAACAATGTCAAGTCCGCATTCCACTCCGGTATGTCTCCCATGATAAGCTTCACTGTGTCCCTAATCATTTCCCAATATTGGGTGATATCTCTGCACTCCCACCAGATGTGTAGCACCGTGCCGCGTCTTTCCTGGCACCTCCAGCACACCTGGGGAATTGATGGGAATATTCGGTGTAGTAAAGTTGGTGTTCTATACCATAGGGAGGGCAATTTGTAATTAATTTCCTGGTAATAGGAACTCATAGAGCTCTTATGCTGCCACAACTTCGCTTTATCCCATTGCTGGGTTGTGAGTGATTTTCCGAGTTGTTCCTCCCATTGCCGTTGTTCTTTTATAAGGGTGTAAAGTTGTGTTGAAATATATCTTTCGGGTCCGTGGTCACCCAGATGACCAGGTATTTCATCCCTCGGCGACACCAGTGGAATGCAAATTGTGATTCTAAAGACAGGAATTCCTCTGTGGGGAGTGTTATGTTCAAGACCTCACATTTCAAGATGTTAAGCTTGAATCCGGATAGCTGTCCGAATCTATCAAATTCTGAAAGGAGACACGGCAGTGTGATTCTGGGGTTGCAGACAAAGAAAAGGAGGTCGTCCACATATGCAGCCACTTTATGTTGCACTCCCTGCCAGTCATATCCCTGTATGTCAGGATTTTGGCAGATTGCCTGTAACAGTGGCTCCAGGGTCAGCGTGAACAGCAACAGTGAGAGTGAGCATCCCTGTCGGGTTCCGTTGCTGATCGCAAAATCAGCGGTCGTGGACCCATTAATCCTCACGGTTGCGCGCAGTCTGCTATACAGGGCAGATATCCACATAAGGAGTCTCTGACCGCAGCCCAGCCGTCTCAGTGTCGCCAGCATGTATGTCCAGTTGACCCGGTCAACTGCTTTTTCCGCATCGGTTGATAGCATTAGTAACTGGGTCCCCAATTTCCTTGCGTGGTGCTGGATAGCGAAGAGTTTTAGGGTGATGTCTCTAGCTTCTCGACCTGGGATGAATCCCGTCTGGTTTGCGTGTATCAAATCGGTAAGGAGATGTTTAAGTCTGGTTGCTAGAACTTTCGTGAATAGTTTGGCATCTACGTTTAACAGTGAGATCGGGCGGTAACTACCGCACTGTAACGGGTCCTTCCCTGGTTTAAGTAAAACTGTGATGGTGGCTGCTAGGGATTCCCTTCCCAGGTTCCCTCCCTCGCCTACAGCATTTAGTGCCTTGGTCAGCCAAGGCAGCAATACTCCCGAGAAGCTTTTATAATACCCCGTGGAGAAGCCATCTGGGCCAGGAGCCTTGCCGGTTTTGGATGTCTTAAGGGCTGTGGCTAGTTCTTCCGTGGTGATTGGTGTGTCCAATATTAATGCCGAGTCCTGGTCGATCATGTTCGTGACCGTGTCAGACAGAAAGTCCTGTATCTTTGCGTGGTCCCTTGCGGCCTCGTGTCCCCGTTAGGTGTGTATAGATTATAGAGGTTCTCGTAAAAAGTCCTAAACTCCCCTGCAATCTTCTGCGGGAAGGGAGAGACCTCCCCCGAGGCCAGGCGTATCTTATGTATTTGCCAATGGGGCAAGGGGCCCTTCAGTAGTCTCGCTAGGTATTTACCTCCTTTATTAGTGTGTACACAGATCGGAGATGTCTTTTCATAATAAGGTCTTTAAATTTTCTTCTGTGTTCCATTAGTTCTCCGTAGACTGCGTTTAGCTGGGAATGTTTATGTTGATGCTCTAGGGTCGAGATTCTGCGAAGCAATGCATATGAGTGTGCCGCGGATCACGCTCTTGTGAGCTTCCCATGCGGATATTGGGGAGGTCTCCGGGTGTCATTTTCTCTAAAGTATTGTTCTAATGCTTGATGAATTTGTTCTTTGGTGTCCGGATCTAGCAGTAGAGCTTTATTAAGTCTCCAGGTCCATGCCTTCGGTCTGTACAGTGGGGAGTTCCATCTCGGCCGATCCATGGTCCGACCAAGTGGCCGGTGTGATCTCGGCTCCGAATAGGTGGGAGAGGGCTTCCTGTGCAATGAGGAGATAGTTTATGCGAGACTAACGGTTGTGAAGGGCAGAGTAGTAGGTGAAGTCTTTCACCGTGGGGTGAAGTGTTCTCCAACAGTCCACCAGTATCAGAGCCTCCATCGACTGTCGGATGGAACTGATGCTGTGTTGCGCAAGACAACTATGACCCGTTGAGGAATCCAGCGTTGGTTCAAGCAGGGCGTTAAAGTCAACTCCTACCAATAGTATCCCTTCTGTGAAGTCTTCCAGTTGATGTAAAGTATTTCGGAGGAAAGGGGCCTGCCTCCGGTTGGGGACATAGATGGTCGCTATTGTATATATCTTATCTGCTATGATGCACTTAAGGAAGAGATATCTTCCCTATGAGTCCTGTATTCATTCTAATTCTTTAAATTCCAGCTCAGCTGCTAGTATTATGGCTACTCTGGATTTATGGGCCGTTGGATGTAATTATTTGGGTAATGCTTATTCCGTAGTCCAGGGGTTGACCCTTCCTTGAAGTGCGTCTCTTGGAGCATAGCTATCGCTACATGTTTTTTCCTCAATTCTCGTAGCAAGTGTGTCCTACATTCAGGGATGTTGAGTCCTCTGCAATTCTGTGTGATAATCTTCAAAGGTGCACTTCGGTAGGCCATGTTTTCTATGTGTGTTGGTTATGATTCCAGACTAACGTGGGGTCCGGGGGTTTCTCCGATCTTCCGGTAATTCCGGGTAGGTCACGTGTCTGGGGCACTGGTTAGTCCGATGCGTGGAGGGAGGTAACGAAGGGGATGGGAGAGGGGGGAGTAGGGGTAATGGGGAGGGAAAGAGAGGGAGATGGGAGTAGCAGATGCTATGAGTAGGGAGTCCGGGGCCCGGTTCCCGGGGTGCGGGGCCAGCTGTTTCGTGAAGAGTTTAAAAGGAGGTGTGTACCCTGTTTGTGGGTATCCTCACAGATTTCGGTTGTATCCCGAATCTAGACCTCCTCTAGGAGATGAGGGGGGGTTCTCGGGCCGTAGGCGGTGCCAGTAGGGGCTTGCTTCAGTACCAGCCCAGGAGTCGAGGGTCCCTGCCGTCCGGCAACACACCTTTTAGCACGAGTGTATGTGTTAGGGAATGTGACTCGAGCTACGCCCAGGTAAGGTATCAAAAATAGATTTGGGGCTCTCCGCATCCCCCAAGGTCAGAGCCGAATGGACAGTAACATCTTGTGTGTAGCGCGCATTCACTTTAAAGGCATATAAGCATTAACATCAATTTAACATATTTATCATACAGTGAGCCTAAAGTAGCATTCCTTTATTCAGTGGATCCCGTCATTCCCCATTTCCCCCCCTAGTCAGTGGGTTCCCACCCAGCGTCCGCCAGCTCCAATCGCCCCAATCCAACCCCTCGGCTCATTATGTCAGTGAGTGTTAGTCTCCCTTGATCCAGAAGTGATATAGTGCCCTGTTTTGTGGTCCCCTGTCTCATCCTATTTCTTCCCTCTGGTCTCCTGATCTAGCAACTATTTGTAGGTTACTAAACTGGTTCATGGAATGCGGGATAAAACTTACCAGGAAAGGTTAAAGGATCTTAACATGTATAGCTTGGAGGAAAGACGAGACGGGGGGATATGATAGAAATATTTAAATACATAAAAGGAATCAACACAGTAAAGGAGGAGACTATATTTAAAAGAAGAAAAACTACCACAACAAGAGGACATAGTCTTAAATTAGAGGGGAAAAGGTTTAAAACTAATATCATGAAGTATTACTTTACTGAGAGGGTAGTGGATGCATGGAATAGCCTTCCAGCTGAAGTGGTAGAGGTTAACACAGTAAATGAGTTTAGGCATAAGGCTATCCTAGCTATTAGATAAGGCCAGGGACTAATGAAAGTATTTAGAAAATTGGGCAGACTAAATGGGCCGAATGGTTCTTATCTGCCGTCACATTCTATGTTTCTATGTTTCTAAGTCGATGAGTGAAGAGATTGGATGGCAGTAGGAGGCAAGGTGACTCTAATTGAGAGATGGTAGGTGGCTGTGTGAATGTGACTGTTTGAGAGATTGTAGGTGGCTGTGTGAATGTGACTGAATGAGAGATTGTAGGTGGCTGTGTGAATGTGACTGATTGAGAGATGGTAGGTGGCTGTGTGAATGTGACTGATTGAGAGATGGTAGGTGGCTGTGTAAATGTGACTGATTGAGAGATGGTAGGTGGCTGTAAGAATGTGACTGAATGAGAGATGGTAGGTGGCTGTGTGAATGTGACTGAGAGATGGTAAGTGGCTGGGTGAATGTGACTGTTTGAGAGATGGTAGGTGGCTGTGTAAATGTGACTGAATGAGAGATGGTAGGTAGCTGTATGAATGTGACTGAGAGATGGTAAGTGGCTGGGTGAATATGACTGTTTGAGAGATGGTAGGTGGCTGTGTGAATGTGACTGAATGAAAGATGGTAGGTGGCTGTGTGAATGTGACTGATTGAGAGATGGTAGGTGGCTGTGTGAATGTGACTGAATGAAAGATAGTAAGTGGCTGTGTGAATGTGACTGATTGAGAGATGGTAGGTGGCTGTGTGAATGTGACTGATTGAGAGATGGTAGGTGGCTGTGTGAATGTGACTGAATGAAAGATAGTAGGTGGCTGTGTGAATGTGACTGAATGAGAGATGGTAGGTGGCTGTGTGAATGTGACTGAATGAAAGATAGTAAGTGGCTGTGTGAATGTGACTGATTGAGAGATAGTAAGTGGCTGAGTGAATGTGACTGATTGAGAGATGGTAGGTGGCTGTGTAAATGTGACTGAATGAGAGATGGTAGGTGGCTGTATGAATGTGACTGAGAGATGGTAAGTGGCTGGGTGAATATGACTGTTTGAGAGATGGTAGGTGGCTGTGTGAATGTGACTGATTGAGAGATGGTAGGTGGCTGTGTGAATGAGACTGATTGAGATGGTAGGTGGCTGTGTGAATGTGACTGAATGAGAGATGGTAGGTGGCTGTGTGAATGTGACTCAGAGATGGTAAGTGGCTGGGTGAATGTGACTGAATGAGAGATGGTAGGTGGCTGTGTGAATGTGACTGATTGAGAGATGGTAGGTGGCTGTGTGAATATGACTGAGAGATGGTAAGTGGCTGGGTGGAATGTGACTGAATGAGAGATGTGGTAGGTGGCTGTGTGAATGTGACTGATTGAGAGATGGTAGGTGGCTGGGTGAATGTGACTGAATGAGAGATTGTAGGTGGCTGTGTGAATGTGACTGAATGAGAGATTGTAGGTGGCTGTGTGAATGTGACTGATTGAGAGGTGGTAGGTGCTGTGTGAATGTGACTGATTGAGAGATGGTAGGTGGCTGTGTGAATGTGACTGATTGAGAGATGGTAGGTGGCTGTGTGAATGTGACTGAATGAGAGATGGTAGGTGGCTGTGTGAATGTGACTGAGAGATGGTAGTGGCTGGGTGAATGTGACTGTTTGAGAGATGGTAGGTGGCTGTGTAAATGTGACTGAATGAGAGATGGTAGGTGGCTGTATGAATGTGACTGAGAGATGGTAAGTGGCTGGGTGAATATGACTGTTTGAGAGATGGTAGGTGGCTGTGTGAATGTGACTGATTGAGATATGGTAGGTGGCTGTGTGAATGAGACTGATTGAGATGGTAGGTGGCTGTGTGAATGTGACTGAATGAGAGATGGTAGGTGGCTGTGTGAATGTGACTCAGAGATGGTAAGTGGCTGGGTGAATGTGACTGAATGAGAGATGGTAGGTGGCTGTGTGAATGTGACTGATTGAGAGATGGTAGGTGGCTGTGTGAATGTGACTGAATGAAAGATAGTAAGTGGCTGTGTGAATGTGACTGAATGAGAGATGGTAGGTGGCTGTGTGAATGTGACTGAATGAAAGATAGTAAGTGGCTGTGTGAATGTGACTGAATGAAAGATAGTAGTAGCTGTGTGAATGTGACTGAATGAGAGATGGTAGGTGGCTGTGTGAATATGACTGAGAGATAAGTAGAGTGGCTGGGTGAATGTGACTGAATAAGAGAGATGGTGGGTGGCTGTGTGAATGTGACAGTTGAGAGATGGTAGGTGTGGCTGTGTGAATGTGACTGAATGAAAAGATAGTAAGTGGCTGTGTGAATGTGACTGATTGAGAGATGATGGGAGTGGCACAATGTGAATGTGACAATTGAGATGGTAGGTGGCTGTGTGAATGTGACTGAATGAAAGATAGTAGGTGGCTGTGTGAATGTGACTGAATGAGAGATGGTAGGTGGCTGTGTGAATGTGACTGAATGAAAGATAGTAAGTGGCTGTGTGAATGTGACTGATTGAGAGATAGTAAGTGGCTGAGTGAATGTGACTGATTGAGAGATGGTAGGTGGCTGTGTAAATGTGACTGAATGAGAGATGGTAGGTGGCTGTATGAATGTGACTGAGAGATGGTAAGTGGCTGGGTGAATATGACTGTTTGAGAGATGGTAGGTGGCTGTGTGAATGTGACTGATTGAGAGATGGTAGGTGGCTGTGTGAATGTGACTCAGAGATGGTAAGTGGCTGGGTGAATGAGACTGTTTGAGAGATGGTAGGTGGCTGTGTGAATGTGACTGAATGAGAGATGGTAGGTGGCTGTGTGAATATGACTGAGAGAGGGTAAGTGGCTGGGTGAATGTGACTGTTTGAGATGGTAGGTAGCTGTGTGAATGTGACTGATTGAGAGATGGTAGGTGGCTGTGTGAATGAGACTGATTAGCAGAGATGGTAGGTGGCTGTGTGAATGTGACTCAGAGATGGTAAGTGGCTGGGTGAATGTGACTGTTTGAGAGATGGTAGGTGGCTGTGTGAATGTGACTGAATGAGAGATGGTAGGTGGCTGTGTGAATATGACTGAATGAGAGATGGTAAGTGGCTGGGTGAATGTGACTGTTTGAGAGATGGTAGGTGGCTGTGTGAATGTGACTGAATGAGAGATGGTAAGTGGCTGGGTGAATGTGACTGAATGAGAGCTGGTAGGTGGCTGTGTGAATGTGACTGATTGAGAGATGGTAGGTGGCTGTGTGAATGTGACTGAATGAAAGATAGTAAGTGGCTGTGTGAATGTGACTGATTGAGAGATGGTAGGTGGCTGTGTGAATGTGACTGATTGAGAGCTGGTAGGTGGCTGTGTGAATGTGACTGATTGATCCCTCGATATCCTCAGGAATCCAGTGGGCGACTGACACCCACTCGCCCTGCAGGGCCATCTTCACCTCGTAGCTTGGACCGTTTCAGATGATGCTGGCATGTTGCGGGACTTTCGCGCACAACTCAAACACTCTTATGAAAGGATTCATGGGCCCCAGAAGCTGGAGGAACTTACCTTGTTTTGGGTCAGCTGGTGTCTGGAAAAGGATATTGATCCCTTTTTAGCATCTCTTACTTTCTTATTGAACTTCTTATCCTCTCTCTTTGATCAAGGCAAATCTTATTTATCAATGTATGTATTTTGATCCGCCATCTTAGCGGCTCATGATACTATTCATAATTCACAAACTAGGGGGTTTTTAGGAAAAAGAGTATAATTGTGGTGCTACTATCACCTAGTGTGAATCACTCCAACACACCAAAACTCAATGTAGTGCAAATAATCAAATTGTGGTGAGAGCACTCAATGCATGCAAAATTCAATATTTTACCAGACCTTTTTCAGATGAAAAATTCTAAAAAACATAAAGCATAAAAACATAGAGTAATATTGTTTAAAATGTATGTCAATATTTACATTTGACTGGTTAAACTCACATATTACTGAGTCACTTTAAAAGCTGACTCAGACTTCAGGCTTGTATGGAGATGAAAATTATTCAATTCTGGACGTCTTGTATCAATTTCAACGAATCCGCACTGGAAGTGCTCCTCTAGAATCACTCCAAAAGGCAAGATCCAATCCAAACTGATTTTATTGTTAAAAAATAACTTTGTATAATAAATACAAGTAAAATGTCCTGTACAAATTACCACAACGCGTTT
>OW240916.1:317116728-317142171 GCA_933207985.1 Pelobates cultripes | reverse complement strand
TTTATATAGCACTAACAGGTGTACTCAGCACTTTACAGGTTACATTACAGTAGAGGGAGGTACAGTAAGTAAGGTATACAGTGCATGCATGTACATCAAGCAGAAAACTGTAAGAAAATATCATCACACTGTATTTAAATTGCGCTTTTTAGACATAATCATCATCCAGGCTTTCTCATTCTATGGGGAAATGGTTAATGTTGAGAATAAAAGACTGATGTTGAATTAAGGAAATGTCAATATCATCGGTCCAGCTTGAATAGAAGGCATTTCACAGAGGATAGCCCAGGATGTATAATGGTAGCCTCCAATATCACCTTCTCACTCCACTGATTCCAAGGGCTGATGGCGTGGGACATTAAGACTAAGTGACAGAATGCAATGAAGGAAAAGGGATGTTTCAGCTTTTTCTAAACTCCCAGGGTGTTTTAATTCTTAGAAACTGCAGAAATTAAATGCTGAGGCTTATTGAAAACACTGGACTTTTTCTAAGATGTGCAAATGTTAAGCAGTTTCAATTCCCTTGTACGCACGTTCAGCGCAACCATTAGTCCCACCAATGCTCCCAATTCTGCGGCTAAAACCCATCACTGCTTCAGTGGCCATATCATTCCAGATCACCAGTTATGTCTGGTATTTGATTGCAGACATTGTCATTTGAAAGTATCCTACACCCTACCAGCATCTGCAAGGACTACTCATTTTATCCATCTGGGATCTGCATGAGGTGTGTGTGTGAGATAAATGATATATATATATATATATATATGTGTGTGTGTATTTTAATGTTGTTGACATATCTGGTATCTGCATACACTAGTGGGGATTAGGTAAGATGTATATTTTTCAGTTGTGTATGTCTGTGAGGGACCAGTGCCAAATGTGTATATTCGTTTATATTTTGAATGTTTGGGTCTTTTTTCAATAGGATTTCTGGGAGAAGTATACAATACGTGTAAGTACATGAAATAAATACACGAGTCTCATGTGTTTATGGAAGCTATGTAAGAATTGTGCTTACATAGCTTCCGTGTGTGTGAGCGCATGGATGGCATCTACATAAAAAGTGTATAAAAACGGCACATGAAAAAGCACAAATGCATTGTTACCAGAAAGATATTAAAAAAGCGACGCTTGGACCATAAGAGAATCAGAACTGGAATAAAAATTCAGGAAGCGAGAGGGACACTAGAGAGATAAGGGGGAAATTAGACAATAAGAATATATACATCTTTTATTTTCCTCTCACAAAATAATTGGCCTTTGCCATCTTTTCCTATTGCATGGGAGTTTACACGTGTTGGGGTCCAACTTCACAGATACAAAGTCAGACAGAAAGACAGATCTAGAATCTATATGGTATTTCTTTCACAGAGCTCTCAGGAAATATTGTAAGTGAATCTAATTTTGCTTCATTTATATACTTTTTAAATAAGAAAATGTTTACAGTTCTAATGATCAGATAAGATACATTGTAATTTACATTGAGACATTCTTAGAAAAACTCTACACAAATGTAATTGTCATATGTAAAAAATATGTCATTAATATTACATATCAATTAAACGGTCAACAGCTTCCCCCCAGCCCCCCCCCGCACCCTGATTCCTGTCCTGCAACTGTCATCAAAACAAAACACCAAGCCCTGAATGAACACTAGCCTAGCATGTAAGTAAGTTTAACAGCATTAATAATAAAATGAATAACAGTAAGTGGCATCAAACTATGATAACCGATCTATAAGGATGAGGAGACCCTCCCAATGACAGCATGTGTGAAGAATAAAATAACATGATGAATGTTCGCCAGAAACCCCCACCAGGAGTTAATGTTAAGCTGACACTTTCGAAAATCTCATTACAAGGATCTGGGCACGTGATGCAATTGAGCTAACTGTATGGATGACTGAGTCAGCATCCTGTGAGATTTACACCTACAGCTCTGCGGAGTCCTTGATTGAGTTTGGCTCAATGCTGCTATTCATTTAAAGAGCTCCACGCAGAATAACTCCAAAAAAACTCAGAATACAATTTCTGATGTATCAGCAGCAAATCCAAGTCTATGCACTGAGCACTCTGATAGTGACAAGTAATGAACGAGTATTAATTCTGGTAAGGTTATCCAGGACCCAGGATTGACATTGTAATCACAGGAGGCTGGCGAATAGATTAGGTATCTGTGTACACCTCAAAAAACAGAAGTCATACAATATCATGCCGTTCCAAATGTATAGGCTCTCTACTCCCTAAAACTAAATAAACACAATCACGGTCTAGTAAATATAATGAAAACATATAATTAGTTAAGCATTTTTTCATTATGGTATACCTAAAAACAATTTGCAAAACCTGCAGATATCTTGTCGGCAGCCCTTGCAAGCCCTCCCTTTCTAACCCCGCCTAGAATTTCTGTGGCTGTCCAATCACAGACTTAGCAATACAGTTTAATGAGAAGTCTTAGCAAGGCAGGTGTTCTGGGTAATTGCTGCCTCTTGAGTTTAGCTCCACTGAACTAAACAACCAGGAAGCGATAGGACCAGCTGTCTGATGGATGTAACAAGGTTAATTTATAAAAGTGCCAATTTCTATTAAAATCTACACTTATTGTAATATAAAAAAGAGGACACACTCTTCACACGTAAAGCATTTTAGAAAGCTAAAGTAATTTAGGAGTCTGGAGGGTCCCTTTAAGCCTCAAATGAATCTTCCACCCAGATTATATTTGTATGACAAGTTCTCGATAAAGTAGTTTTAAAAATGTTTTCCTATTCAATTCAGAATCAATTTTACACTTTTAAACCAAAACAAATATAAAAAAAATCTCTACTCAAATACCTTTTAAACATGGCCCAAATCTAGTTCCAGTCTTCTGGAGGCATGAACAGGGTCCCACAACAGTTGCACTGTATTGAGGACAATATGCAAAGATGTCCGTATGGTGTCTCTACAAAACCATGCATGAAAATAGACATCCACGTAGATCTGTTGGAAAAGGCCTTAATACTTGCTTTCTTTGTGCATCTTCCATCCCCTACATTATCATCCCATATTTTCCCCTATTTCCCCATTCTTCTCTTAAACCTGTCAACCCATTTCTTGTGATCCTGATCTTAAAAAAAAATTCTTAATCTGATCTTTAAAAAAAAAAAAAAAGTAAATTAGGAATAAAATATTAAATATTATATCGATAGATATATTGATTAAACAAATGTTTCAGCCTTCTATCCTTTAAATAAATATTATCCAATATATATTATCAAGATATGGATTCTGGATTGTATCTTGGATTCCTCCAAACATGCATTATGGGAAATGTATGGCATACTTACCTCCCCTGCACATCTCATCTCCAGAAGTTTATCAATACCTTATAGCGGTAAATGAAAACACTATTGTAAGTAGACAACATTTCCTAAAGTACACTGGAACCTTACACTGCACTATATAATGCATTGAGTGATCTGTAATATATATATATATCCATTTAAAACTAAAAAGATACAATTACCCTGAGATTAGCGTTGGTCTATGAATGGGTATAAAGGTTCGATAGGCATTTAGATGTTAACTTTGCAGTTATTAATCTTTTGACCTTGTTTTCATTCTGTGACATAATAATAAATTACTTATTCAGGCAAGATTTGGAATGAATTAATTAAACCAGCTGAAAGAATCCATGAAGAATGTTCATACTTTCATAAAAAGGACAAAATGTAAATGTGATTATACAACAAAATAATTAAATTATTAAGGTAGGACGAGAAGGCAGCATACCTAAAAATCTCAAAGAATATAAATACATATAGAATATATATTTTTGGAGGATATAGCGCAGTATCTTAACTATGCCTAGAACTGTACTCTTCTGGACAGAGATCTCAGATGTCGCACATGGAATCTGCTAAAGCCACGCTCCTATCTTCTTGATGTTCACTAGGTATTGCCATATCCAGCACCACTGCAGTTTTCGGTTCCTTATACTTCCACAACGAAGTCGGGTTGGTTGACTAGTAATTGCTTGTCTGTCAGGATCTGAAAGTTCCACAAGACCTTAGCCTTGTCATTCTCAACTAGCTTTTGTGGTACCACCCATCTAGAATAGGTTGGTCCAGCCCATATTCTGTGCAGACGTCTCAGTACTCAATCCCATCAAGTTGTGCTTCTCTATGTATGCTGTCCCGGCTAACACCTTGCACCTGGCTAATGTGTTTTGGATTGTCTCAGATTTTTGTATTCTCTGCACCTTGGGTTATGTCTGGTGAGCTAGATCTCTGCTTCTTTGATCTGGTGTGGAGTGTCAGCTCCTGAGTTGCTTTGATTAGTGCTTCAGTGCTGTCTTTTTCCAGCCACTGTTAAGATTTCATAATGTGAGCCACATCCAATATTTGCTGATGATACACCACATTTAGAGGTTTATCTTGTCATGGAGCTTCCTTCTTTTCCTCATTTTCTGTTGTTGTCTCAGACATTCCATCAGCAGTTCATCTTGGGCAGCCATCTTTGGGATGTGTTTGCGGATTATTTGTGTTTCATTCTGGACTGTGACCTCCAGGCACTGACTTCCTTCCTCCTGGCTGGTGTATAGTCTCTGGATTTTGGGTGACCTCCAGACACTTCCAGTCTTAGTCTCCATGGTGGGCATTGATGTTTCTCTTTTAGCTTGACCTTATAGTCAAGCAGTTGGAGGACCAGAAGTGGTGGCACTTTTCCATTGGTCAATGACAGCATACGTTGGTCAATGACAGCAGTCCATATAATTTCAATTGTAACACTAGTTTCCTCTTGACTATGTTAGAACATTGTGTAAAAAGCTGCTTCAGTGTTAGTGTCGATGGTGGTCTTTTATTCATCCACAGTTCCACGTATTTCACGTAGTCCCTCTATTTGGGTCTGCCATTGTATTAGAAGTCAAGCAGGGCTAGGTTCTCACTTCACCTACAAGAATTGTTTGTTCTGGTAGTCCAGTTGCGGTCACATTGCACTGGTTCCCTAGCAACTGATGCTAACCTTGTTAATCTGGGGTAAACTGCGAGCTGGCATAAATATCTTGGATCATGTTACTCTTATATTCCTGAGGAAGCCGGTTATATATTGATATGTGTCTTAAACAGAGAAACAATATATACAAGTATGGGTAAAACATATAAACATATAAACAAAATGGGTAAAACAAATCTTGTAGTAAAGAAAGAGTAGAAAAATATATACAGGTTAGAAATACACATGAGGGAAATGTTAATGTTTGCCTGCTAGAATCCTCTCTATACATAAATGCAGAAGGCTCCCACCTTGTGTGTCAGATATGGGAAGGTGCAGGGCTAGCCTGGAGCTCTGTGATGGCATGTTGCTGGAGAGCATGGAGAGTGAGCAGACACAAAGGGGAGGTAAGATGGGCTGAAATAAAAGTGGGGGACAGAAAGGAGGACTTTGGGAGGATAATAAAAGGTGAGACAGAGACACAACTGGTAGGATGATAGAAAGAAAGTGGTGCACCCACTAGAGCCTACTTTACTCACTGAATGCCTGTGTCCCCTTCCCCCACTACACCCTACATTACCCAAAACAGCTCCTATCTCCCTGGCACACATTACAGCCCCTATCTCCCCGGCACACATTACAGCCCCTATCACCTTTGCACACACTACAGCTTTTATTAACCTCGCTATACCTACCATATTACCTATCTCCCTTAAACACACTACTGACCCTATACTCCTCTTCACCCACTATAGCCCTATTAACCCCTGTAGCCCCAACTTCCCCTGCACCCAATACTGCAAATATTTCCCCCACACCCACTTTATCCCCTATCCCTCTGCATCCTCTACAGCCGCTATTGTCTCCTGCACCCACAACAGCCTATAATACCACCTATAATCCCTATCTTCCCTGCACCCACTACAGCTCATATGTCCCAGCACACACTACAACCCCTAGTATCCCCTTCACCTACTGCAACCCCTACCTTCCCTGTACCCACTAGAGTCGCTACACCTCAACACCCACTACCTCCCGCACTTACTACAGCCTCTATCCACTGCACACACTACAGCTTCTATCCACTGCACACACTACAGCCTCTATGCCCCCTATACTCACTATAGCCCTTTGCACCTACTACAGCCCCATCACATTCCTGTACAATGTTTACAGCCCTGCAAGTACTACTATTATAATTTGGTGGTGGGAATTGTAAGCTCTATGTTCCTAGAGTCGCCACTGAATTGAGTCTTGTTCAATAATTATTAATATAACATAATTAGTACAAGCTAAACCTACACCAATAGTTTGTAGACACAATGTGGGGGATGTTTTAAAAACACTCTGTTTTAAAAAAAAGTGGTCTAAAGTACTGAAAGTGAGACAATCATCAGGGAAACCAACAGAGCCAGCAGATACATTCCATTATGGACTCCTACCCTTGTGACATTTTTTCATTACTTTTTAGAATAGAAAACTTTTAATTCCCCCCGCTCCCCACCTCCGTTAATAGAAAATAAGTAAAGGAGTCACATTGTAATGTAAACTTTGTAATATATTCCCCTTGCTGCAATGCCAACCATTTCAAACTCCAACGGTTCATTAACAAATTTGTATTCTTGGCAAAATAGACTGAGAAAGTGCTGTGATTATTAATTAACATATTACTAAATCAGATATAATACTTGCTAATCGTACAATAAAAAGCTGCGTGTGGGCTGCAGGACTATTAATTCTCTGAGACTACAGGCTCCTATATATGTCCTTTACCGTACTGCACACTAAGTGGGTGGATTGATTATTTATCATCACTCAGCCCATTTGATTAAATTTACACAATACATTTGATCATCATACGCAATAACAATGTAAAGCAGCTCTTCCAAATGAATAAGTATTTGCTTCAGACTAATAGAAAATACAGTTGAACATGTTATTTGTCTGGTTATATGGATGTTGTAGTAGTCAGTGTGAAATAGTACACTGCTAGGAGACACTGTTGCACTCACATTTATTTGGAAGAAATGGTGAGTTAAAGAAACACTGTGATCAACATGTTAAATATCTTCATTACATACATAGTTACATAATCTGAAAAGCGACATGTGTCCATCAAGTTCAGCCTTCCTCATATATGTTTTTGCTGTTGATCCAAAAGAAGGCAAAAAAACCCAGTTTGAAGCACAACCAATTTTGCAACAAATTAGGAAACAAATTCCTTCTTGACCCCAGAATGGCAGTCAGATTTATCTTTGGATCATGAAGCTGTTATCCTACAATTAAAACATTATATCATTGCATATTCTGTTTTTGCAAGTATGCATCTAGTTGCTGTTTAAATATCTGTACAGAATCTGATAAAACTACTTCTTCAGGCAGAGAATTCCACATCCTTATTGTTCTTACAGTGAAAAGAAACCGTTCCTTTGCCTTAGACTAAATCTTCTATCTTCTAAACAAAAAGCTTTTGTGGGGCTGAAGAAAAGAAGAATTAAGAAAAAAGAAGACATCTAAAGGTAAGTGTGAATTTCTTATTAGTTTTAGATGTATTGATTTCCCTATAATTAGGGTGAGGGGGTACATAGATTTTCTTTTTTTTTTTTTAAATATGAAAGATGGCTACGGTCTTGGGACACTGGACTACACTTTTGGGGTGCAGACAGTGGTCCCCCTGGTAATAATGAACCCATATTGTCAGCCACTGGCTGCTCACTGTTTAGTAGACATGCCCCAACCTGCAGCATGGCTGAGGGTCGCAAGGGAGATAAGGAGATAATATATTGTCCTTCTACTAATAAAGCGGGTATATGGACCGCTTTTTTTTTTTAGTAACAGGGTAAATCATTAAAAGAGGCAGATAAATCTGCTTTCAATGCAAGTTTCAAGTGTGTCTAGAATAAAATAATGGTAATGGGACAGAGTTATCCATATTAAAGATATATCATAAGAGATTTTAGTTGATAAATTCTGTTCCTCTTCGGTTCAATGTTGAACCAGTTTGCAGTTAAATAGTAATATGCTACACAGAATAGGATAGGTAGCATTACAGAGACAAAGTAAAGGTCACACACAAGTTTATTCACTTAAAGGACCACTATAGTGCCAGGAAAACAAACTAATTTTCCTTGCACTATGTAGTCCTTAGGTTACATGCCCCCTCCCACCCTCAGGGCCCCCCTCCCGCTGGGTGAAGGGGTTATTTCTTAATATATTTTTTTTATATTTTCACCTTTGTTACATACTGACCCAATAGTTCTTATTACCATTAGTCTGTAACTAGCTTATATACTGTATAATATATCTGCTTATTTCTGATTACATTATTTCTTCTATTTTCTTCTTTATTTAATTTTTATTACTCCCAAGTACATATTTTCATTTCACTCTTTCTTATACTGTACAACCGATTGTTCCTTTAAGCAGCACTACATTTCCCAAGATGCAATGCACATTCCGTCCTGTATGTTTTTTTGTTTTTTTTCCGTTCTGTCCTTTGTAAGAGTTTATGATTTTTTGCTCATGTCTCATCTCATCGTAGGTATATTTGCTAACTGATTATATTTCTGATGTTATCTCTATTATTCTCTCTTGGGACTACAGTTCCCAAGATACATTGCGCACTTGATACTGTTTCCGACAGCCCCACCTTCCCTACCCATAAGACTCATTCTTGTATCTCAGTATTCAATGCGCAATTTCCGATTCAATGCGTAACGTCACTGATGACGTTACATTATCACGAGTCACATGACCTGCTGAATTCAGTTAATATAATGCACTAAACCTTCGTTTTTATCTCGGCTTGTAAATTTCAAATACAGCCATATGTATAATTTACACTGAATGCCTCTTTGTATATATATATATGCTTTTATCTTATTGGCTGCAGACCTGTGATGTCATTTTGGTGCCAATATTAAATGTTTATACCCCTATATAAACCCCTACTAGCCAGGTTCTAATTTCTATCCCATTTGATAAAGCCCTAGTGGCGAAATTTGGTTGATTTGTTTGTGTATTTTTATTAATAAAAGATTATTTGGTTATTTGGTTACCTCTTTGTGCCAGTTATCTTTTTTAATACACATTTCTATATTTGGAATTTTTACCTGGCTTCCCTTCATCACTGTGTGACTCCAAGTATATCCTAGGTGGGGATCATATCACCAATGCTGATATCAGAGTGCAGTGGTCTGTACTAGACTTGTGAGTACATTTTTATTTATGTCTATATGCATAATTTTATATTACTGAAAGCACTATCAGTTGTTTTTTTAATATTTCTCTCCTGACTTTTGGATATCATCCCTCTGGAGGACTTTTACCACATGTCCTTTAAAGCGGGGATTATACTGCTGCACGCCCTTCACACCTGAGCTGGCTATAGCTCTTTTAAATGTTAGTTGATTATATATACTTTTTCATTTAATTTATGTTGGTCTGTACGTACTGCACCATTGGCTCCCCTCACTTTTGTCTTTCATATACACAGAACGGTTGGAACACTCATGACATTGAGGACTCTACACCTTAAAGCACCTTGTAACGGATCACCTGGCCCCCCCAACTGGGTACCTCCGTTGATGAATGCTCCTAGCGCTTACCAAGGACCATCAGCACTGCACCGAGCACTCCACTTGACACCTCCAGGCACTGGACGACACTCAGTCCTGGGAACTCTGGAACCGAATGGGGGATTAGCCCTAGTCCTTACAAGGACTTTCCCTGGTGAATCTCCTGTAAGCTGGAACAGCAGACACAGGAGCAAGCCTTCTTCCCTTAAATCTCCTGCAAGCTGGAAAAGCAGACACAGGAACAAGCCTTCTTCCCTTAAATCTCCTGCAAGCTGGAACAGCAGACACAGGAGCCAATCTTCTTTCCCTCCAATAACAGGACGACACACAGTTTTGGAGTATAAGCAGGAACAGACTGAGCCGGGGCTTTATTGTTTCTTTTATACACATTTCTCCACAAGATTAGCACCCACGTGGACCTTGTGGAACATCCAATCAATAAGGTACAGTACAGTCAGACACTCCCAGCTAATGCACACAAACCCTCCCCTCTGCCTGTGAAACAATTACCTCAACACAATAGACTAACTTAATTATCACAGGCAGAAAAATATACTTTTTACACATTTTCTATAACTTTAAAATTACATATCACATTTGCATAAAACTTACAGTATTAGAAACAGCATAATTATGCGAACAACATATCCAAAATTCATTTGAATCCATTCAGCCGTTCAGGAGTTAGCTGGAAGTCTTATTTGACCGACCACAGCATGACTTTCCTGCCCAAAACAGTTCCATAGATTTTGGCTGTGCGGTCAGTCCATTCACTACAATTCAAATACAGTTCGAATGCACGAACGGGTCGTACGTGTAGATCTGAAATGTTAATGTGGTGTTCGAATAGTCGCACGCCGTTCAACTCCATTCGAAATGTTGAAGTCCCATAGAAAGTAAAACTGCAGCAGTGATCGTGCCGTTGAGTATCCGATTTTAGTTCCATGTACTCGGCAAGACCCCACTGGCCGCATTTGGCTGAATTAAAATGGCCGCTGCCACATGTTGGTTTGTCTAATGGCGGCCACTTCGACTACTTCTGCACTTCGGCTGTGTCCGAAGGGCCATAACAAAAGTACAAATCCTTTTGCAAGGTAGTTAAAGGGGCAGAAGCAGTATAATGAAATCCAATATGATAAAATAATGTTTCCAAAGGGCAATACCCCCAGGGGCCATAATCCTGGGGCAACAGGCCCCTCCAAAAAACAGTGGTGAGGTCACCTTAAGAGACATTTATTTCTCTTGTGGAATTTTCTTTGCATGATTCTATCAGAATCTTAGTCCTACTGTTCCAGAGACTCCCTATATTGTATCATTTTTTCTGTTTTATCTATATATCCTTCATTTACATTGTTATTCTCCTGTTATTTTTGTGCCATACTGACACACATACAGATGTACAGACAGATACACTCACTGACATACACACACTGACATACATATAAATGTACAGACAGATACACACACTGACATATAGATGTACAGACACTGACATACATGCTGATACACAGACACACAGATGGAAACACTGGCACACATACAGTTGCACAGACACATTGATAATAGACACACACACATGCAGATGCACATATACAAACACTGGCACACATACAGATAAAGACACAGACACACTGATTCACATACTGACACATACATGTGTATAGACAGATACACACAATGACACACATACAGATGTACAGACAGATACACTCACTGACATACATACAGATACACACACACTGCCACACATATCGATTAGCAGATACACACTCTGACATACATGCTGATACACCGACACACAGATGCAAACACTGACACACATACAGATGCAAACACTGACACACATACAGATACAAGCACACAGATACACATACTGACACATTAAAATGTACAGACAGATACACACTGACACACATACAGATGTACAGACAGATGCACACATGCCAATACACAGACACACATATGTAAACACTGACACACATACAGTTGCATAGACACACTGATAGACCCACACACATGCAGATACACATATACAAACACTGGCACCGATACACATACTGACACATACAGGCATGCAGTCAGATACACAAACTGACACACATACAGATGTACAGACATACTTATACACATACATGCAGACACATGCAGACACAAAGACTGACACACATACAGATACAGGCACACATATACATATACACATACAGATGTGCAGACAGATACACACACTGACACACATACAGATGTACAGACAGATACACACCCTGACTTTGTCCCTCTTAAATTAGAGGGACAAAGGTTTAAAAATAATATCAGGAAGTATTACTTTACTGAGAGGGTAGTGGATGCATGGAATAGCCTTCCAGCTGAAGTGGTAGAGGTTAACACAGTAAAGGAGTTTAAGCATGCGTGGGATAGGCATAAGGCTATCCTAACTATAAGATAAGGCTAGGGACTAATGAAAGTATTTAGAAAATTGGGCAGACTAGATGGGCCGAATGGTTCTTATCTGCCGTCACATTCTATGTTTCTATGTTTCTATGTTTCTGACACACATATAGAATTACTGACACACATGATGATACACATGCTCATACACAGACACACAGATGTGAACACTGACACATATACAGATACACACACCAACACACATACAGATGTACAGACAGATACACACATGCTGATACACAAATACAAACACTGACACATACATACAGATACATGCACACAGATAAACATACAGATGTACACACAGATACACACACTGATACAAACACTACATACATACAGAAACAGCCACTCAAAACACACATACAGGTGAACATTTGAGCCATCCTCCAGTTTCCTACCTTATGGGAGCAGGAGGGTGGTTTCTGCTGGCTGGGGTTGATGGGAGTTCTGAAGGAGGCAGAGCTATACTGGCGGAGGCATAGCTCTGCCGATCAAGGATGGGGATATAGTTGGTAAGGGGGAGGAGTTAACACATTGTGGGCTGGTGGAGGCAGGCGCTGATAGCTCACGGTCCCGCACACCCCCTCTCCCTGGCGGCATAGTCTGTTTCAGCTGGGAGAAAGTGAGAGGGGGCTGGAAACTGCCTCCCAGCTTTCCAACAGCACCCGACGGGGCCCTCATTGTACATGTCCATCGGGTGGCCCTGAGTGCATGGGCCCCCTGATGGACATTTACTCAGGTTTACAACTTGTGCAAGGCAGATGAAGCGACGCCATTACCGATTTTATTTCGCATACCCCCAGGGACACTGGATTGTACCCATGGTGGTAGGCGTACCACGGGTTGGGAACCCCTTATCTAAACCATTTCCCTGTATATGTTTCATATTCTGACAAGCTGACCTATCAAATGAATGAATGTTGGAGGTCCCAAATAATTTTTTTTGTCCAAACTGGATTTTTCTGCAGTGCACAAGTCTAGTGTTTATCCTTCACCTCCCTGGAAGTGATAGTGTTAGGTCTGGACACCCATCTTTTCTATCTACCGTTCAATTGCCTACATTTTACATTCAGGTAATTCCAACCCCACCAGCTCCTGCACACAGCAAGTCATTCAAACTATTGTTGATAAAATAAATACTTTGAGTTCTCTGCACAGCAGAGTGAGAAAAGCACTTATTAAAGCACTTTTCGAGAGACCTCTACATTTCTCTATAGTGTATAAACTGGTTCAGAAGCATTTTTTTCAATGTGCTATCTGTAAAGTCAATACAGAAAATATTTCATACAAAGAAATCAATGAACCACATTAAAAACAGATATTAATTTCCATTTAATGTTTTTTTTTTCCATCTTCCTCTGTGCCAGTTCCTCGTGACAAACAAACAATTGTCCCTTGAAGAAGCAGTTGGGGTTAATGGCAGTCCCGCATTGTGTTCCACAAATCCTCTGATGTGCACTCGACCAGCAAGTGAAATGGAAAAATCTCCTAAATGCAAGACACTGTATCATGCTTCAGGGACTTCATACAGGGAAAGCACTTCAGTAATGGCACACGAGAGATGGCGGTGTATCAGATGCTCCAACATTGGCAAATATCATTGGTTCTATGTGATGCTTTTCCACCCTTATTCTCCACCGGTAGCTCCTGCATATTTCCCAGGCAATATGTGAAAAGTCTCTTCACTGTTATTTGCAAAACTACAAATTTTAACTAATTAACTCAGAAATGACAAAATTGAGGCAAAAATAACAGAAATACAAGAATTCTCTAAATCAGTTATAGTCACGACTTGGCTATTTTAGACTCAATTATGAAATTTGGATTTAATTTGCATTAGATAATCCAGGAGATATATTCCAGAAAGATAATCATAAAATAATCCAGGCCATAGATTCCAAAAAAACAATAGTAATAAAAGCCAAGTCTAGGATCCTATTGTTACAATCATCTGATAAGTTAGGCCAAGGATTCCCAGGATACATGAATAAGGCAAGTCAATGCATTCCATCGATACAATCATTATTATAAATATTGTTATTACTGGCATTTATAAAGTGCCAACGTCTTCCGCAGGGCTGTGTCAATCAGGTAAAATAGACATTACAGAATAGACAAGCCAATATGACAGGAATAGAGCTGAGACCTAGCGTTTAGAGCCATTTCATACGATGTACTAAGCTAAATGTCTTGTGACTTTACAATCTAAAGGCTATGATGGGAACAAGAAGGAGCATGTACAGCTGAGGAAAGCAGGGATGGAGGGGGTTTAAAACAAAGGAAGGGGGAGGGAGAAATAAACGTGTTGTTTTAAAATTTAAAAGTTCCCCAGATAGATTCTATAACCCCAAAAATAATAATATGTATTGTAGATACCAACAGAGAGCACATACAGAATACAATAAATACTACATGTGCAGAAAATTGAAAAAGTAATAATGGAAAAAATATCCACAGAATAAATGAACGTGGGATAGAATAATAGTACTTTAGTGTCTTTAAAACTGCCTTCGGTAACTCAAAAATACGACAAACCAGATCCAGAGATTCCAGAGATACAATCATATGACAAGACAGGTCATGTATTCCAGAGATACAGTCATACAACAAGCCAAGCCATGTATTCCAGAGATACAGTCATACAACAAGCCAGGTCATGTATTCCAGAGATACATTTATACAACAAGCCAGGTCATGTATTCCAGAGATACAATCATACAACAAGCCAAGCCATGTATTCCAGAGATACAATCATACAACAAGCCAAGCCATGTATTCCAGAGATACAATAATACAACAAGCCAAGCCATGTATTCCAGAGATACAATCATACAACAAGCCAGGTCATGTATTCCAGAGATACAATCATACAACAAGCCAAGCCATGTATTCCAGAGATACAATCATACAACAAGCCAAGCCATGTATTCCAGAGATACAATAATACAACAAGCCAAGCCATGTATTCCAGAGATACAATAATACAACAAGCCAAGCCATGTATTCCAGAGATACAATAATACAACAAGCCAAGCCATGTATTCCAGAGATACATTCATACAACAAGCCAAGCCATGTATTCCAGAGATACATTCATACAACAAGCCAAGCCATGTATTCCAGAGATACAATCATACAACAAGCCAAGCCATGTATTCCAGAGATACTTTTATACAACAAGCCAAGCCATGTATTCCAGAGATACAATCATACAACAAGCCAGGTCATGTATTCCAGAGATATATTCATACAACAAGTCAGATAATTTATTTCAGACAAACAACAATCATATGACAGCCAGATTTTGTATGCCAAATAAACAATCATATGATAAGCCAGGTCATATATTCCTGAGATACAATTGTAAGCTTCAGAAAAGCTCTCTGTGAGTCAAAATGGCATGTGCCAATATAATACCTTATAAAGGAAACGTGGGTGCCTGGTCATTAGTATGCTGTGGATGTTTGAGCTTGGCCACCCCTAGACCATGTGCACCATATAAGCTGATTGACGTGCCCCTTCTCCTGTTTCAATACATTTGCTGCAATTAAAAAACATCTCTAATGATATTCATGTGCTATATACTTTGCATTCAAATAAATAGCTCAATCTTAAATAATATAACATGATCCAATTGTTTGGGCACTAAACACAAAAATCTATTGATTTACAAACCAAAAAATAATATAGCTCTGGCACTCTGTGTCTAATAGGATGTAGGTGCAAAGCTCAGGTCAAACTCATAAAGAAAAAGGGCACTGCATTCAACTCTCTTAAATATGATCAGCCAAATAAAAAAATTAATTATGAAAAATATTTTACCTTTTACAATTCTTTATATTATAGTCGACCGTCAGATTTACAAAGGTTAATCCAAGTGGGGAAAAAAAACCCACAACAAGTGACAACATTAAATATAGAATTAAAAGTAATACTGTTCCTTGGCATGCTAAAATCCCCCCCTTATTTGCTATAGCAACAGTTTATATGTCTGATACATGTTTCATGGAAGGAAGGAAATATCAGCGGACACTGTCTGTCCAACAAAGAACATGGACTGGATATTTATGAATAAGTGTTCCTCAAACCCAAAAAATGAAAAGGGCAAGAGCAAAAAAATAATAAAAATATAGCAGATAGACTTGGTTGTGTGTTATATGATTACATTTTGTTAGTAAGTCCATGTAGGCTGGAAAAATGCAAATAGCTTTCCAAAGGTCAGCATTTGCCATAACCAAGGAAAATATGTCCAAAGAGTCACAATATCACAATCAAATGATACAATTACCAAAATTATGAAAAAATCTATTTCATTAACTGGTGGTCGCGGAATGCACAGGGAACTCCAAACTCCTGGACAGAACACTCAGGACTTCCACCACTACTATTCATTTTGAATCCAGGTATCTTTGAAAAATGATCAACAGGCACAGGCTAGTTTCTTACTTGTACAACATAGCGCTTATTTTAATATTTTATAATCATACAAAATACTAATTCTCATATTATTATTATTGTTATTATTATTATGCTTCTTTTTTAGTTTCTCATACTTGGAGTGAACAGAAGTGAAACCTGGTGTTTGCGCACTTAATACATTTCGTACACCATAATCAAGATTTCAATTTCAGTTTTGGTTGCTTCTTATGTGTAACAAAATCAAGAAAGCCAATGAATATGTCCACCTGCCTCTCAATCTGAAACAAATTATCAGTATGCTGGTCTAAAGAAATGATAACAAAAAACTTAAAAACATAAAATAAAATGAACATAGTATTTCTTAGTTTATTCACGTTTATTGATTTATTTTTCTCAAAGGACATTTTCCTGAATATTATTTCTTGAATAAAACATCTGCTCAAGCACTTTTTCATTTTACTTCAGGCATAGCAATCTGGATATGATAACTTTTATATTACTTTTATTCTGAGAATTTGCATACATTTTCTTTACTGTGGGCAAAATGTTGCAGTTTTATATTAGGGTAAATTAAAATGAACACAAAATCTTTCACAGATGATATGAATTCGTAAACTTTCTAAATACGCAATACTATGTTACACCACTTTATAGAAATGAAACAAAATTCTACTTAAAAATCTAATTATTTTTCAAAATGAAAGTCAAATAGTGCCTACAAATGCATCAGGCATCTTAACTCTGAATTACAAAATTTACATTATAATTATGTTCTATATGACATTTGATGTAAACTCAAAATGTATTATTTTAAAGTAACTACCGGTAAATTAAATCTCCTTTTTTTTTTTTTTAAAGGTAAACCCTTAGACCAAGAGCTGATGCATCTATAAGAATTTTACCTTATCAATGTACCTTTAGAGATCTTGAGACTTTAAACCAAGTTTAAAGCAAAAAAGAAAGGATGAGCGGGCAAAAGCTTAGAGAGACTCAATAGCTTACATCCCCACTCAGGCCTCAGAATAGTTTTCCCTCGCTTATGCCATTACAGAGAGGACATATCTGAAGCATATCAGACTGGTCCCACCCGTACGGGCAGTCCAGAACCGAAATGCCAGCAAGTTCCCTCTGCACGAGCGATACAGTAACGCCAGTCGATCGTTTCAACCTTGTAAGGTATCATCAGTGATGTATAGCCAATATCCCTCTAGGCATCAGGAGCAAGGGGTCCACGTCTGGATTGCCATTTAAACTTAAGGAGAGAAATACAAGTAGCAAGAGAGGTGAGAACGGACAACAGCTCAATTAGCCTGCCCATCAGTGGGTCCCCGCTCAGATCTCAAGCTGGTTTTGGCTCAACTTGTGCCATTACAGAGAGAACATATCTGAAGAATTTCAGACTGGTCCCACCCGTATGGGCAGTTCAGATCCAAAATGCCAGCAAGTTCCCTCTGCACGAGAGATACAGCAAACCCAGAAGATCATTTTGGCCTTCTTTTGGGCCTTGTCAGTGAGGTGAAGCCGATATCCCTCTAGGCACAGTGAGCATGGGGTCCAGGTCTGGATTACCCTTTTAACTTGGTGTGAGCCAAGTTAATGCATTAAAGGAAAAAATAATTTTTTTTGAGTACGGGAAAAAACACCTTTGCACAAATTGCTTAAAGGCAGAAGCAAAAGTGATTTAACTTCTGAATGGCAGAGAATTGAGCAGTGAGACTGGAGAAGAAGAATATATACACTAAAACTGCTTTATTAAGTTGTATTAGTGTATATATTATGCTTCTCCATCTCCAGTCTCACTGCTCAATTCTCTGACATTTAGGAATTAAATAACTTTTGTTTCTGTTTATGCAGCCCTAGTCATACCTCCCCTGGCTGTGACTGACCCAGCCTACATGCAAACAAAATGGTTTAATTTTCAATCAGATGTTAACTTACTTTAAAAATCTTCATCTCCTGCTCGGTAAATTGAACTTTAATCGCACACAGGAGGCTCCTGTCGGGTCTAGCAAGCTATTAACAGAGCAGGAGATAAGAAATTCTGTATTAAACAGATGTAAACATTAGATCTTTCTTTACAGGAAGGAATTGTTTAAGAAGGCTGTGCAAGTCACATGCAGGGAGATTTGACCAGGGCTGCATAAACAAAGTGATTTAACTCCTAGATGGCAGAGGATTGAGCAGTGAGATTGCAGGGGCATGATCTTTACACCAAAACTGCTTCATTAAGCTAAAGCTGTTTTAGTGGTTATAGTGTCCCTTTAAGGGGTTTTGTCCCCAGTTGTGCACAAATTGTTAAATGGATTTCATTCCATTCTTCTCATTGGATTAAGATCAGGCTTATTTGACTGCTTAGATGTCACTTTTGGGTTACAGTGTTAGAAAGTGCCATAGATTCACATTGGGATTGCAAACAGAACTTTCACTGGACCGTATGTTCTTTGACTTTTTTATCTTCAGTCTCTTCATTGTTGTTCTATCCTTGAATGTGTGATCATTGTGTTGCTGAGAGACTACCTACAGATTTTCAGTGGCTTAAGCAGGTTCCCTTGCAGTTTGATCTTTCAATTCTTTTATCAATTTAAAAGAAAATGTTCAGTCTCTGTTCGCGAGAAGCATCATAAGAAGCATTATTCTGCCAGTATTATACTTCTCTGTAAGGATTGCGAGTCTTGAGCCGACGGTAATCTTGTCCTCCACAGACAGAACTTTTGAGAATTACATTCCTGTGTTATGTAGAAGTCATTTTATGTTTAGCCAACGATACCAACCTCAATCAATGCACTCTGTAATTCCTTCAATGGATTACTTGACTTCTGTTTCGTATACTTATTCCTTGAAATTTGCAGATCATGAAGATATCATGTATTTACTGTAGCCACAGTGTCTTTTGCCATCTTTAAATGAACAAGCCTCCTGGTACACATTGGTACACACATGTGCACTTACCAACGTAAACACGTAGACAACTGTTTCTGTTAAATAGTTTTCTCAGATTTTGAAAGTAACATTTATTTTGGAAATGTCAGACACTTATGTAGGTAATTTATATCTGATAATAGAGATTGTTGGACACATCGCATATTTTTTCTTATAATCTCTATAATTATTTGTTTTTAGTAATTACACGCAGTTGATAATTAGTCTTTAAAATGTGATCATAATCAATCTATTGACTGCAAAACATGTCTGGTAAAATTTGTCACATAACTGTTGTATTTGTTAGAGATGCAATAACCATTTTTTATTAATAATGACCAATTTGTACAAATGTGATAACACTAATAAGGAAGTAGCATGTCCTCCTATTCATGTATCAGCTACAGGGGGAAGGTTTATAGTTGTAGCAATGTTTGCAAATTGCTGGATGCAGTTAAATCTTTGCAATGCAAGCTTTGCACACATACAACATTGTTATGGTACTTAGAGATTTTTTAATACAATATTTACCTGTATGTTATACAATGTACAAGTCTTCTACTTATACTTGACTATCACAACTATTTTTCATTGCCAAAGCAATATCCTGGGTGAATCTGAATAGTATAGATAAAATCTGTTGACCCGAAAATCTTTGATTAAGAAAAAAGTATTCAAATATTCTGACGAACCAGTGTATTTCAACATGAGATACTAAGACACAATTTGCCATTTTCCAATCTTTCAATAATCAGGATTTGATCAACAAGCACAGGTAAACAGAAAGGCTTACTTACCATAATGTGGAATTATAGCCCACGCCATGGCCGATGCATAGATTCCACCAATCATCCAAAACATGCATAGCCAACTCAAATGTTCTCCGCGTTTCTCCCGTGCGAGAACTTCAGAAAAGTAGGAGAACGCAGTTGGCAGCGCTCCTCCAATTCTGCAAATTATAAAATTAAGATGTTAATAATGTGATGTTTGCACAATCATGAATACAAAATGTAATACAATAATTAATATCTTTTTAAAATGTTCAAATCACCTTAACACATTATCAACACAATACTACGTGAGCAAAGATAACCTGCATAAAGAAATAATAATATTAGTCATAAATAAATTAATTCAGAAACATTTCCAAAACTCCATGAAAATATCACCCAATTTGCAAGTTTTAGTTAAACTGGAAAAATCTTAAGAATTTTCCTCTAATGAAATTTGAAAAAAGCATACAGAACAACTACAGCTCATTGTATTTGTTCTGGTGAGTAGAATCCTTCCCTTCAGGCTTTTTGCCATAAACACTGTTTTTTCAGAGTAAATGCTGTGTTTACATTACAGCATAGGGATAACTCCACTGGCCATGCCTCAGATGGCTGCTAGAGGTGCTTCTTGGTGCAGTGCTGCATAGTGTGCAGCACTGACATTCAGTCTCTCCACCCTTTTCATGGAGACTCTGAACTTGTTTAAATGCATCTCTATGAGGAGATCCTGATTGGCCAGGGCTGGGTTTGACTTGTGCTGGCTCTGCCCCTGATCTGCCTCCTTGACAGTCAAATGTTTTCCTATGGGAAAGCTCGTCTGATGATGTCAGCCAAGGAGGGGCAGAGTCAGCAGCACCAGACTGGAATAAAGGTAAGATTGTTACTATATGTAGCAGGGTCATGGGGGGCAGGGGGGCTATGTGATGTTTTTAACACTGTAGAGTCATGGATACATGTTTGTGTTCCTGATCCTATGGTGTTCCTTTAATACAGCAAAATGAAATAATGCAAAATCGGTTTTCAAGACTTAGCTTGATAATACATCTAGAATCATAATTGATAAGTCACAATACAGCACAAAAATTTGCTGTCAGTGAACAGAAAATGTTCAGATTAGAATAAATATGACCGCCTGTGATGTCTTTTATAAAAAGAGACATCACAGCAACAAGACTAAAACTGGGCACACTGTATAACTTCACATATAAATATTTAACCACTTAAGGACGTCCGGCGTTTGTATGCCGTCCTTTTGGGGTAGCTCTAAACACCGGGTCCCCCTGCCTGATCCAGCCTTCCCGGGCCATGTGATCGCGGGGTCCTCACTACCGTACCATTCCTGGGCTACCATACAGCCTCAAAGGCAACATGACCAGTCTGGCAAATTTCAATGTGCTTAAACTGAAAAATGTAATGTGCTATATTTGACCCTGTAACTTTCCAAAACACTATAAAACATGTACATGGGGGGTACTTTTGTACTCAGGAGACGTCACTGAATACAAATATATGTACTTTATTGCAGTAACAGCTAAAAGAATTATGACATTCACAGTTAAAATGCCATGCAGAACTAAAGAAATTAAGTATTAATTTCTCACTTTTTTAAAATATTTTTTCATATTAAATTATATTTCAGATATAAATATTTTATGTGAAATAAAAGCCCTGTTTCTCCTGAACAAAATGATATATAATAAGTGTGGGTGCACTTAATATGAATGAGGTGAAACATGTAGCGCAAATTCCAGGTTTTGTTTACGTTTTGTTTTGATCACAACTTGTACAACTGCCTCCGTCCTTAACCCCTTAAGGACACAGCTTCAGAAGCTTGACTTACGCTTAATGACACAAGCAATTTTTGCATTTTCTTGCTGTTTGCGTTCAACTGCAATTTGCATCTCTCTCATTTATTGCACCGACACACATTATATACTGTTTTTTAAAGGACAGAAAGGGCTTTAATTTGATATAACATATAGATATATAAATGCTTACTTATTATAAAAAAAATACAGAAAAATGCAAAAAAAATGAAAAATATTGTTTTTTTTTACAGTTTTTGCAATAATAATGTGTGCATAATTAGTGCAGGTTAAGGAAAGTAATTAAAAATAAATTTATTTATTTGTTCTGATTTACAGAATATATAATGTGTCTGGGATTTTAAGTTTTTTTTGGTAGTTACAGGTCACAAAGCACAAGGAGTAAAATAAACTTTTAATGTGGAGCGATTTTAGAATTTGGTATGTTTGTCTTGTAAGCTTAATAGCCATAAAAGAAAACAAAATTGCCACACAAAAGTATATATTTATATAAAGTAGACATCACAGGCTATTTACCTAAGGTTATTTTGACACTTTCTACGTAGCCATTTCACCGCCAACCTCTGCTAAATATTGGAGTAAAATTGTGTTCTTTTGGTTTTTGGCACACAAACTTATAACAGAGAAATTCTCGTGTATATTTTGTAAAGTTGGTGTGTGCTATTCCTGTACAAAGTTTTATTTTGTGTTCAGTTACATCTGTTGAGTAAAATGACACCCCCATTGTATGTCTTTTGCACTATTTCGTGAAGTTACAGTGCCATACAGGATACCTGTCCTTTTCAGTATTCACAGTAGAATTTTGAGAGATGGATTTAATGAGCCTTAGCTTCCATTTTGGGGTATTATAACAGTTTGACTGTTCAAAACCCCCCCACAAAGGCCTACCATTTGTAAAAGTAGACACTCCAGGGTATCTTATAAGGTGCATATTGTGCCTTAACATGCCCCCATTTTTTCACCAATATATGCCAAAGTATGTGGTAAAAAAATAATTTGTGCATTTTTTACATACGGATTGCATTTTTGCTGGGCGTTTTGTATATTTCATATGTGCCACTAAGTTCAAACCCCCAAATTATGCTCAGCTAAGTCTTCTGAGTAAAATGACACCCCATATGAATGTCTTTGGCACTATTTCGTGAAGCTACAGTGCCATATATAGGAGACCTGTCCTTTACAGTATTCACAGTAGAATTTTGAGAGATGGATTTAATGAGCCTTAGCTTCCATTTGGGGTATTATAACAGTTTGACTGTTCAAAAAACCCCCACAAAGGTCTACCATTTGTAAAAGTAGACACTCCAGGGTATCTCATAAGGTGCATATTGTGCCTTAACATGCCCCCATTTTTTCACCAATATATGCCAAAGTATGTGGTAAAAAATAATTTTGTGCATTTTTACATACGGATTGCATTTTTGCTGGGCATTTTGTATATTTCACATGTGCCACTAAGTTCAAACCCCACAAATTATGCTCAGCTTAGTCTTCTGAGTAAAATGACACCCCATATGAATGTCTTTGGCACTATTTCGTGAAGCTACAGTGCCATATAGCAGACCAAGCCATATCCGTTTTTACCAAACTTTGAATTTTGTGCAATTTCCAAGCATCTTCGCAGGTTTTAAATTCAAACTACCCCACAAAGGCCTACCATTTTTTAAAGTAGACACCCCAGGGTGTTTCAAAAGGTATAGTTTGAACCTTAGCGTGGGATCATTTTTCCGCTAGCTTGTACCAGATGTAGTGGTAATAAGCGTTTTTTCTGCCTTTTTGACATAGAAAGTGAGTTTGCACAGTATATTTTGTAAACCTTATGTGTGCTACGACTGTATAATACTTCATATGTTGCTCAGCTATGTCGGCTGAGTACAGCAATACCCCCGTATGTACCTTTGCCAGGTATGTGTGGACATCGGAGGGGCACATTTGGGACACAGCCATTCCAGTTTTTTTCAAACTTTGAATTTTATGCTGTGCCTATGTCCCATTTTAGAGTATTTTACCAGGCTATATAATCCAAATTCCCCATAAAGCCATACCATTTCTAAAAGAAGACATCCCAGGGTATTTCAAAAGGCATATTTTGAACCTTAGCGTGGGATCATTTTTCCGCTAGCTTGTACCAAGTGTAGTGGTAATAAGCATTTTTCTGCCTTTTTGACATACAAAGTGAGTTTGCGCAGCATATTTTGCAAACTTTATGTGTACTATGACTGTATAATACTTCATATGTTGCTCAGCTATGTCGGCTGAGTACAGCAATACCCCCGTATGTACCTTTGCCAGGTATATATGGATGTTGAAGGGGCGCATTTGAGACGCAGCCATTCATTTTTTTTCTAACTTTGAAGTTTTATGCTGTGTCCATGTTCCAATTTGGAGTAGTTTAGATGGTTGGTTATTGAAACTTCCCCACAGACACATACTATTTATTAAAGAATACACCCTGGGGTAATTCAAAAGGCATATTTTGAACCTTGGCGTGGGATAATTTTTTCTCTAGTTTGCTCCAGGTGTAGTGGTAATGAGCGTTTTTAAAATGTATTTTTTTTACTTTTTATAACTTTTTTTACTTTTAAAAACTAGTTTTTCAACTTTTGCTTTGCTTATAAATTTTTTTTAAACTTTCCTAAACTTTCTTAAAACTTTTTTACAGATTTAACATTTTTCTAAGCTTTTTTTTTTACCGTTAACCCCTAACTAGCAGTATGCAGCAGTAACAGTAAATTCCCCATTTTCCCATAACTCCCACCCACCCCAGCTAGCAAAATATATAGTTATAAAATATTTAAATTAATTAATTAATTAAATAAATTGAACCCCTGAGGGTTAAAAAATAAATAAAAGTTAATCCTCAGGGGTTAAAAAAAATTAGATCACAGTATAATACTGTGATCTCTATTTGATCGCTGTAGACAGTGATCGACTGGCAGGGAAGGGGTTAATTTTTATTTGGACTAGGTAAAGTGTGTTTTTTTTGTTTGTTTTTTACTTAAATGTTATTAAAACATTTTTTTAAGCTTAATTTTTAACTTTTTAAAGTTTCTTTTAAAACTTTTTTAACGTTAACCCCTAGTTAGCCTAACGCCAAATCCCCCAATTCCCCACTAACTTCCACCCACCCCAGCTATCTAAATATATAATTAAAAAATAATTTAATTAATTAATTTAATTAATTTAACCCCTGAGGGTTAAAAAAAAAAGAATTAACCCTCAGGGGTTAAAAAAAAATCAGATCATAGTAAAATGTAATCCCTGCCAATTGATCACTGTAGTCAGTGATCAATTGGCAGGGAAGGGGTTAATTTTTTATTAAAATGGGTAAGGGGGGGGGGACTTTAAATAAACTTTATTTATTTTTACAGCAGGGGGCAGGATCAGCACTGATCCGGCTCCCTGCACTTCACACAGAACCCGGAAGTGCAGGGAGCCGGTAGGTGAGTATACAGAGCACATGTGCTCGCTCTGACTTGTGGTCAGAGCGAGCACATGTGCTGGG
>OW240916.1:317038612-317116628 GCA_933207985.1 Pelobates cultripes | reverse complement strand
GGTTCTTA
This sequence comes from Pelobates cultripes, assembly GCA_933207985.1. Lineage (NCBI taxonomy): Eukaryota > Metazoa > Chordata > Amphibia > Anura > Pelobatidae > Pelobates > Pelobates cultripes. The sequence goes on along the minus strand of OW240916.1, from coordinate 317,116,620 downwards.
TCTGCCGTCACATTCTATGTTTCTATGTCAGTGCCCAGTATCCCTTTAAATAAAGAAAATAGTTTTGTTAAAGATCACCTATCTGGATGAGCCTTTGAGGAGGTCCAAATGGTAAGAGATTACATATTATTTTCAAGGTAATTTAATCATAATTTACCTATAACAACACTCGTCGCATAATGTAATTACCGTGAATTTGCTGTGACCAGATAAAGCACAATTAAATAACCACACAGGAATCTTTGATGTGTGAAAAGACTGTGTATTAATAAAATAGTTGTTTTTGATTTCCATGAAAAGACACGGTGTTACAAAGAGCCACATCTGTCAAATAAAGCTTTGTACATGTTTTTTAACAACAGCCATTAAGTTGTTTAACTGCAACGTCTGCTTGCATCTTATAGTGGCATTTCCCTGTATGCGGTGTTAAGCATTGAAAAAGCCAACAAAGGAGTTACCCTAATAAACTCTGACAATTACATAATTATACGGGTTATTCGGCTGCAATTATTAAATCACAATAGCCAACAACATGCAAATCTGCAGATTTTTTCTTTCACAAAGAATTAGTTCTGTGGCAACAAGTCACTTTAAATCCGATAATGAGAAACTACTTATTCAGAAAACAAATGTAAAGTTTTGCCTGCTCAAAAAACAATATTTTTATTTAATTACTTATATTACCACTTTCCAGGTACATTGCTAAATGTACGAATAAAAAAAATGAATATAAAAAAGGTATAAAGGTATATGTGTCATGGTGTGTGCGTCTGTATCATGGTGTGTGTGTGTGTGTCTGTGTCATGGTGTGTGTGTGTGTGTGTGTGTCTGTCTGTGTCATGCAGTGTGTGTCAGTGTCATGGTGTGTGTATCTGTGTCTGTCTGTGTCATGCAGTGTGTGTCAGTGTCATGGTGTGTGTATCTGTCATGTAATGTGTGTGTCTGTGTCATGTATGTGTGTCATGGTGTGTGTGTGTCTGTATGTCATGGTGTGTGTGTGTGTGTGTGTCTGTGTGTCATGTAATGTGTGTCTGTGTCACGGTCTGTGTTGTGGTGTGTGTGTGTCTGTGTGTCATGGTGTGTGTGTGTGTGTCTGTGTTGTGTGTATGTGTGTGTCACGGTCTGTCTGTGTTATGGTGTGTGTCAAGGTGTGTGTGTCTTTAACGTGTGTGTCTGTCATGGTATGTGTGTGTCTCTGTCATGGTGTGTGTCTGTCTTTGTCATGGTGTGTCTGTGTTTCTGTCTGTGTCACGGTGTGTGTGTGTCTGTGTCACGGTCTGTCTGTGTCATGGTGTGTGTCTGTCATGGTATGTGTGTTTTTACTCACCTTTCCCCCCCCCCACGTCGTGCTGGTCTCTCCTCGACTGGCCCTGCCTCAATGGCTGAGATCATCAAGCTTGATGATCTCAGCCAATCTGCACTGACACAGGAAGCACCTCTAGTGACCGTCTGAGTGTCTGTCACTAGGAAGCAATGTAAACACTGCCTTTTCTCTAAAAAGTCAGTGTTTACATTGAAAAGCCTGCAGGGACAGGCTATAGACACCAGAGCCACTACATTAAGCAGTGTGTGTGCGCGTGCGCATCTGCTAGTGAGTGGGCTTGCGTGTGTGTGTGTGTGTGTGCCTGCTACTGAGTGAGCTTGTGTTTTTATGTCAATGACCTTATGTATATCAGTGAGATTGTTTGTCTATGAGGCTGTGTATCAATCAGCTTGTGTCAGTGAGATTGTCTGTGTCTGCATGTGAGTATGCTTACTGTATAATTAAAAATTTAACTCTGAAAGGACCAATATTTTATATTGGAAAAAGCAATATAAATCTATATCAATCATCTAGGGTGGCAAGACATAGCCTTACATATTACATGCGACAATATATGGCGCAATGACTTATGGGGCTGGCATAGATTTTTTTTCCAGGGCTGCTTTGGAATCCCCAGTCCGGCCCTGACTGTGTGTAGGGAGACAGGGGACCTCCTTTCACCATAACCTTATAGCTGCAGTTAAAATACACTGTGTGCGGGGAGACAGGGGACCTCCTTACACCATAACCTTATAGCTGCCGTTATAATACACACTGTGTGGGGAGACAGGGGACCTCCTTACACCATAACCTTATAGCTGCAGTTATAATACACTGTGCAGGGAGAGAGGGGGCCTCCTTCACCATAACCTTATAGCTGCAGTTATAATACACTGTGTGCGGGGAGACAGGGGACCTCCTTACACCATAACCTTATAGCTACAGTTATAATACACTGTGTGCAGGGAGACAGGGGACCTCCTTACACCATAACCTTATAGCTGCAGTCATAATGCACTGTGTGCGGGGAGATAGGGGACCTCCTTACACCATAACCTTATAGCTACAGTTATAATACACTGTGTGCAGGGAGACAGGGGGCCTCCTTACACCATAACCTTATAGCTGCAGTTATAATACACTGTGTGCGGGGAGACAGGGGACCTCCTTACACCATAACCTTATAGCTGCAGTTATAATACACTGTGTGCGGGGAGACAGGGGACCTCCTTACACCATAACCTTATAGCTGCAGTTATAATACACTGTGTGCAGGGAGACAGGGGACCTCCTTTCACCATAACCTTATAGCTGCAGTTATAATACACTGTGTGCGGGGAGACAGGGGGCCTCCTTACACCATAACCTTATAGCTGCAGTTATAATACACTGTGTGCAGGGAGACAGGGGACCTCCTTACACCATAACCTTATAGCTGCAGTTATAATACACTGTGTGCAGGGAGACAGGGGGCCTCCTTACACCATAACCTTATAGCTGCAGTTATAATACACTGTGTGCGGGGAGACAGGGGACCTCCTTACACCATGACCTTATAGCTGCAGTTATAATACACTGTGTGCAGGGAGACAGGGGACCTCCTTACACCATAACCTTATAGCTGCAGTTATAATACACTGTGTGCGGGGAGACAGGGGACCTCCTTACACCATAACCTTATAGCTGCAGTTATAATACACTGTGTGCGGGGAGACAGGGGACCTCCTTACACCATAACCTTATAGCTGCAGTTATAATACACTGTGTGCGGGGAGACAGGGGACCTCCTTATACCATAACCTTATAGCTGCAGTTATAATACACTGTGTGCGGGGAGACAGGGGACCTCCTTACACCATAACCTTATAGCTGCAGTTATAATACACTGTGTGCGGGGAGACAGGGGACCTCCTTACACCATAACCTTATAGCTGCAGTTATAATACACCATGTGCAGAGAGGCAGTAACAGTTAGTCTATGACTGGTAAGTTTAGCAGGTAGGTAACCAAACCACCCCTGGATCACTAGCATACAGGGGTTTTATGCTGCAGCCTCACACCACTCCTCCATCCAGTTCTGCAGGGAGGTAACAGGCAGGATTTGTGTAGGGTTTTTGGTAGCCCAGAACTGAATTGGCCCGGTGGCCCACAGTTTCAGTAGCTTTTAGAACGAAGTGTCTGGGGCCATTCAGACCCAGACTACAATAAGAATGTATAAAAGTGTCCTTGAAGGTATTTGCCAGTGAACGCAGGGCCTAATGGGACATTGTTTGTGACATCAATAACACTGGTTGTAATTAGTGGCAAATAGACTTGTGCATGAACAAAAAAAGTGGTTTGGCATAAATAACATTTTGTTTCAGTTGATTTGGGATTCATTATGTGGCATTTTGGGCCAAGTAATAGTTTCGTGGAAAACAATTTGGACGAAACAAAAGTGTGTGAAAAGTGATCAATCAGTGCCCTGCAAAATATATACATGGACAGTATGACGTAGATTTTTTTCGTACAATGATATGGCCAATGATGGAGCATTTACACAGATATTTGATGCTCGCCAGTCAAGCACCCTCCTTCTGACAAATTTATAAATCTATATATCTCATGCTCCATGTGATTCAGACCATAAATATGAAGATTTGTGAATTTCACACAAAAAAAGCCACTTGTTTGTTCTCTCTCCCCAAACCAAAAGTTAGCAGCCCTTCTCTGGTGAGACAGGACTAGCAACAAAATCTATTCGATATTGCCATGAAAACGGACTCTTGTGGGGTCACATTCACCCCTCTGTTATGATTGGCTGGGTTGGAAACAACCCATTTTCTTTCATTTGTCTCATATTACATTATAAACACACAGGCCATCTCACTCTAAACTTTGGAAAGAAGCCATACGCATGTTAGATATTAGGCCTTTCCTTTATTCGTTTACTGAATTATGTATTGTATTGTCTTCACTCCCCATAAGTTTTGTTAATGTGCCAGCCCACTACATAACACTCCAGAAAATGTTGGGCTTTTAAAAACAAACACGATAACCACTGATGTTCCCCTCAGTAATTCCAACACTTTATGGCAATGGGCCTCTAGAACTCCACTGTCATCAGACTAGATTTAAAAAAGGGACTTAAAACTGCAACCCGGGCATAAACACAAGTAATGGGAACAGGCTGGAAAGCCAGACAAGGTCAAGTTAGCGATCTTTTTTCATATCATCAAACATACCCTATAGAACTAAATTTATTATCTTATAGATAATAGACTGAAGCCTTACAGGCCACTGTAACCTGAACATTACTTACTAGACTTGTGTAAGCCAAAAAAAAAAGACAAATTGGTTCATCAAATAAAATTAAAAATTGGGTTCTGGAAACTGAGCATCAACCATGTGGAGTTTCAGTTCGGATGAACCAATAATGAAAAAGAAAACTGTATGTATGTAGGGATGTATGAATGTTTGATTTAAATTTTTATTTTTGGTGGTGAAGAAATGTCAAGTAAAAAACACTGATGTTGATTAAAGCAGTAGAGTCATCAAATAGATATAGTAACTTTACAGTTTTAGGAAATTATAAGGCAAGTCATAGGGGAGTATCGATGAAAGAAACAAATACCATAAGTATCAATAGCATCCAGCATCATCTAAGGACCCTTGGGTCCCATATCGCAGCCAGCATCAGAAGTGATGTGAGAGATACTTCCCAATTTGCGTTGTGAAGAAATGCAGCATGCTTGAGGGGTACACCTCATCCCCAGGTCAAAATCAGACATCCTCCACCAAAGGCGTGTTACATGGTCCGACAATGTAAAATTAAGCCAGAGGACCAGAGACCCAGGAGTCAGCGGGGAGCAATCCTGAGCAATTTTAGGTGACTTACTAATAATTTATGCAACTAAATTACTGTGAGTATTATTGCAGTGAAATTCTGCTCTACACTCAGACTCACCAACAATATCAAGCTCATAGAAAAGATGGACAGAGGAATTTGGGTCCAAATTGGGATACTTGGTAAGTATGGTTTACATGCAGGAGGCATTCTGGTTATACCATTCCTTTTACTTCTTGAGACGGTGTGGCATCACTTCTCACAGCAATTCCCAATTCTTAAATAACAGCTACAGAAAGAATTTAAGAAAATCCTTGAAAAAAAGCCAATACGAGTGTACCAGTGTCAAGGCGTCGGCCGCCATCGCTCAGGTGCTGCGAGTTCCAGAGTGGTTCGTCCACATGCAGAGGTGCTGCACTCACTCCCACCTCCTCTGATTACACTCTCCTCTGGCATGCTGAAAGACACCAGCTGCTGCCAAACAGATCCCACGTATGGCTACAAAGTCTCTCCCCAATAACTGACGCAAATGTGCGTGTGTCGTCATGCAGACATTACTCCAGCACGTCTTGACATCGTATAACAGCCGACAATCCATCCCTGCCCTCTCAGGGCTACTTAACCTCATGTGAAGCTTTTCTCAGTGCCCTGTCGTGGTTCCCTTGTGGCTCTCCGAGAGCCCGTTATATTTTTTGATTCTATTGAATTCTGTATTACTTGATACCTGGCTTGTCTTACTGTTTACGTAATCTCTCTGTCTCACAGACCTAGGACCGTTCTGTACTATTTTATTTTATTGGCATTAAATCCGGCCATTCTACGGTCCGCTAATACGCTTTAGTATTCAGGTTATATTTTATTTGTTAGTTTAAGTTCTGCTTGTTGGATCTTTGTTCTATCTTGACCCCCAGAAGCACAATTATTAACTTTCACAATAAGAAAGTCTAATGGTTTTCTGTTATCACCAACTCCCAGGCACCCTGGTTTTACATTTAAATTAGATATTTTCCAAAGAGCAGCATGCAGTATTGTGACAAACTGAGCACTCCATGAAAATAGGAGTTTGGAGATGATTACCAAACCCGGATCAATAGGACTCCACGGACTACAGTCTATATTTGATCATTTCTCCATTGAAAAATAAATAACTTAAAAAAGCGAAATATTTTGTAGGTTATATTTGTTTCCTTCTGTTACAATAATCAAACACAATAATAAGAGTTTTATTTTATTCACTCCATTTAATTTTGACTGCAACCGAAACAAAACTGAAAAATAATGGCCAATAGAGCATTAGTCCTGCATGTTCCTAAATTAATTATGTGATATGGCTGCCTGTGAAGATAAAGTTAAACCTTTTTTTTTTTTTTTTTTAATTGGATTGGTTATTTTTTGGGAAATTATTTATTTGCCGAAAATACAAAAAATAACTTTTTTTTTTAAAAAAAATGTCTTATATGTAATGCTCATTTTCTGAAAAAATGTATAATCTTGTTTGGGCAGGTCCCTGTTTACCTACAGTTCTGGTATGTCAATCGTGTTATATTCGAATTTAGTGTCGCCTTGTTTACCTATTGTACAGCACTGCAGAATAGTTAGTGCAATATTAATAATTACAAAGATTTAGCCATTACCGTTACAATCCAGTTCAGTTCGGGCATGGCCATCGCACAAACTGCAATGGAGAGGGAGAAAACGTTTGTGGAGAATTATCAAAATGTTCTGTTCTAACTTCTAAGTGGGTAGTAGGTCCAGCAACCACATTCCATGTATCCTCCCCTTTTACAATTTTGCACCCCATTTTGGAATAGACACTTTGATAAATCTTCCCACCTGTTTCTCTATCAGAAAGTCAAGATAGACACTCAACTCCAGTCATTTTAATTTCAGAACGCACAAACACATAACTGTTCTATATAGCTGGCTGTTGTTAGCGGTTTGTGAATTATATTTAAAAAGAAAATGAGAGTGTCCCTTTAAAAAAAAACAACAACAACAAAAATCAATAAGTGATTGTTGTGTTTGCGTTTGCATAGACAAGAGTGATCCCACTGCTGTAGCTGCAGATAAGTGTTATAAACCGAACATAAACAAACGGTAACCTTTATAAGCAAACACTGCACTTCAAACACTCATAAGACAATAGCTATTCAATTTCTGGAAAAAAAGAAACACACTTCGCTATGGCCTGTTTTAATCCGCAAACATCCTTCTCAAGTGATAATGGATTTATTTTATTTACTTCATTTATAGAGGTTTATTTTATTTTTTTGTTTAAACCTTGAAATTATAGGATTTTACAAATGCAAATTCAGATTATTAACTTTACAAATTTATGAAAATATATAGAACATATCCGTTTATGTTATTTTATGAGCCAAATGAATAGACAAAGTTTTATTTACTTGGGAAATGGGATAAAATAACCCACCCGCCCCTCCTTCCCATCCCCATTCATGCCCCATGTTAAAGTCCCTGGCCTCCTCACAAATTCAGCAATAGTGAGAGGGCAGGCCAACTAAACATGTCCCATGGCTCTTCATCACGAGAGGAGGGGACGAGGAAGAGATTACAAGCAACCCAAGTGCAGGAACCAGAGTTTGTCAGCTGTCTGGGTATTAGTAGGAAAATCAGTAAATCACCCTGTTTGCGCCAACACTCCTAGTTGGTATAGACATTATTATTATTTATATAGCACCAACATATACTACAACGCTTTACTATTTACTTTAAGAGTGGGGATATTTGACAACAGGTAAACAAGTGGCAAGAAGTGAAGGCACGGTTTAAATATATGATAATCTATGAGGACAGTGTAATGACACTCAAGAGAAATAACATCATGTCAGAGGGGGTACTGGATGATGGGTAAGATGGCTGTGTCAAAATAAGCTGTAAGAACCAAACCGTGGCAGGAGAGAGAGTGAGCCGGGATACGAAGGCGAGGGAACAGGGCAGCCATTTAAACATCTTGCAGATGAGACGTTTCAGTGTGGGAATGAGCAGATGTCAGGAATAGGAATGAGAAGGGGTGAATATGTTGAGTAAAGTGAGAGTGGAGTTAGTGAGGGCTTTGTGGTTGGTGTGAGCAGCTGGAATAGGAAGATGGAAAAGGATGAATGCGGGTAATATGGTTGAGGTAGATGTTACAGGACTTGGAGACAGACTGAATGTGAAGATAAAAAGTAACGTAATTCTAAGGCAATAGGAGATGGGGTAATAGGTGCTCCATGGACATGCAGAGAAATTGATGGAGGAGGACACCTTGACAGGAGAAAAATATTAGGAGTTCAGTTTTAGAAAGATTAAACTTAGCTAACGGGAAGACATCCAGTTAGGGATAGGAGACACGCAGTTTGTGACACGTTTCAAGAGGACAGGAAGGAGGTCAGGGAAGAGAGGTACGTACCATCAGCATATAGGTGGTACTGAAATCTATAGGAAGTAGTAAGGGTACCGAGGGAGACAGTGTAAATGGAGAATTGAAGAGAACCAAGAACAAAACCACCGAAATGAGACACGAAAGAAGCATTCAGAAAGGTAGAATGAAAACCAGGAAAGTACAGAGTCACAGAGTCCATGTTTGTAGAGGATTTGAAGAGAGTGGGCAGCAGTAGTTGATCAGTGTATCTGGTGTCAGTATGACCGGCTGTATGACCGGCTGTACTAGAACATCTGTGTTTCCAACTCAGACACTTTTCCTTTCTGCATGAAGGCTATTTAGACATTAAAGGACATCTAACTATCAGTAACCATTTACAGGACGCTGCTACCTCGCATCACCTTTAAACAGAGGCACAGCACTAAAACAGAAAGCCAAATTCTACTACCATTACTGCCCCAATATTTGTTCACATTTGTAGCAATATAAAACTATGCATTTAAAAGGACCATGAGCCAAGTATGAGCTTTATAGGCAGGCTTGGTTTGGCTAGTTCCTTGTCAGGGATCAATTCACCCAGTGGATTACAAGGGAACTCTGTATCTAGCGGTGGTAGACAGACTATATTACCTCATCACAATCTCTGCACAATGCCACAAAGGTTCTGAATTTTTAGTGAAAAGGAAACTTCAGAAAGTGTTAATTCTGAACCCTACTTGTTTTTTGTTTTTTTATCCCAAACCGTATGAATCATTTGTTTTCCAGCAACCAATATTGAACACATTTGTAATTTACATATTTTATATTAGACAAACGTTTATGAAATTGATACAAAATTCTGAAAGACAAATCTAGAATTCATACAGAAAGACAATTCTGGAATATAAAAATCACTGACAATTCTGGAACAAGAGGATAAAAATGAGACATTTGACTGTTCACCATTTATTTCCAAGATTTCCACAATTCTCTCTTAAAAACACAACAAAATATCTATCCAGTGTCTCCTTCTCCTTACTATCCAATCAAACAGCAGCGAGCTGGCTAGCCACAAGAATAAGCCATATTGAACAGTAATTAGAGGCAGTGAAGTCAATCAGCCTCTGACCGTACTGAATGTGAATTGCAGGGATTTCCAATGAAGATATTGAATTATAATAATAAAAGAGCAAATCTGATCGGTGGACTTAGTCACTAAACCTGGTGTGGGGGAGGGAATCACAGACATTGTAATTGCAGGATTGTGAGGTTAGCCATTGAAGTCAACATTCAATGCAGTAATGGGCATGAGCATCCATGCACTATGTCAGAGTTACTAACAAACTGTTTATTGTACATGCCTACACACACAATGACATTCTTTCTATATATTCTATTGGTATTTATTATATTGTTCTGTTTCCATGACAGCAGTAAGTTTGCTGCCCCGTCTTTTGTACTCTTCTACGGTATATGTTTCCGCCATCAACACTGTTAAGCTAATATTTCATTATTTTACGATCTACAACTATTATACAAAAGTTTTTCCTTAAAATCTCTTTTACATTTCCTCCCTTTAAGCATTCCCCCCCCCCCAACATCTCTAATGGGCAAAGAGGGACACACTCATTTTAGAGATGTGAGTGGGGGTGAGGCCAGGGGCTGGGCTGCTCTGAGAAATTTTAGGTGACTTACTAATAACAATTTATACAACTAAAATGTAATTTAGAACAATGTATCTTATTTACACAGATGGATTTGTGAACACTTGTATTACTGTTTAAAGACACATTACTGGGAGTATTATTGCTATGGAGCTCTGTTATACACTCAGGCACATTACTGGGAGTATTATTGCTGTGGAGCTCTGTTATACACTCAGGCACATTACTGGGAGTATTATTGCTGTGGAGCTCTGTTATACACTCAGACACATTACTGGGAGTATTATTGCTGTGGAGCTCTGTTATACACTCAGTCACATTACTGGGAGTACAAGAAAATAGAAACTGGTCTGCTTGATGCAAACACAGAGGGGTGAGGGAGTCTGACTTAGGGTAAATAGCTCAAAACTGAACAAAGACAGGAATACACCCAAAACCTGTCTGGAAATATAGAAAACAGGGATACCTTCAAAGGTGATGTGTTCAGGAGCAAATTCACTTAATATATGACTTCGTTGGTATGATAGGATAGAGTATTTAAAATGCTGGATGGTAACTATGCCAGAATGTATGGTGTGTATACCTTTAAATCTGCTATAGGCAGAATCTGTTTGGTACACACCGAATGATCTGCTTAATACAAAGTTATTGCTGAATACAAAATAACCATATAAGACCTGGTTACCTGTTATGTGTAAAATTCACACACTGTTTAAAATAGTGTGTATATTGCTTTAAGTAGTCCGTGCAAAGAACAGTATTATATTTTAATAAGGAGACATAAAAAACTCCATATTAACTGTATTAGTTATAATCACTTGAGAATTAGGCAAAAAACTACAAGTGAAAGTAAAAAACCACTATTAACAGAATGTATTTAAAAAATAATGTAGAAATTTATTCATCATATAGAAAACATAAACGAATAGTCCAAATTTGGAATAAAAATATAAATACAAAAAATGGGAGCCAGGAACGATTAGCAAGTCTTTAGCCACTGCAGATCTCGCACAAAAAGCTTCATCCACACTGTAACTGTTAAGGATTACAGTGGATACTATTGTATCAAAATGAAGAGAAATTACTTGCCGGCTGCTGGGGAGGTTGGCGTGCGTGCCAAACCTCACTCTGGTTCTCGGATGCTCGGCAGTCCGTCTGTCCCCAGGTCTTAGATGCCGTATGGGGGAAGGAAAGAGATGCTGCTGCTGGCGTCTGGCTGCTCCGTCGTATCCTGCTCACTAACACTGCTGGTCTAAAATACACTCAGTCACATTACTGGGAGTATTATTGCTGTGGAGCTCTGTTACACACTCAGACACATTACTGGGAGTATTATTGCTGTGGAGCTCTGTGATATACTCTGACACATTACTGGGAGTATTATTACTGTGGAGCTCTGTTATACACTCAGACACATTACTGGGAGTATTATTGCCGTGGAGCTCTGTTACACACTCACACACACCAATATGGAACTGCTAGAAAAGAGAAACATTAGGATAGAAAAATGGGACCCAGGAATTTAGGCCCAAAGTAGGGACTGTCCATCCTAAGTAGGGACTCTTGGGCGGTATGGTTTAACTTTATATTTTATCTTTCTGTTCTGGTTACACTCTGTACTTCACCTTGCAACCACGGTTATTCCCTAGACCCCTGCTATTCCTGCAAAGCAGGCCGCAGGGCTTGTGGGTGACAGCAGGTGTTACAGTGAAGGTAGCAACTCTGAGCCAACAGCACATAGAGGATGTATCGTGCAGACTGGTTCACCGAGCACTGGGAAGTCATCAGCTACACTAACATCTCCCTCTTACTGCGCAAATTCTGTTTGTACATTTCAGTCACATTATCCACTATTGGTCCTCAGCTCCAGGTCATTCAGACTCAGGAATTTCATTATATTGTATAAAATGAACATGCTGTTTTAAGAAGAAAGGGCCACGAGATGGACTATGTGACGATGTGGACATTTATACTAGGGACCCAAACAGAATGAACAATCACAGAATATTCCTGCCTCAACTTGTGTATATATATTGCAGGATCCATTAAATATTAACGAGCACAAACTGGACTTTACATTACCAAACACCTGCTTTGATACAGGTTACATCGTTTCATGCCTCAATAAGTATGAATAAATAATTGTCGTACGGTTCTATAGAACACACACCTGCAGCAATCAGTCAATACATTCCTTTATAGAGTAATATTACCAGTCTCCAGCCATAAACCCCTTAATCCTCATTTACCCATTCGCAAACACTAAACTCCCTGAACATCATTTTAACCCAACCTTAAATTTAACCTTCCTCTAACCAGAGACCAAACTTTAATCTATCACTAAACTTCCTAAAAACTCCATGTTAACGACTGAAACATTTAAGGTTGCTTTGGGGATGTTAACAGTGTCCCCCTTCTTACGTTATAAAAGTACAAATTTCAAGTGAAATCAGCACTTTTAGCAGCTGTCAATCAGACAGCACAAAGCACCTGGCAGGTGAAGCAGAGCTGTAGTGAGGAACCGTCTCGCTGCTGGATGCGAGGAACGTTTACCCTTTATTTTCACAGTTACTGGGTGGGGGGTGGGGGGGGGGTTAGGAACACTGACATAGTATCAAAATACTGAATATTACATTGCTTTGAGTTGATGATAATTCTGGCAGAATGTTATTTTTGCAAAAGATACTATTTTTGGGTTAGATAAAGTGATTAATATATGTCAACAGAGGCTTAGGTAGTAATGTCCCTTGCTTTTATTTCCCCCAAATATCTGCATTCCCATGAGCACATTTGTGAACAATTGAAAAATATTGATAGTGTTATCTGTGAAACATGTTTCAGCAATTTGTATCTATATAGTAGAACACAAATGCCATAGAACCAAAAGTGTATGCAGGTTTTAATTTAAGTAAAACAACCATGTTCGTGCGAAACCATTGTTTTTTTTTTTTAAATCTAAACTGTCTTAAATGATGACAAATTTCTTCAAAAAAAAGTGAGCATCTACCAATCCCCAGCATCGCTCACGGTCAGTATGGGGTTTTCCAGAGAAGTGATCTGTTGATTGTTGTGTTTTAATTCACAAAATAAAGAGGTCAGCAATGAGGTAGGATTCAAACTGCTGAAATCCCACATTCTTCTTGCTTCTAATTAACTTCAGAATGCCAGACTAACAATATTTTCTGGCAGATTTGAGAAAAGCAAGAAATTCAATTAATTGCACAGGATGCATTCTAGACTCCCAAAAAGTTGCCCCACTAATTATTTCTCAGTTCTAGTGGGCGGTATGGGGCGGTGAAATCTCAGAGAGAGAAAGAAAATAAGAGATAAAATAACACGGTTTATGTCCAGCTGAGTCAGTTGATTCCTGCAATATTGGATAACTGCACACAAATGCAAAAAAGCTCTGCTAATAGCATATAAACCAATCAGATACATTCCAGATATAATGTTGCAATTAACTTTATTCTCTCGCTTTTTTTTCCCTCTCTCTTTCTTCTTTTTCTCCCAAACTTTCCTCTCTGATTCAGGACGTCTTCTGTACATTTGCTCTCCCTCTCAATGTGGTTCCTCAATAAATGCACAGCTACCAGGCCACATGGGTTGGCAAACCGCGGAGGGTGCAGGGAGCCGTGGTTTACGCGGAGGGTGCAGGGAGCCGTGGTTTACTCTAAGGGTGCTTAGCCTCATTGACGTCCCAGGGACTAGGCCCAACAGCGAGCCAGACGACGATCTCGGGGCAAGGAACTGGCAAACATGAACAGGGCGGACAATCCCATACCCTAGACTAGGTTTTTAGCATGTACAGTATGCATGTAGGTTCTGTACACAAGGGCAGAGTTACACGCCTAAGTGACACGCTAGGCGGAAACAGTGCCCTTCAACATGTACGGTGATACCTGTAGACCTGTACCTCGTATTGCAAACCCAAATCAGGAACCACGGGGGAGTAGTAATGCTTTCTGTGGCGAGGATTGATCTACTTCTGTAATTTATGTCAATAAAAACTGAGATTTACAAAAAAAAATGATGGTGCAATTAATGTTGACAATATTTATAGTTAATACCAGTAGTTACGCCTCTTGTAAACAAGTTAGTGTTAATGTGCAAACCTTCAAATATTGTCATGTATAAATCTGGGTCCCATGTTCCCCCGTCCTTCATTTTTTCATTGGTTTTCATCTTTTGGCATCGTAGAAATGTAAAGGTATTCCTGCCCTTGAGATTGTGCTTCATGCCCCTCATCATTCTTCTTTCTATTTCTGTTTTATAGATTTACGTAGAGGTAACGGTTACCCCATATATTGTGCAATGCAATGTATTTACTACTTACATGGTCAAGGAGAATGGGTGTCATTGGAATGGGAGAGCTGGCTTACAGCTGCAGCTATTCTCGTCTATGTCAACAATTACAAACAGAATTTGTGATGGGATTTCTGTTTGTTTTAAAGGTTAACATTTAACTCATCTTTTGTAGAATGACTGGCTATTTTATCGAAATTTTTCTAAGAATTTTTAGATTTTAAGCCTACCCCGCAGGTGTGCATTTAGCTCCTTAAATAGATACAAGTTATTTTGATCACAGAGACGTTATCGAAAAGACGCGCATGGTTGCCAGAGAAAGTCGTAATGATATTTATATAACTTCCATCCAAGTTTTTCTTGATTGTTTCCATAGCAACTGAATATTTTGAAGGTTTGTCTCCTTTACATCATATTTTCTATTAACATTTATTTTAATTCTATATTGATATTTAATAAATACCCTTCCCATCACTTGCTGTAGCTAAGCCAGGTGCTTTCTTCCTCTTAAATCAAATTACTGATTTCTATACAATTAAAGCTGCTGACTCCTTGCACTGACTTGATTGGCCCCAAAAACTTGGGAGGGTGGGGGGGTGGAGGGGGATAATTCTCTCTCACTCATAGTGTTACATAGTTACATAGTTACATAGCTGAAAAGAGACTTTCGTCCATCAAGTTCAGCCTACCTCACATTTGTTTTTTGCTGTTGATCCAAAAGAAGGCAAAAAAAAACAGTTTGAAGCACAATTTTGCATCAAGCTGGGAAAAAAATTCCTTCTTGACCCCAGAATGGCAGTCAGATTTATCCTTGGATCAAGCAGTTATTACCCTACATTGAAAGATTATATCCTTGAATATTCTGTTCTTGCAAGTATGCATCTAGTAGCCGTTTGAACATCTGCATGGACTCTGATAAAACCACTTCTTCAGGCAGAGAAATCCACATCCTGATTGTTCTTACAGTAAAGAAACCTTTCCTTTTCCTTAGACGAAATCTTCTTTCTTCCAGTCTTAACGCATGGCCTCGTGTCCTATGTAAAGTCCGGTTTGTGAATAGATTTCCACACAATGGTTTGTATTGGCCCCGAATATATTTGTATAATGTTATCATATCCCTTCTCAGGCGACGTTTTTCTAAACTAAATAGGTTTAAATTTGTTAACCTTTATTCATAGCCGATATGTTCCATTCCTTTTATTAATTTTGTTGGATGTATTCACAAAGTAGCAAGAGCTTGTGGGTACTACTGAGACTCAGAACAAAAAGAACATTCATAAATACTTTTTTTCACATGTGCCACAATTATCCTTGAACAACTGGCCACTAATCTACAAAAAGGGCAGCTGTGTCACTTTAAAGGTGTACATACTAACAGTATGAGGGTATTCATTTTATACAATGTTTTTTTTTATTGTAGCATTTTAGTGCTATTCCATACATTCGGTAAACCATTTTTTCTTTACATCTTGGATTATTGGATATCAGTGGATAGATCATATAATGTGCTATGTCTCATAATAAAAATTATAACAATTTCAAAAACAATGAAGAAAAAAAAAAAAAGATCATCTCTTAGTGTAAAAGCCCAGCACAACAGCTCTTTTTTGCTTTGTTTTGTTTTTCGTCAAATAATTAACACAGTGTTTGGGAGGGAATTGGCATGTACCCATGTACCTTTTAAGATCCATGCCAATTTATTTCCCAACAAGCCGAATCCATATTACAATACAAACCGTGCCCAATGTTCTATCCTGTGACAGTTTCATTTACTAATGTAGTTATGGAATCAATAGAGGTGATCCTGACCAGGTTCCCATCATTTGATCCATACCTCCCCCAGATCCAATCTGAGCTATATGTACTGCCATTCTAGATTATGTTACATTCTCCTCTGCAGTGCTGAGTGGGGGTCCAGACAATGTATTCCAGACACTGTCACTCCCAACTCGCATTGCTGTGAACCAATCACAGAATGTACGCAAATTGTATCCAATAAGAATTGTCTGTTGTGAGACAATGTGACAACAGGCAAGCCCCTCCATGAGTGACTTCCACCGCTTACTGGATGGGGTGTGAGTTACTGACACATTCTACAATATAATGTAAAACAGTGTCAAGAAAAACCAAACATGTTTGGGATACCTAATTTCTAGTGTACAAAGTAACAACACGGCTGGACATGCAATGTGTCGAAATACAGAATACAGAAGAAAAAGGAGAGTGTAAATAAATCAAACGCATTCTACCACTCGTTCAGAAATGTAACAACAGAAATTGGGTTAAAGGTGGATAGAAATCAATAATAATAACAACCACCAGGGGTGTTCTTCGTTTCCATAAACACCAGGGCATGAGCCCAAAGCAAATCTTGATAACGTCACATAAAGCGAGACGTTGAGGAATGTCATGATATATCCCTGCTGTATATCTCCTTCAGTCTACCCATGGTACTCAGAATAACAAACAGAAAAGAATCAGCACTGGAAGTTCTTGTAGAGAAGCTATGGTATTGTTCAGAATTTCTTGTTGTGGTCCATTCAGAAATACAAAAAGCAGAAAAACTCAGATGGTGCAATATGTCACATCAGCCAGAGTGGTTATAGTACAATAACAATGGGTTACTCACATTTGGTTGAGCTATAGCCAGCACCATATTTTAGTTTTATAAATTATTATTATTAGGAAGTCACCTATAATTTCTCAGAATAGCCCCGCCCCTGGCCATACCCCCAAATAACATTGTCTCCATATTTAGTTCTACACAAGAATCATCTTGGCTCCCTGTCAATCACTGTTATAAACGCTGCTGCTTGCTTCCACTGAACACAGTAATGTGAGGGTGGACAAACTAACGATGGGGAAGAAAGTGTCGTTATCCTACATATAATGCAAATTACTAACAGTGGAGCAATCACCATGGTAACCAGTGGAGCCAGCAAGCACACTCCCCTTTTACATATTTTGTAAAACTTTAGAACACGGAATTTTGATAAATATTCAGTTTCTCTTCCTCCATTGATACATATGCCCTTGGAATGCATGATCTGGATTGTGATATCGATCGCAAAATCTTTACTAGGTATAAAACGGCACATCACATGTAAAAAAAAAAAAAAATTAAAGTTACAAGTGATTTTTAACATTTTATAGCTGTGGATTCCAGAGAACTGATAGTTTGCTTTGAAAAGAAGAAAAAGTACAAAACCAAGTTAAGAGTAAATCGCAAGGGTAGCACAGAATACACAAAACAAACTACAACATAGATACCAGAATTTTGGCAACTAAGACTTGAAATGGCACATAAATATAAATAAATACACTGGACCAACTATTGTTTCCTGTCTAGTAAATACTAGCAAGGAATGGCGAGTCTGAGATGTGGTATACTCCCCCCAGATCCCATTGGACACAGGTACTCATGACTTTTTGGCGTCTAAATTATTTAAGAGAGATCTCATTATTCTTATGTTGGCCCCTGATGAAGGTGCATCCTATAAAGCACCGAAACAGCGTCGGGCGTTTTTTCCTCATTTTTTATGAGCACTGGGCACTTGTGTATTTAGCACCATGATTAGCATTTAATTCATGGATTTTTTTTGATTTTCACTTATCTATTCTTTGCTTCTATGCCTCTCTAGTTAGATTACCAGGGAGAGAGGCTTTTTAACTTACATTGTCAGTTTTTTAGATACTGACTTTCTAATTACATACTGCACTCTCTCTCTATACTCTACTATGGACAATACTTTTTTCTCTCTAGTCCTGTCTGCAATTTTACTTTCTCTATGCTGATTTGAGATTGATTGGCTGGGACTGTGCTTAGACCCACACTGTACTCTGATGTTGACAGAGGGGTATATATTATATATATTTTTTATTATAAGCACAGTACCTAACCTATAAGATATGGCACAGGAATAGTAAGAATTAACCCTGAGATAGCCCTGAGTTAGGGAATTGCATTGGGATTGATCCACTCCAATTTAGCCTATTTATTCTTAATAAAGCTGTAATCTAGTATTGGGGAACATAACCCTATAACGATTTTGTATTATATCCCTACCTGGTCTATATTTTTGGCTGGCATATTAGCATTTGTACCATTTGTATATACTTTTGTTTATTTATTATGTTTTGGTCTCTATTATACTATATTTCACACTTTTTAGCCAGTATACAGTAACAACTACACAGCTGGACATATTTCCAGGAGATGCAGCTGGTCTCAGGGCTTTGCATGCACTAAGACTAGCAGGCATCTATTCTTTTTTTTTTTGCACATATAAGTTAATAATTAAATGGAAAACTAAAGTCACATGTTAATATCTCGCTCTTACCTTTTCGCTTCCTCTAGATGGCACAAATACTCATATGCAATATTTTGCCGCCTCCTTTCATCCATTTCCTCAGCCGAAAGCCTTTCATCATCAACTATGGCTGAAAATAGAAAAAAAAAATTCAAATTATATTTAATTACAGGGGAGACCACTTTGAAAAGTGCAGGCCGTCTTAAATAAAGTTATTTATATTTACAGCAGTCACTCTGCCAATTAAAATCTCATCAGTTTGAAATCTCCCAAGTGTAAATGTTTGGGTTTCCTGCTCGGATAAGGAATTCTCTGCAGACTTGGATTTACTTATCTTGAAATTGAAACACTTCCTTTGAATTTATTGTTTAGGATTTTTGGTTCATCTGAAAATTACTATTTTTGTTTTGAGCTGAGAAATCCCTGCATTGTCCAGCACACAAAAATAACACAAAAACAAAAAACGCACACAAAAACAAACAAACAAAAAAAAACGCACACAAAGTAAGTCGACTAGGCACATTTAACCAGTCAAATGACAGGATGTGATTAATTACAAATTTGAACATTCGTGAAAAATACGTTTACATTTTTTTTTTTTTTTTATAAAAACATAACGTTATATATATATACTAACAAAGGCTGGAAACATGGTTACTTCATCAATAATAAAGAATGACAGAGTGACATAACATTTAATGTAGTCAGTTTGGCCCCTCCCCCACCATGACCCCTTGGTGATCTCAGCCCCAGCCCCCACCATTCCTCTTCGCCAATCTCAGCCAATCCTATGCTTTCTACCAAATATCCTCACTCCCATCACTCCTGGGCGGCAGCAACGACCACAGTACACATCAGCTCCAATACATACAGTAAAAACAAAAGAAAGTTACCTGGGCTCTCTCCTTAATCCCTATGTATATTTAAACAAATGGAGGTCATTTAATTACTCCAATGGCCATTGGAGGGAATGCCCGCATGCCAACGTAAAGGCAGACCCCCCCTGTATTGGAGCTGATGTGTACTGTGGTCGTTGCTGCCGCCCAGGAGCGATGGGAGTGAGCGCAGGACTTATCTTTTTGTATTTGTATTCACTTTTTGTATCACACAGCTTTGTTACAATGCTGCCGCCCATCCCAAGTGCTGGGTAGGTGCTGTCCAATCCCTAGGTAGGGGCTACCCAATCCCTAGGTAGGGGCTACCCAATCCCTAGGTAGGGGCTACCAAATCCCTAGGTAGGGGCTACCCAATCCCTAGGTAAGTACTATCCAATCCATAGGTAGGGGCTACCCAATCCCTAGGTAGGGGCTACCCAATCCATAGGTAGGGGCTACCCAATCCATAGGTAAGTACTATCCAATCCCTAGGTAGGTGCTGTACAATCCATAGGTAGGTGCTGTACAATCCATAGGTAAGTACTATCCAATCCCTATGTAAGGGATATCCAATCCCTATGTAGAGGCTATCCAATCCCTATGTAGAGGCTATCCAATCCCCAGGTAAGTACTATCCAATCCCTAGGTAGGTGCTCTCCAATCCCTAGGTAGGTGCTCTCCAATCCCTAGGTAGGTGCTCTCCAATCCCTAGGTAGGTGCTCTCCAATCCCTAGGTAGGTGCTAATATACAGCCACATAGCTCTGTGTACTGAATCCAGCTGCAGGCTATTCATAGTAATGTGTTTTTATCTTTTCATTTCAAAGCTTACTACTTCCCTGGTAAATGTCACCTAATATGTTAAATGCCTCCTTTCACGCTTGGTCTGCGGAGATGCTTTGTTGCTTTGTACGTTAGAGCTGTTTTTTCTTTTTCAGTATTTTTCTTGACTGCTCGCCTATTCAGTACATACACTTATATTACACGCACCTGTTCACTCAGATTGACAACAGACCTAAAATATGGGAGTTGTGAGTTGTTGCCAATATATTTTTTATAAATGAAGAGAACACTCCAATGCATTTCAACATTTAGTAGATATACCCCCACTAGAAATATTGCATGAATTTATAGCTTCATTTTTATTAATTGGTGGTATGTTAAAAAACAGCTTGCAGCCCTTTTAACCAATCATAGGCTTCTCATTGAGAATCCACAAAACCTTTGCTACTCTGACCTTAAATTCCAAATTCAATTTGAATTCCCACTTTAATGCAAGGCTAATACAAAGGCCTCATTTCATTTTTACGTATATAGAAAACATAAAGACGGCAAAGGACCCTTTAAAAATAGAAGTAAATATATTTAAAACATTTACAGTTTCTAAACCCACATTCCTTAGGTATCAGGATTTTCTTATAAAATACAAATATACAAAATCCACCCCTCCCTCCCCAAACATGGAATGCCAGTGGACGGGTATTTCAGGGTGGACCCGTAATGGTAATCACATCACTAGCGCCATCCAAAGGGGGCGGTTCCACCTTAGAAAGGAGGCGGGTCTTCCCAAAGGATTGGCAGGTCAGTCTGGCCTAAATGCACACCAGGCTGCCAGTTAAACATCCAGGCCAGCCCCAGGTGGCAGACAATACATAGAGCATTGTGTCAGTGCTCTCCTTAGAGGCTTATATCCCTGAGAATAGTGCGAGAGCGTCTAATGATGCACTTGAACTACATTTTTTGGAGGGGACAGTTCCTTAGTGTCTCCAAAAGTGGGACCCCAGAGAATTTTGTGAGAACAGCGCGTAAAACTGTAAAATCAGGACTGTCCCGTTGGGATTGGGATGGTTGGGATGCCTGGATATCTCTCACTGCACCAATGTACTCTATATCAGGTTAGGACCAAACAGTCTTCACAATGTGATATCACTCGGTGCAAAGTGGAATTTGAAAACCTGGTCGGTCTGTTAAAATGTGATGGAAGATAATGCAGAATTTATACATCTACACCGGAAACTTTCACTGTTTGTGAGATAAGATGTGTATATTTTTTGCCTTCTGCTATGGAGAAGCTCCTGTTTTTATAAAACTATGAATAGTTTCTCACAAGCAGGAATTAAAGTTCAAATTGTTGTTCAAAGCATCAAGCCTGATATTTAAATTTGCTGTAACTGTTAATTACCTGGAAAAACACGACAATGTTATTGAGAGAAACTGCATGCTGACACTCTGTCAAATTAGTTTTCAAAGAAACTGTAATATGAAGTATTTTGTATGTAGAGGTCTGCTGCTCCCTGCCACCTCCCCCACATACAGGGCCGGCGCGTCCATAAGGCGGCACAGGCGGCCGCCTTAGGGCGCACGGGCTCTGGGGGCGCAATATTTCAGTGACCGGCAGGAGGGAGGCTCTCCCTCCTGCCTGGCCACCATCTCGACCCCCGGCGCAGCGTGCGGCAGTGCTGTGATCAGGCGCGGCGAGGGAGCTCTAACCTCTGGCTCCCTCGCGCGCTGTCTGCTGATGCCGCGGGAGACGGAATATGACGTCATCCCGCAGCATCAGTAGGCAGCCCGCGAGGGAGCAGAGGATGGAGATTAGAGCTCCCTCGCCACGCCTGATCACAGCACTGCTGCACGCCGCCCAGCAGCCCCAGGGACCGATCCATCATCCACACCAGCTCTCCAGGTAGGGAGGCTGGGTGGAAAATATGTAGTTATAAAAATAATTTGTGAATGTATGTGATGTGTGTCTGTGAGTGACAGAGTGTGTGTGTCTGTGAGTGACAGAGTGTGTGTGTCTGTGAGTGACAGTGTGTGTGTGTCTGTGAGTGACAGAGTGTGTGTGTCTGTGAGTGACAGTGTGTGTGTGTCTGTGAGTGACAGTGTGTGTCTGTGAGTGACTGAGCGTGTGTGTCTGTGAGTGAGTGTGTGTCTGTGAGTGACAGTGTGTGTGAGTGACAAAGTGTGTGTGTCTGTGAGTGACTGTGTGTTTGAGTGACTGAGCGTGTGTGTCTGTGAGTGACTGTGTGTGTGAGTGACAGAGTGTGTGTGTCTGTGAGTGACTGAGCGTGTGTCTGTGAGTGACAGTGTGTGTGAGTGACAGAGTGTGTGTGTTTGGGAGCGACAGAGTGTGTGTGTCTGGGAGTGACAGAGTGTGTGTGTCTGGGAGTGACAGAGTGTGTGTGTCTGGGAGTGACAGAGTGTGTGTGTCTGGGAGTGACTGAGTGACTGTGTGTGTGAGTGACAGAGTGTGTGTGACTGTGAGTGACTGTGTGTGTCTGTGAGTGACTGTGTGTGTGTGTGTGTGAGTGACTGTGTGTGTGTGTGAGTGACAGAGTGTGTGTGTCTGTGAGTGACAGAGCGTCTGTGTGTGTGTCTGTGAGTGACAGAGTGTGTGTCTGTGAGTGACTGAGTGTGTGTGTGAGTGCGTCTGTGTGTGTGTGTCTGTGAGTGATTGTATGAGTGTGTCTGCATGTCAGTGTATGATGAGTGTGTTTGTCAGTGTATGAGTGTGTGTCTGTCAAATCAGTGAGAGTATGTTTGTCATTGAGTCTGTGTGTGACTATCAGTGTGTCTGTCAATGAGTGTCAATCAGTGTGGGTCTGTCAGTGTCAATGAATGAGTGTGTGTCAGATCAATGAGTCTGTGTCTCTCAGTGACGTCTGTGTGTTTGTCATTGGGTGTGTGACTGTCAGTGTGTACAGAGTGTAGCGGAGCAGAGCGCGGTACAGGAACTTCTGTTTCCTGTACCTGGCCAGACTGACAGGAGGTGCTCACAGAGAGAGCACTCCCTGTCAGTCCGGCCGGGTACAGAAAACTGAAGCTCCTTTAGGGGATCTGCTCCACTCAGCAATGCAACAATAGAGGTAGGAGGCACACCAGGAAGGGGAGTGTGACCACTAAAGGGGTGTGGGGTGCACCAAGGGACAGGGAGGGAATGGGAGAGAAACACCAAGAGACAGGGAAAAAAGGGGGGAGGGGGAAAGGGGGGAGGGGAGAAGAACACTAAGGGACAGGGAACAGAAGGGACCACTAATGGTCGGGGAGGGGAGAGGGGCTGGTTAAGAGGCACATAGGTGAAGATTTGGGGGGGGGCGGAAAAATGCATCTTCGCCTATGTACCTAAAAATCGAAGCACCGGCCCTGCCCACATACCTTCTAATAGTCCTGTGTTCAGTAGGACAGTCTGTATTTTGAACTCCTTTCCGTCCATCCTAGGATTCTGCCCTGGTGTCTTCCTTCTAGGAACACCAGGCACCAAGTCCATAAGAATGGGATGTTTGCTCCAAGGCTGTCAATCCAGATCAGCATCTGGAATTAAGTCTCCTGGACGGTCTTTATTATTTTTGTCCGACTTGTGTGCACTGTGTACAAATAACGACAAACTCTCTCAATTCTCAGAAAGAGCTCCCAAGCCACTCCACACATTGCAGTCTGTTTACAAAGCAGCTGTGGTTGTTGGCTTGCTCAGCAAGATCAATGACGAGTGGAACTGCAGCTTTGAGATAAACTACTTATCCCATAAAACATACTTTACCTCTTCAACGCAGGGAGGTTGAAATCAGCACAGGGCTTTGTGGGCCTAAAGAAAACAAGCAACTGGAATGACTTGCATCACTGGCACCACCAAAAAAGGAGCAGACCCTCTCAGAAATGAGGTGCCTCACATGAAAAAGACGCATGTCAACCTGGTGTAAATGGTGGTCGGCCCCACCAAGGGCACAGAGTCTAATCATGTATTTCTGGGGACAGATCTATGGTATCCACCAGAAACAGATCTGGATCTGTGGGACATTCGCCCACAAATGGGACTCACCCACCTAACTGGATAGAGTTGGGGGGTCTTTCTGGATCAGACAACATAGACCAAAACTAGAGGTTCTTGACATGCGTAGCCTCTTCCTGGTGACATAGAATTAAGAAAGATAATTCATGTTCATTTTTTTAAATTAGCTTTCTTTATGCCTAGAATATGTAGATTAAAGACGTGTTTTTCACCACTGCTGCAATTTAATGTTGTCTCTCTGAAAAGGACTGTAAAAATCATTAACTTTTCTTATGCTATTTTGAACAAATAAACACATGCTGGAAAAGTCACAGTTGTCTGTGTGGTGTGAGAGTAAGGGAACAGAACTCAATAAGGGATTATAGGTTTATGGACAATTTGACCCGTACTAAATTCCACTTCATTAAAATGAGCTATGGTTAACAGTGAATGTGCACAGCAACGTAAATCAACATCAATTCTAATTCTCTGGTCAAGTTCTCCCCTCGGAGTCTATAGAATGTATTAACGCAACAGGAAATGGTTACAAGGTGGAATATTTGACTAATGATAAAATGGAATGATCTATTGCTTAAAGGGGAACAGTTCATTTCTCACGTGATGCTCGTTTCTAATGTTTATTCTAATTTAGCAACTGACACCACTATAAAGTATAGGCACAACTAGGGCACAAATTTCAAAATAGTGTTTACGTTTCTCCTCCTCTCTCTATGATGGACAGGGAGCCAAGATCATATTTTTTCAACATGATTTCAAACAGGGGTTGTTTAATAAAATTTGAATGAGTGGGGCAAAACAATCAGACTGCATTCAGAGGCATTCAGACTGCAAAACCCAGACATGTTTAAAATATATTAGAACTTTTTGCAATATGATGGGAATAGGGCCTGTGGAATAAAATGAGCAGGAGTTCATGGTTCCCCCCAAGTGCCTCAGGCTGTGGTCAGCATGATATTCAGGGGGGGGGACCTAGTGAAATCCTTCATAAGACAGACCCCCTAGGGTCAAACATGATTTGATTTTATTGCGTCGGTTTAACATTTTTGTTGGGAGTGAGAGGATTTGAAATCGGGTATATTCCTATTTGTTGCATAAATAAAGTTGCGTTATCATGAATTTTTATTTGGCCTTTTTTGGGGGCTGAAGATAAGAAAAGTTGGCCGAAAGAAGACTTTGGATGGGCAAGTGTAATTTTATAAAAAATGTTTTACTGGTATTGGTTTAATTGCCCCCTATTATTATTATTGGGAAAGGTAGGGTTATTTATCTAATAGGGTGTGACTAAAGGATTGCCACGTGAGGGAGAGAAGGGGGGGGAGTCATACCACTAATTAGGGATGTGGACAATGGCATTTCCACCCCCACTTGTGTTTAATTATTAAGAGCTTCCTCCTGCCATCCATTGGTGGGGAAAGCTATGTCACTCCCTCAGAATAATGATAATTGGGCCCTGAACCTCTGCCTACAGGTGGGGGCCGAGGTTCTCCCCCTGATAATTATTATTACAACAAAGGGTGGTGGCTCGGGAGAAACTACGTCCTACACAAATAAATATTATAAGAGCACCCACATGTTGACCACGAGTGGGTGGAACGAGGGGGCTATGTCCTGCCCCATATTATTTCACAGGCTTCAATGGCTGCCCACTTGCTAGTTGTAAATGAAATATGTCAAGATCAATAAATGAAGCATAACACATATATACGACTCGAGCAGAAACGCTTTCATAAATAATAGCTTCCACTGCAAAGTAAAATACATCATATCCACAGAAATGTATTCTTTTACAGGTGGATGTTTGAATCTACAAGGTAAACAAAGTACGTGTTGACAGGATAGCTGGATTATTATCATTATTAGAAGCCAAGTATTAAGGATTGCCAATGACAACGGACAAAAAAAAACGTAGATAGCGCACTGCACGCAACACACAATATGTAAATCTAGCTACTAACGACATATTGGTAGCACTTGATCCCATGGCAACAGAATTTAAATTCCAGACTAAATATGGATTTTATTCAAGATTAATATACACATTATGTTCGAATAGAACACAGTCATTCAGAACTAGGACCTCATCTTCTATCCCACTTACACCCACAACCTGATATTGCTTCCATCTAGCTCCCTGAATGAAAATATCTCAATGAATTAACGTTTCGCGTGCCGGAGTCACATCCGCAACTCAACTCAAGGATGAGAATATAATCTGTTACAAGGTGCAGTGATGGCTGGATAATTTTACCTATGCACTAACCTAGGTTTCAAAAACTCAGAATGCTGAAGAACAATACGAAACACAATGCACACTGGTATGTTTAAGCTGAAGATAGATTTTTTTAAATTTCTTCAAATATCCATAATTCATTCAATATTACAGGTCGCTTTTTTGATCTGTATTATGGTTAGTTAATATTAATATTAACCCCTTAAGGCCCGGACTATTTTTGCGATGTTGTACATTTGCGACCAGGAATATTTTTACACTTTTCTGGTGTTTGTGTTTGGCTGTAATTTTCCGCTCTCTCATTTACTGTTCCCATACAAATTATATATTGTTTTTTTCAGGACAAAAGGGGCTTTCTTTACATACCATTATTTATATAATCTCATGTAATTTAATTTTTTTAAAATGAAAAAATATGATGAAAAATTGAAAAAAATACATTTTTTTTTTACTTTTACTTGAAAAATCTTTTACTCATCTACAAAAGCGAATGAAAAAAACTGCTAAATAGATTCAAAATGTTGTCCTGAGTTTAAAAATACCCAGTGTTTACCTGCTTTTTTGCACGTTATAGGGCTATAAGTACAAGTAGGATATTGCGGTTTCAAAACATACATTTTTAAAATGTATCAATAGTGACATTGTAACACTATTATCTGTCATAAATCTCTGAATAACACCCCACATGTACATATTTCTTTTTAAAGTAGACAACAGAGGGTATTCAATATGGGGTATGTCCAGACTTTTTTAGTAGCCACTTAGTCGCAAACACTGGCCAAAGTTAGCGTTCATATTGGTTTGTGTGTGAAAAAAGTAAAAAACTAAATTGAACGCTAATTTTGGCCAGTGTTTGTGGTTACTAAAAAAGACTGGACATACACCATTTGCAATACCTTGGGTTGTCTTCTTTTGCAAATGGTATGCCATCATGGAGGTAATTCTTATTCCTGGGCTACCATATGCTCTCAAAGGCAACATAACCAACCTGGCCATTTTCAATGTAAAAATATCTGACCCATATATTTGACCCTGTAACTTCCAAAAACGCTATAAAACATGTACATGGGGGGTACTGTTATACTCAGGAGACCTTGATGAACACAAATATTAGTGTTTCAAAACTGAAAAACGTATCACAACAATTATATCATCAGTAAAAGTGCTGTTTGTGTGTGAAAAATGCAAAAAAAGGTCACTTTCACTGACAATATCATCGCTGTGATATGTTTTACTGTTTTGAATCACTAATATTTGTGTTCCGCGAAGTCTCCCGAGTAAAACAATACCCTCCATGTACAGGTTTTAGGGTGTCATAGAAAGTTACAGGGTAAAATACAATGCTAGCAAATTAAATTCTCTGGCCTTTTGGCCTGGGTTGGCAGGCAGGTCCCTCAAATTGCAATCAATAAAATTACTTAATTATGTAAAAAATTACATAAATACGCACGCATAATTTAAATATATATGCATATTTATTTGAAGTCTACGTGTATATTTATATAATTATTAATGTAATTTTGTATATGGACATATGTATATTTCGTATTATTTTTATTTATTTATATATACATATATATACAATTTTATTCTAAGTGTATTTTGATATAGATATACATATAAATATATATTAATATCAAAATACAGTTAGAATAAAATTTCATATAGATATATAATTTTTTAAATTTTTATTAGTTTTACATTTTTTTATTTAAATTACTTATTCTTTGTATTTTATAATTATATATATATATAAACTATATAATATATACATGTGTAATTTAATTATAAGTGTATTTTTAAATTAATATATGTACATATTAATATAAAAATACACTTAATATGACATTATATATGATATATAGACATATTATATAGATATAATATGTCTATATATCATATATATAAATATATATATATATATATACACACATACATACATACACACACACACACACACTTTTTTTTTAAATTAACTTTAATTTTTATTTTTATTTTTCACTAGCAGGGAGACTGCCTGTCAGCACAGGCAGTCCCCCTGCAGGCAGACACATGGACACCTATTGTGACCATGTGATTGTTGTGTTGAGCGATCACATGGCCCCAGGGGTCCTAATCCGCTATGGGGAGATTGTCTGGGCTGCAGGCAGTCTCCCCACACCGGGAGCACCGCTGATCGCCGCTGGGGGAACGACGGCGATCGGATAAGTACATTGGACCGTTAGGTCGGTTCAGGACCGTCACCGGTCAGCAATGTAAAAATGCCAATGACGCTCCTGAACCGTCCTCGGTCCTTAAGGGGTTAAAATACTTGATGGCCATGTATATTTTATTTTGTGCCATAAATTAAATGTATTTGCAAAGTACTTTATTCACTAAACCTGTATCCTGCAACTGAGGAGATTTCTCTCAAAGGTTAAAGGTCTGTAATAAATACGATGAGAAGGACTAACAAACAGATTTGGTAATGTTTTGTAGAGTCCTATTTTTAAAAAGCTTAGGTTCATAACTGATAAAACTAACCATGCTGGTCTATTGCGTGGGCGACTCTCGTTTGTCAGTTGCACTAATTGGTAAAATATATAATCTGTAATTAATGTGTTATCAGCTCAATTCTTTGTAATCATAGCACGTTTTTATTTTCAGTTGTGTTGTATTATAGCCCAATGTAATAATAATAATAATAATATTAACCCAAAAGTGGCACTGTAGGCACTAAAACTATTTCATCTTATTGAATTGGTTATGATGCCTGGAGTCTCATGGCACTATCCCTTCATCCACCATTTTTGAGCAGTTTAACATTAAATAAGGGTCCCTTACTAGAGATGTGTGTAAGGCAGAGATTACACACTTCCTGGTAGCCATACCAATTCATACCAACAATGAGCTCTGTGATAGGCAGACTGCGGTCAGCTGAAACTCTCAGCCAATCAAAGCTGCACATTGTTGTTTAGGCCGTGCAGAACCGAGGGGATGGTCTGATAGGGACTCTAGTTTAGCATAAAAACATTAAAAACTTTATAACACTGAATTCATTTTACACGTATATTCTGGTTGTGCCGGATTACCTGACTTACAGTACAAGTTAGAAAGATATAAACAAACATATTTGGTATTAAAAAGGTTAATGAAAAGAAAAGATGTACAACACGTAACTAGTTTTAGTTTGCCATTGGTTGTGCAAAAAGCAATATGGCTACATTATCAGTACAATTCCATCCAACCGGGCAAATTTCAATGATAGGCTCAGAGTTAGCCCTGCCCCTTGCGCTCTCAGCCTGTCATTGCCCTCCAAGGTGGAAACAATTACAATAATGTGGAATTATATTGTCCACATTATAAGTATGAGTGCCGGCGGTGGGGGGGGAGGTGTCATGGGTGCCATGAAATGCTCTATTGCGTGTCAAACCGTCCCAAATACCATGCCAAAAAATAATCAAGACCAGCTGAAGTTATGGTGCTTACAGTGTCTCTTCTAAACATTACAAGATACGGGGGTTTTTTTAAGAAAAAAAAAAAAAACCTAAACTTGGGACACAGGGACAAGGGCCTATATCAGATTGCAGCACATTTAAGCATCTGGAAAAGTTCACAAACCCAGTACTATCGATTTACCGCTGTCTCCATAACTGCCATCAGGGATCATAGCGGTTTCAGTTTATAGTCGGATGGACATTGCTTTACACTCCGTTACATTAAATACAATATCTCTTGGCCTCGTCTATTGCTACATTAACAGAGATAAAGTGACACACCTGCACTCTGAGGCTCAAAAAAAGTGTTTCATGAGGGAAAAAAATGTTGTTACTTTTTACCAACTGAATTTCCCAATTTTAAAAATTAGGAAAGAGAATAAAAATCCTACTATATTCCGTGCTATGATTGAAATTATTTTACCAGACTAGATATCACTTACTTCCATTATCCTTCCCGTGTCTTTTTAAAGGTTCCATTTATGGCCCAGTATCTCACACCTGGACTGTGTAGATCTGTGTATTTACTAAGCTTTCGAGATACAATTTGCATGTTGTTTCATTTTGGTTAGAAATGCTATTTTTAGACTGGAGAAAAAGAGCAACTCCCAAACACGTGCGGTCATTCTGTTACACCAAAAGAGAGCACTTCAATGAAATGAAGCAGTCTGGGTGCCTATAGCGTCCTTTTAATTATTGGGGACACAGAATCAATCAAACGTTTCAATATTAAGCAATATTAATTCCTCACTCTCCCTTCCTTTGTTTGTTTTACCCCCTCCTTGTATCATAGATTGTTAGCTCACAAGACATTTAGCTTAGTGCACTGTATAACAGGGCTATAAATAAATGTGTGCACCTGAAGCATTATGGGATGGCAAAGTCTCTGCGATGCAGACGTTTTTTGTTTTTATTTAACTTCCCTCTGTTTTGTTATTCATTGTGGTAAATTCTGCAATGGTGCTTACTGGGGTGAAGGACACTTTTAATTTTAAAATAGAACAAAATTATGCAAAACAAATAAACCAATGAATATAAAGACGATACCCCATTTGAAGTATTTACTATAAACACACAGGCTTTGAAGTTTCTATATTCATTATGGAGCTTAAATGTCCTACATCAGTATTACAGGTGGTCCTTGTTTTGCCACCTACCTATTTTATGATGGTTCGCATTTACGACCAGCTCTTTCGCGGGGTGGTAAGTGCAAGCCGTCGTGGGAATTAGAGGGATTTCCTGCTCTGCTGCATTCGTCTTTGTTCTGGGAAAAATTTCCCTGAACATAGATTAGAGGGATTCGCTGCTCTGGTGCGTTCGTCTATGTTCTGTGAAATTTCCCCAAACATAGACAAACGCACCAGAGCAGGGAATCCCTTAACTCCTCACTTACCAACCAATTTGTTCTACGACTGGGTCGTAGGAACGGAACCCGGTAGTTAAGGGAGAAGTACCTGTAAAACTTAAAGGAACAATATAGCATTAGGAATACAAACAGAATATAAACATGTATTCCGCTCCTGTAAATGTTTAGGTTTCTGGCCCCATTGGTATCTTGAGAAAAGTTAGATTTACTTACCCTCCCCCCATCATGCTGCTTTCACTGCAGCTATCCAGCCTCCTGGTCTGAGATCATCAATCTTTTTGATCTCAGCCAATCCAATGAATCCCCATACTCAAGTATTGGAAGGCCATTGTGCATGCGTGGCAAATCCATTCTAAGAGCAATATTTGATGGAAAACAGAGTTTGACTCAGTTCTAAACAGGGAATCACCTCTAATGGCTGTCTGGAAGACATGGATTTAACCTCGAAATGTGAACATTGCAATGTTTGATGCATACTTGACCTACTTCTAATTGTTCCAATAATTTCTTAAATAAATATGTATTCTAAGCACTGGAGGTTTTTTTGAGTGTGCATGGATTCTATCTACCTCACAGTAAAATATGTTAAAAGCACATAAAACAAAAACATTCACAATAACGAACTGCTTCTAAAGTGTGTGGGAGCCTGGAGTGTCCCTTTAATAATATAAACCCACCCAGTATAACTGTAACCTAACCTACACAGTGCATCTAATGTGTGTGGGAGCCTGGAGTGTCCCTTTAATGATATAAACCCACCCAGTATAACTAACTGTAACCTAACCTACACAGTGCACCTAACGTGTGTGGGAGCATGGAGTGTCCCTTTAATAATATAAACCCACCCAGTATAACTCACTGTAACCTAACCTAAACAGTGCACCTAACGTGTGTGGGAGTCTGGAGTGTTCCTTTAATAATATAAACCCCCCCAGTATAACTATAAGCTAACATACACAGTGCACCTAACGTATGTGGAAGCCTGGAGTGTCCCTTTAATAATATAAACCCACCCAGTATAACTAACTGTAACCTAACCTACACAGTGCATCTAATGTGTGTGGGAGCCTGGAGTGTCCCTTTAATAATATAAACCCACCCAGTATAACTAACTGTAACCTAACCTACACAGTGCATCTAACGTGTGTGGGAGCCTGGAGTGTCCCTTAATAATATAAACCCACCCAGTATAACTAACTGTAACCTAACCTACACAGTGCACCTAACGTGTGTGGGAGCCTGGAGTGTCCCTTTAATAATATAGACCCACCTAGTATAACTAACTGTAACCTAACTTACACAGTGCACCTAACGTGTGTGGCAGCCTGGAGTGTCCCTTTATTAATATAAACCCACCCAGTATAACTAACTGTAACCTAACCTACACAGTGCACCTAACGTGTGTGGGAGCCTGGAGTGTTCCTTTAATAATATAAACCCACCCAGTATAACTAACTGTAACCTAACCTACACAGTGCACCTAACGTGTGTGGGAGCCTGGAGTGTCCCTTTAATAATATAAACCCACCCAGTATAACTGTAACCTAACCAACACAGTGCACCTAACGTGTGTGGGAAACTGGAGTGTCCCTTTAATAATATAAACCCACCCAGTATAACTGTAACCTAACCTACACAGTGTACCTAACGTGTGTTAGGAGCCTGGCGTGCCCCTTTAATAATATAAACCCACCCAGTATAACTAACTGTAACCTAACCTGCACAGTGCACCTAACGTGTGTGGGAGCCTGGAGTGCCCCTTGAATAATATAAACCCACCCAGTATAACTAACTGTAACCTAACCTACACAGTGCACCTAACGTGTGTGGAAGCCTGGAGTGTCCCTATAATAATATAAACCCACTCAGTATAACTAACTGTAACCTAACCCACACAGTGCATCTAACGTGTGTGGGAGCCTGGAGTGTCCCTTTAATAATATAAACCCACCCAGTATAACTGTATCCTAACCTACACAGTGCATCTAACGTGTGTGGGAGCCTGGAGTGTCCCTTTAATAATATAAACCCACCCAGTATAACTAACTCTAACGTAACCTACACAGTGCATCTAACGTGTGTGGGAGCCTGGAGTGTCCCTTTAATAATATAAACCCTCCCAGTATAACTAACTGTAACCTAAACTACACCGTGCACCTAATGTGTGTGGGAGCCTTGAGTGTCCCTTTAATAATATAAACCCACCCAGTATAACTAACTGTAACCTAACCTACACAGTGCATCTAACGTGTGTGGGAGCCTGGAGTGTCCCTTTAATAATATAAACCCACCCAGTATAACTCACTGTAACCTAACCTACACAGTGCATCTAACGTGTGTGGGAGCCTGGTGTGTCCCTTTAACAATATAAACCCACCCAGTATAACTAACTGTAACTTAACCTACAGCTAAAGACCTAACGCGGTGTGGGAACCTGAGTGTACCTTTTAATAATATAAACCCACCCAGTATAACTGTAACTCCAACCTACACAGTGCATCTAACGGTGTGGGAGCCTGAGTAACCCTTTTAATAATATAAACCCACCCCAGTATAACTAACTGTAACTCCAACCTGGCTACAGTGCATCTTAACCTGTGTAAGCCTGGAGTGTCCCTTTATCAGATTAATATAAACCCACCCAGTATAACTGTAACCTTAACCTGTGTGGGTTCTATAAGTCCTTTTACATATAAACCCACCCAGTATAACTGTAAACCAACCTACAGTGCATCTTAATGTGTGTGGAGCCTGGAGTGTCCCTTTAATAATATAAAGCCACCCAGTATAACTAACTGTAACCTAACCTACACAGTGCATCTAACGTGTGTGGGAGCCTGGAGTGTCCCTTTAATAATATAAACCCACCCAGTATAACTAACTGTAACCTAACCTACACAGTGCATCTAACGTGTGTGGGAGCCTGGAATGTCCCTTTAATAATATAAACCCACCCAGTATAACTAACTGTAATCTAACCTACACAGTGCATCTAACGTGTGTGAGATTCTGGAGTGCTGCAGTAAATAAAAGCTGTAGAATTACACTTTTTATCGATTTATTGATCGGGAATGCTTCTGCGACAAGGAAGTGTTCTCGGACTATAACCTTTGCTCAGTTCAGTCAATGGATCATGAATGATCAGATATTCGGGCATTTATACCAAGATGTTTATCTACTCAGTAAATAGTTACAGCAGTGATGTGCTGGAGAATATGCTGGTGCTAAATAATAATATACAAATAAGAAACAGACAAAAAAAACAAAAACCTGCAAAACAGTCTAAAACACCCAATGGGAGGTGGGGAGTCATAAGAAAATCTTCTTAGATATCACATATTATTGGGGTAAATAAATAACAAAATATAGATAGAAAGTAAACAAGTATTGTCAAACACTCTATGTTACTTCTATTTACATGTTTCTTTGTGGCACACTTGGATAAAACCCTCGGACGATACAAAAAGATACACGTTAAGGTCTCCGAGTCTGTTCTTAGACCCTGCTGTCCTCCTCCAAGCTACATTTAGTTTTGTTTTTATTTCAATAAAGTATTTCGTTTGCCCCACAGTCCTGAAGTTATTTGAATCCCAAAAGTGAATTCCACCTTCAAATATATTCAGAATACACGAGACTGCAGTGAATTGCAAACTAGACTTGGCTTCAAGTAGTAAGACTGCATCTATAGCGTTTGAGCATGTGAGAATCTTTATAAAATGGCACTTATTGCCTATATTTTTAAATACAATTTGCAGTTCTATAAATGTGGTGTTTAGTGAATACACCTTAAAGGGACACTATAGTCACCAGAACAACTACAGCTTAATGTAGCTGTTCTGGTGAGTATAGTCATTACCTTCAGGCATTTTTATGCAAACAGTGCCTTTTCAGAGACACCCCTAGAGACACCTCCAAGTGGCCACTCCTGAAATGACCACTGGAGGTGCTTCCTGGCTCAGTGCTGCATAGTAGACAGCACTGCCGTTAAGCGTCCCACGCTCTGCATGTGGAGGCTGAATTTTCCTCATAGAGATGCATTGATTCAATGCATCTCTACGAGGAGGTGCTGATTGGCCAAAACTGCATTTGGCCCCCGCAACCCTATGCGAAAGCATTGGATTGGTTAAAATGCGGCAATTCTGATGATGTCATCAAGGGGCGGGACCAGCGCCAGCAGACACATGGAAAGCTGAAAATAAGGTGAGTTTTAACCCATCCTGAGGGGATAAGTGAGGGCAAGCCACATACATGTTTGTGTACCTTTAAGATGTTCTCTGTATCGTGTGACCTTGTTTGTATGTCTCCTACTAAACTCCTTAGTAAACAATCAAAACATTAAATATGCAAAATGTCACCCATCAATAGAACAAAAAATTCTGTGGGTCTATTTTGTCAGCCATTCCACCATTTACATCAACATATATTTTATCTGGAGAGTCTCATCGTCACTAGTTCTGAGCACAGAAAGTTCTCACTAGCTTCGGTCAGCATTAGTTAGAGCTAGGTCAAACTTTCAAGACTTATTCCAAGCCCTATGAACACTCTAGTGATTTGAAGAAGTCATGGTGCTGGGGGTTTCATTTTGAACCATTACACAAACACAGAGATATACAATGTAGCACATTGCTGCTGGATGTGTAACTCTACATCAGCATTGGTAGCTATCCTGGAACGAGAGGTCCATGCCGGCTAGTGTTAATTCTGTGCATATTGGGGGTCAATCGTCACTACATGTATCATTTTGGAGACAAATGAAAAATGGCGGGATGCTTCCCCCTCCTCCCCCATAGTCATCCCTTAGCCCATCCTCCAGGGGAGGGATGTTATTTGCATGGTTAGCAGGGAATAAAAGACTGGAGTTTCTGAATCTTTTCTCCAGATGAGAATATATTTCACAAACATATTACCTCACTTGGAAAAAGTCAGCTGCCTTCTGTCATAATAAAAGCATTCTGCTCCCTCTTTCAAACATTTGCCTGAATTTTGATCTTTGCGTGGTCTCTTGGGGCAACCTCAGCTATATAGTCATGGTTACATGATAAAACGACTGGCTGCTG
The DNA here is from genome assembly GCA_933207985.1 of Pelobates cultripes. Lineage (NCBI taxonomy): Eukaryota > Metazoa > Chordata > Amphibia > Anura > Pelobatidae > Pelobates > Pelobates cultripes. The sequence goes on along the minus strand of OW240916.1, from coordinate 317,080,069 downwards.
AATGTTTCACTTTGAGAGGACCTTTACTGAGAATACTTGCAAAGTTATATTCTCTGTAATATCGTGTTAAAACAAACATAGCAGCTATGGAATTGTGATCATATGCAACAAACCTTAACAGTAAAAGATACTGTATTGTTAGATATGTGCCTACATTGGCACAGCTCTATCCATTACTAGTACATTAGAGCTTTAGTATAACAAAGTGTTGAGTTATAGTCTGTCTTGTTTGTTTGTTTTTGTATAAATTTATTGTATGATTTATCATTCACACCAAATAACAGCTTAAGGGAGAAAATCCACACATTTATACACACAAACTCCAATATTAAAGGATTACTCCAAGCATCATAACTACCAGATCCCACTGTAGTGGTTAGGATACCAGGAGTGTACTGGCTCGTTTCCCAGTAATGGGGCAAACCGTTTTGCACAAAGGCTCCTCCAGTGGCGAGTGACAGGAGACAATACCCCCGGCTATATAATGTTTGTGTCAGCTGAGTGCTCTCAGCCAATGAATGCAACTCTCTACAAAGAAATATGCACAGAATTGACGTTAACCAAACTGGAACAATTGTTCCGGGCTAGCTAATGACGCCCAATGACCCTACTGGAGGTGGAGTTACACTTCCAGCAGCCAAGGGCTTAAACTCTGTATATGATGCATTTCATATGGAAATGCAGCACATATAGACTCCAGGCACCATGATAACTTTAAATCATGGATGTGGTTATGGTACTTAGAGTAGCTCATTAAACCACCAAGACACTGAAAGATATTGTACTAAAAGTGTTTTTCTAAAACGATCCATAGAAATAAACCAGTTCTTGGCCTAAAGACTTGGTTGCAGCTTACATTACCTGCCCTGAAATAAAGGACAAAGAAAAATAATCCATTGGTCCAAAGCGTCAGGTTAAAGCTTCTGTTAAGTCAGTTGACCAGCGTCTTTTGGTAGCATTTGGACAAGCTTGACTTTGTTGATAAGAGACCTGTATCTAATCTTACAGCTCAAATACATAAGACAAACTGAACTTCTTCCAAGGTCAATAACCTCAGTGCCATAAAGTTGGGCAACATCCATATACTGTAGGAGATAGATATATATATACACACATACACACACACACACACACACACACACATATACACACACTTCTTTCATGATTACTTTATTACGACATTTAAAAAGGGACTCTCTCCTTTGAAAATGTCATTCCATCTGACTGAATTTTAAAAACTATCAACATTAATATAAAGTGTTTTTTGGGGTTTTTTTTTACAGCAGAATAGTTGTTATATTATATAGAATATGTACTTGGGGTTTAGTATTACCACATCGCTTACTCTTTCACTCAAACAGCAACCATTCAAATCTTATCTGATTATCTTGACTTAAATGTGGATTAATCAGTAACATCTGAAACGATATTTCCACCTCACTCTAAACCCTCTTAAAACAAAAGCCATAAAACAAGATTTAGGTCTGTTTTGGAAAGAAATATGCATTCGGATTCTCACTGGTGTATTATACTATAAACGATTTATATTATTCCTCTAAAACAGACTCACTGCAATTTAGATTAACCCCTTAAGGACCAAACTTCTGGAATAAAAGGGAATCATGACATGTCACACACGTCATGTGTCCTTAAGGGGTTAAAAAGACACTGTAAGCAAATATAAACTTTACTAATCAAACGTTGGCATCAGTGAGACCGTTAATACGGGTCCTTCAATATAGTTAGAGAATTAGTAAAACATTTTATTGAATAAAATATTATGATCAGCATCAGCGTATGAGTCTCCCTACATCTTTAATGTTTATTTTTATTATCTCCATTTGGTTTTACACTCATATTACACACGTACTAACATAAAACCATCAGTTTAAATTACCTGCTGGACTTACAATGAGAGGGGTGCGTGGTTGGATGAGCTACTAAATTCTAAAAATGCTCTATGTAGTTTTTATTTGGGTAGAATGTATTATACATTTACATACACCCAAATATACATGTACCATAATGCACTGAAGTGTAAGATTACTCCATGGTCTTTCGATAAGTTAGTATTTCCAAACACGACTAGATTATAATTAAAATGTGTGTGTAGGAGTACATTCATAAACATTACTGCACAACTGACAAGGCAGACAATCATGTGGAAAAGAGAAGAATATTTACGATCGTTTCGGGGGGTGTTTAAAAAGGAAAAAAAACAAACATGAATCTATGAAATAGTCAACCTGTGGATTTAAGAACATCTTACTAGATTCAGATAATGTAATCAGAGAATAACATGCATTGAGGCTTTACATATTGGTGCTGTATATACACTTAGTGTCAATCCAAGTCTATCATTTATAACATAAAATGTGAATAGACGCATATTTGAGTTATTTTCCATTTCACGGTATGTTTAGGATTGTAGGAATATTGTCCGTTTTATTGCCATCACTGCAGTAAACTGTAAAGGCTCCCAAAATATTTGCGGTTTTCGCCATCCATATGGGAGACTTTCTATGAACTCGCTACAACTTGTAAGTTCCATTACACATGTTCCTTAATAAAGACATCACTCCTGGACTATGGCGTGTCTACACATCTACATCCACACATACTAAATTAAACAGAAACATGTAAAATGGTAACAAGTAAACCAACATTTGCCATTAAAGGATGGTGGTATGGGACTGATTGAAGAGGGTGTTTTGTTAAACTAGCCACTGCAGACTGGACAAAGATTGTTGTACCAAGAACCAATCGTCCAAGCAATTTAGAACACAATATCCTAATATTTGTACTATTATCGTATTCAGTATGCTGTCCAATTTAAAACCCTACACACTAAACTGATTACCAGGTTTTGCTTACAAAAGTGTTTTCGATTTGCAATTCATAGAGATTTTATGATATAAATAGATGCTTTGTAAGCTACTTCCTCACACTCCCAAAGATAAAATTTGTTTTTCAAATAATATGCGTACAAATAGTAAGAGGGGAAATTAATGATCAGAGAATATTGTTAAAATGAAGACAAAATATGAAAAATAGTAAAGTTTTTTTTTTATTTTTTTTTTAAATTTAAACAATTAGGTTAAATGTATCCCTTAGTGCCATATCCTTAAGGCCAGATTTACCCTCTCTACTGCCCCAAGGTCAGTGTTCTCAATGCGCCCCAGGCCGCTATATATATGAAGCTTGTGTGCCTGGGTGTGTGTGCGTGTGTGCCTGGGTGTGTGTGTGATTGGATGGATGAATGAGAGTAGATTGTGGCTAAAGTGTATGAATGTGACAGTGTGAGTGGGTATGACTGGGAGGTAAAATGGGACTATATCACTGGTGTTTATAGGGAATATGATCAGTTCAGAGAATGTGGCTGTTTTGGTGGCTGGATGATAATGTGTATGTATTCGTCTGGAGTGTTAATGAGTGCATATGTTTGATCGGCGTATTTGTGTAGAGTGCTAGTATGTGAATATAGTGATGTCTTGCTTAAAGTGCCAGTGTGTGTGTGTGTGTGTCTGCGTGTGTGTGTAGGAGCATATTTGTGTGAAAGTTTTAGTGTGCATGTATAAGTGTTAGTGCACCGTGTTTCCAATTTCCCATTTGCTGCTCTTTATCTCTCTCCATGCCCCCTTTTTTAAATTTATGTCCCCCACACGTGTCCCTCTCCACCTTTCCCCAATTATGCCCTTCTCCCCATAACATTCCCTTTCTCCAATTGTTGTCTCTTCTTGCCCCCTTTCCCTTACTTGTTACCCTCTTCTTTCCCCCACCTGTCACTTATTCCTCTCTTGATGCACAACAGAAGAACTGAAATGTAGAGGATTTTAATAAATTCTACGCAGTCCATATTGGTCATACATGCAGGAAGAGCACGTTGTATGCGTGTGGCTTAGTGTTACATTTATGAAATGTTTGTAATATTGTTTCACTGGATTGCAATGTCAATACATTTATATATTTCAGAAAAACAGAGAAAAGGTGGCGCTAAAATCTAATAAAATATAAGAAATAAAACCCTAAGGTGATTGCGCACACATTGGTAAATGGTTTTCTTGTTTTACAATGTACAATCCCTAGGTTCTATAAATATAAAAAAAGCAGTTTAAAAGACAGAGAGGTCTGTCACAGGCCCCTAGAGCCACCTAGAACATTTCATTTCAATGAAGTGGCCTGGAAGCAGTGGTCCCATATGTTTGACCCTTCACGGTAAAACACTGTTGTTTTGTAGAAAGGGCAATGTTTAGCTTAAATGGTTACACATGCCCCTGGTGGCTGCCATACTGAGGCGCAGCTTCAAGGATTTATTAAATCACGTGACACTGCAGCTCATAGGAAAGCATTGGGTAAGGAGGACTGGATTACACCAGCGATTCATTAACCATTGAGGGAGGCAGAGAAACCAACAGTGTCAAGGTGGTCACAGAGCTGGAAAAAGTTAAGTAAAAATGATTTTTTATTATTTTAATGGTAGTGGGGGGTTGAGCCTAAATTTAACTAGTGACAGAGGCACTATAACATTAGAAATACAGGTATGGATTACAAACACTTTAATATTACTATAAGTGTGTCCATGCACAATAAAGGCCTCACTGATACCATGTCTGCAATCAGATAAAGTCATTTTATTTATATTAAGCCAGACACCAGAGGAATTGACACCCCATTTTAATACATTATATATTTTTGCAATTATTAAAGTCATCCCCAAATTTCTGCAGCTGTAAGAAGACCATTCCCTGACCAGGAAGAGACTCCGGAAGAGACCAACCACCAAGATCCATGTTGGACAAAATAACCCCAAAAAAAGAAGGAAATGTAACTCCTCCCTTGATGTGTCCGAGGGGCTGGATTAGTGGTGTGTGATTCCATTAGAAGCCGCACCGGGCAATGATACAAAGAGTCAATATACAGCTTTATTGCCACACTTTTTGGCAGTCTTTGTACTTCTTTCCATTTTTACTATAGAAGTGCTGCCCCTAGATACAGATTAAAACTCCAATTACAAAGTCAGAAGGAAGGTGTAGCTGTAGATCATCAGCTCATAAACTCTAACGTCTTTTCCATTTCTCACAGTAATTACATAGCTAATCTGGGCCATGTCCTGTTACAAGAGTTATGAAGTGCTGATAAAATCCTCAGTATGGAAAATAAATATGACTGCATTTGCCCTGGTCCTTCTAGAAATGCTATCAATCATCACCAGCACCACCTCCAATAGTCTGGAATCCATGGGACAATCTGATTGGAGCCGCTGTCCTGACATCTCTTTATTTCCGTCTGGTATCGCCCTTCACTTATAATGGCACTACAGATCCTGTCTAGAGTGCTTCAACTTGTGGCAGGCCAGCTACAGGGACAGTCCTCTCCTGGTCAGATGCAACTGAGCTGCATAATATATTGCAAACTTCGTTATCAGCGAAATACAGATTGGCTGCTCATTAGATTGTCTGCTTCCTAATTTATACAAAATTGTGTCAAGCATAAAAAGTTAATCAGGTAAAAGGTATCTCCTCTTCAGTGTGGTAATTCATATGATCCATGTATTTGAACGGTCGTTCTCTGTATTCTCTTGCAACCAGTTGTTTTGGCTCTCTGTAAGATAAAAATACCTCCTGCTCGCTGTTCCTTAAGAAACATCAGCTATATCTCAATGACAAGGCCTAAAAAAACTTGTGAAGAGGGAGCATGACTGTATTTTGGATTAGGACCACCCTTTTGGTTCGGATCAGACGGACGTGTCATTGCAGAGAGCATGTAAATCATTTGTAAAAGATGAGCTAAAATTAGCTTGAGAACAGAGCAGGGACACACCGAAGGGCAAGCTATTTTAACTTTTGCTCGTTCTCAGTATTCGTTTGCCCCCGTTTCTTTTGCTCTCCATTTGATCCATGTGGCAACAAGGATAATTGCCATTACAGCGTTTTATATTAATACAGAGTTTGCAGCCCACACCTTGTGATTGCAAGAAGGGATGGTCCGTCCACTCAAGGAAAACTCAAGAGTGTATAGAATATAGAGACCCACAATAAAATGTGTCCACTGTCCCTTCCAAAAATATAAAGATTCTTTATCTTCTTCTTCGATAAAATCATCCCATAGCCAGAGTGCAAAGGGCTCAAAGAATATCGGAGCCAAGGCAGAGCGCTTGTCATGTTTTCAGATACTTTACCAAGAGAAGAAAATGATCTGAAGGCTTGGTCTTAACTAATCATGTTAGAGGTTCATTGAATTCCTGTAGACTTTATAGGTGTACATATTTTGAAAGTCAAACAAAGAGCATTCTTCACGATGACTGGGTTTAAAGTGCTTTCAAACACAGAAATGACTTTTACTGAACAAATTGTGAGAACACCTTGACATTTCCTGCCATAAATGTCCCAGCCACAAGATAATTAAATAATTGTAAAAGTAGCTATTAATTTCAAGACGTGTTACGTTATATCTGTAGGGAAGAAATGTTTGTGGCAGAAATAGTGACTTTTGTTCCTAAAGAGGGACACTTGGAATGTATGGACCAGTCTGTCAATAATCCATTATTGCTAGTTACTAGAATGTTTATCTACTTCCAAACTTCATATACAAAAGGAATGTTCTAGCTATAGATAAATCATCATTTGTTTGCAGCAAGATGACTCTTTAGCAAATGTTAAAATACAACTAAAAAACATAATAAATAAATAATACATTAAGAACATGAGGGGGCTGAGGTGTCGAAAAGGCTTTCGGATAGGTTTTATGCCGCCAGCAACATTAGACCATTGTATTCAAATTAATGATATTTCAGGAGATTGAAGCAGCCAAAACGTTTGGAAAAGATTTCAGTGAGTAGGAAGTTCTATAAAAAAGAAAAAAAAGAAATCGCTCAAGAACAACAACAACACCACCACCAACACCACAGTAGAAAGAGAACCTTCTACAGTGAAAAGAGATTCTACAATCAGGACCAAACGATGATTCTTTTCACATATGAAACTGGTTTATGACAAGGTTTTAGAGGTCCTTATATCTCATGGAAAGACAGAAGACAGTGTTTTAAGAACAAAATAATTCTTAAAGGAACACTATAGTCCCCTAAATTACTTTAGCTAAATAAAACAGTTTTAGTGTATAGCTCATTCCCCTGCAATTGCACTGCTCAATTCACTGTCATTTAGGAGTTAAATCACTTTGTTTCTGTTTATGCAGCCCTAGCCACACCTCCCCTGGCTATGATTGACAGAGCCTGCATGAAAAAAAAAACTGGTTTCACTTTCAAACAGATGTAATTTACCTTAAATAATTGTATCTCAATCTCTAAATTGAACTTTAATCACATACAGGAGGCTCTTGCAGGGTCTAGCAAGCTATTAACATAGCAGGGGATAAGAAAATCTTAATTAAACAGAACTTGCAATAAAGAAAGCCTAAATAGGGCTCTCTTTACAGGAAGTGTTTATGGAAGGCTGTGCAAGTCACATGCAGGGAGGTGTGACTAGGGTTCATAAACAAAGGGATTTAACTCCTAAATGGCAGACTATTGAGCAGTGAGGCTGCAGGGGCATGTTCTATACACCAAAACTGCTTCATTAAGCTAAAGTTGTTCAGGTGACTATAGTGTCCCTTTAATCAAAATCAATATTACAAGAGACCCGAGACCTTAAAATGTGGGGACATGATCAAATTGTATTATGAATTGAAGGGTAAAAGAGAGGGATGAGAGGAAAGAAAAGGTAAGAGTGACTATGGGAGGAGATGTTCGAGAGTGGGAATGGTGGGGAGGAAATGTAAAAAGTGGGAGAGGTGGAAGAATGGAAAGGTAAGAGAGTCAGAGTGGTGGGGAGGAGAGGTTCCCAGCCCAGTCCTCAAGTCACAAAATTTGACCAGTATTTGTAAGTATCCCTAATGAAACATGAATGGAAAATGCCTAAATCAGGGACTGCTGGTGAATATCGAGGACAATGGTTGGAAAATCTGCACTAGTTTATACTAAATATCCATTATCTGCTATTTTTACCTTTTATTCTACAGTCAACTGCAGATTTTCCTTTTTTGATAACTTACAAATAAACACTATCCTTTCTGGTTTCTGGAAACCAAGTCGCCTTTGTTAGTTAATAATGTACCCGACACCTGGGTAAATGGCCATCCACCTTTCCAAATTCCAGTTGGCACAGCTTTGATAATGGCCAGCTGTTAGAGTTACCAATACATACATGCAATAGGATACATAAAGCGTCAACCCAAATGGTATCATAACCACAAAAACATGATGATACATTGCTTTTGTCAGACTTTGAGGACACCGGCTCAAAGAGAACGCCTGCGCCTGCTACAATAGCAAGACGAGAGGAAAAAACAAGCCTATTACTTCACACAGCATCCCTGGGGTCTGGAAGGCAATATTTGCCAATGTAATTTAGCATGTGTAATAGATATTCCAGTAAGTAAGGAAGTAAAATCCCAAAAACACCAAGACAGAAAATTGAATTATTCAATGGTTTCACATTACTTAACGTTTCATTTTCCTCTTTAGAGCAAGCGTGCAGACATTCCTCGGATCATTAGAATCACAGAACCAAGGCATTAAACATGTACAAGGATCACTTGGGAAAACACATAGTATGCAAAAAATAAATAAAAACATCTTCAACTAGATGTGAGTTATTCAGAGTACGATACTAAGATCAATGGAAGGTAAAATAAAATGTAAAAAAAAAAATTAAACTTAAAAATGTAACTTTAAAACGTTTTGCTTGTTAACCCCTTATGGACAAAGTTTGTTTTTTTTTGTTTGTTTTTTCAGATGCAATGCATTATGAACAGGGCTTTTTTTTTTAACCAATTTTATTATGGGTTAATTCTACAATAAGTTAATGTTGTTTAAGCACCACAACCACTACAGCATGCTGCAGTGATTATGGTGCCAGATTGTGATCCCCTCTATTATAAGTAGTAAGACACCTGGGTTCACCTCAGACAGAGAGCTTCTGGCTGCCCTGGAGGCAGTGGCGTACACATGACCCATGGGGCCCCGGTGCAAAAATTGATCCGAGGCCCCCCCGCGGGTCGGGGCCGCAACACATGGCGGCGGGCACCTGGTCGCAGGGCTGGGACCCCGCAAATGCGTTATACTGCACACACACCTAAAGGACCACTACACCTCAATGAAGTGGTCTGGGTGCCAGGTCCCTCTAGTTTTAACCCTGCAGCTCAAAACATAGCTGTTTAAGAGAAACGACTATGTTTCACTGAGGGTTAATCCAGCCTCTGGTGGCTGTCTCATTGACAGCCGCTAGAGGAGATTCCGCGATTCTCACTGTGAAAATTACAGTGAGAAGACACTGAACGTCCATAGGGCCCGGGCCCCCTGCGACCCTGGTATGTACGCCACTGCCTGGAGGCTATAAGTGAGTTGGACCCAAGGTAAGAAGTCAAACCATTTTAAAAACAGTTTAAGCTACTTACAATGGGAAGCATGCACCAGGACACTTCTTGTAAAATAATCCCTACGGCATGCTATAATGGTTGTGGTGCGTGGAGTGTTGCTCTAATGACACCCATACATATTGCATATTGTGGGGGGGGGGGGTTAAACTACAAGTCAAGCTTTCTTCAAATGCCCTAAATGTAAACACAACATTAACTAGCCATAAAATGTAAAGAAATTTATTTTTAAATATTGAAAATATTTTTCTCAGTTCTGCTTATAAGAATTACTACGCATATAGAGCGTCAAAAAAGAAAAGAAAATTGATTTACTGACATTAGTTTTGATTGATAAAATGTGTGTGATTTCAAACGGACAAATATAATGCTATAGATACTGTGAAAGTCTTGGATTACGTGCTTTTACAACCTATACAATCCATTTTCCATTTATCAATACCACAAAGCATATATATATATATATATATATATATATATATATATATATACACACATTTTTTATCTGTTTCCATGGTGATTCGAGGAAATTCCATACACGCTAGAATCTCAATCTTAAAGTAGAATTCACCACTTGCAGATAACAGCACGGAATAAGGCACAGATGGGCAGCCAGAGCTCTCCTTGTGTCTTTTTTGTTTTTTAGCATTTCATCTGGAGATTGGTAGAAATAGAATAACTAAAGAGTTTACAATTTAAGGCCCTAACTCGAATAAAGAAGGTAGCAGTGTGTAGCACTTTGTGAAAAAGTATAAAACAAAATAAATGTGATTAATGGCAGAAAAACAAACACAAGTGTGATTACACATACAAATATACAAGCACATAATTGGCTGGAATCTTCATACACAAAGCAGTGTCAAGCTGTAAAAAGATATACGCAAAATAAAAATAATAGTGCAGTATGAAGTGCCAAAAACATGCTCACGTCCTGTAGAGCTACTACAAGCTCAAATATTTTCATTAAAGGTAGTATATACTCCTCAGACGGCCACTGGAGGTGCTTCCTGGCTCAGTAAGCAGCTCTGCCGTTCAGCGTCTCCACGCACTGCATGGGGACGCTGAATTTTCCTCATAGAGATGCATGGATTCAATGAATCTCTAGGACGAGGTACTGATTGGCCAAAACTGTTTGGCCCAGCCCCCTTGCCGCTTTTAGCCTTTCCAATGCTTTCCCTATGGGAAAGCTTTGGATTGGCTAAAAATCGGCAATTCTGATGATGTCATCAAAGGGCAGGGCCAGCACCGGAAGACCCGTGGAGAGCTGAAAATAAGGCGAGTTTTAACCCATTCTGAGGGGGATAAGTGGGGGCAAGCCACCTAAATGGTAGTTTTAACACTATAGGGTCAGGAATACATGTTTGTGTTCTGACCCTATAGTTTTCCTTTAAGATGTTCTCTGTATCATGTGACCTTGTTTGTATGTCTCCTACTAAACTCCTTAGTAAACATTAAATATGCAAAATGTCACCCATCACCCATGTCACCCATCAATAGAACTAAAAATTGGATTGGCTAAAAATTAGCAATTCTGATAATGTCACCAAGGGGGTGGGGCCAGTGGCTGCAGACCCTCACGGCGCTGGAAATACGTTTTTCATGCTTTTAAGGGTGGTAAAAGGAGGCCAAGCCACCTTAATGGTGGATTTTGCACTATAGGGTCAGGAATACATGTTTGCGTTCCTGACCCTATAATGTTCCTTTAATATGATTCCCAGGATTGTAACTGTGTCATTGGTCCTTTTCTATTCTATCTACATATATCGCTGAGTTATTACTTGGAACCACCTATTGTCTCTCGATGCACTATATCCTAAAACGGAGATTGTATAGTCTGTGCTGAAAATAGTCAAGCTTTCAGTAGCTCTATAAGACATGAGTGTGTTTTTGGGATATCTACTAAATTCCTACTGGTCACTTCATATTGCGCTATACTTTTATTTTGCTTACATATCTTTAAAGCATGACACTTCTGTGTATATGACTAATCCTATTATCCTAAACAACTCCAAAACCCATTGAAGACACACTGATAAAAATCTTTATAATCGGGGAAAAAAAACAAAAAACAAAAAAAAACAACAACTTGCTTTTCAAAGTACTTTTGCCCAGATAGATTTTCCGTCTTGAATTTTCTTTGGGTCATCATAATTCTAGCCTGTAGTCACGTGATTCTGATCAGTGTCAGCACTATTCTATGCAATCTAAGCACCATAATCACTACAGCACACTGTTCCCTGGTGCCGTCAAATGGTAAGTAGTCAAACCATGTTTGGCACCAGCTGATACTTTCAGCTGAACTAACACAGCCCCAGCATGTAGTGTAAATATAACACCCATAATGCGATGCATTTGAATGTCAGGAGACCCTGCACATACGTTAAAGAAGGAATTGCCAAAGGTGTATGCGTCAATACTGCACTTCCAAATCAGTTGCCGGAGTATAAAATGAGCACACCAGGGGCATCATGGACTGTAGACACTGCTCCCTCTTGGACATGCCGCCGAGTAAACTGTGATTTCTATAAACCTCTTCTGTACTTCTCATCCCAGTAAAACACATCAATAGGGTTTATTAGGATGAGGGATTGAGGAAATGTCACTTTCAGAGAAGTGACAGTTCCTCTTTAGACATTTTATTGATCATCATCAGTTACGTGTTAGAGTGCTCGTTTCTTGTGATGCGTTAAATCACAAGGCTTTCTTGGATGCTGTGTAACTGTACTCGTTTAAGACGTGCAAAACAAAGATAAAGAATCCAAAATCCAAATCCTAATTGCAGGGAAGGTTAGGAGACATTGCCAGATGTTCCCAATTTACAAATTCTGTTTGTATCCACATTTAAATATCTAATTCTGTTGCCGGTCAGTCTCCCGTCACTTTTTTAAAATTATTATTAATAATGTATTTTCTCGACCATCAATTTGCAGAGAAAGTCAGATAGGTTTTAGCATTCTTATCGGAGAAGGCACCTCGTTTTGAATCAGGATTCGTCTATGAAATGTTGCCAGTTTCCAGAATAGTGTGCGAGATTGACTAAAATGTTTCATCTTACAGCTTTATGTGACACACACACAGTCAGCATAGAATACGGTTAGAATACAGAATCCATAGCTCAGGTGGTTTGGAAGAATTTTCCTTCAGCATTGCCATTAGTCCGACTGATACTATATATTCATGACAAATAACACGACTAATGATCATTTCTACAGCCACTTGCCAGAGAGTTGTCAACAACATAAATGAATGTCAAAGTCTAAAATAATTTCATAAGTGCCCCCATTTCAGAGGCCAAAGGGTGACCTGGCAATATTCTGACAGTGAACGAGTCTGTCGGGTCTGGGTTCTCGACACAATCTTTCTGCTGTATTTATAAGGAACTGTGTGCAGGGAGAACAGGATGTCACAACCTTATAGTTGCAATTATAATACAATGTTTGTGTAAGGGGAGGAGTGAGGGGGGGCAGAGAGGGTGAGACAGGGAAGACAGGGATAGGGACCGCCTTACACCATAACCGTGTAAAACACCATGTGCGGGGAGACAGGGGACCTCCTTACACTATAACCATGAAATACACTGTGTACTGGGGGACAGGGGACCTCCTTACACCATAACCATTAAATACACTGTGTACTGGGGGACAGGGGACCTCCTTATACCAAAACCATTAAATACACGGTTTACTGAGGGACAGGGGACCTTCTTACACAATAACCATTAAATACACTGTGTACTGGGGGACAGGGGACCTCCTTACACCATAACCATTAAATACACTGTGTACTGGGGGACAGGGGACCTCCTTACACCATAACCATTAAATACACTGTGTACTGGGGAACAGGGGATCTCCTTACACAATAACCATTAAATACACTGTGTACTGGGGGACAGAGGACGTCCTTACACCATAACCGTGTAAAACACCATGTGCGGGGGAGACAGGGGACCTCCTTACACCATAACCATTAAATATATTGTTTACTGGGGGACAGGGGATCTCCTAACACCATAACCATTAAATACACTGTGTACTGGGGGACAGGGGACCTCCTCACACCAAAACCATTAAATACACGGTGTACTGGGGGACAGGGGACCTCCTTACACCATAACCATTAAATATATTGTTTACTGGGGGACAGGGGATCTCCTAACACCATAACCATTAAATACACTGTGTACTGGGTGACAGGGGACGTCCTTACACCATAACCATTAAATACACGGTGTACTGGGGGACAGGGGACCTCCTTACACCATAACCATTAAATATATTGTTTACTGGGGGACAGGGGATCTCCTAACACCATAACCATTAAATACACTGTGTACTGGGTGACAGGGGACGTCCTTACACCATAACCCAGGGCTTGACTAATTTGCTAAGAATCTAGAAGCCAGCAAAAAAAGTTTGGAGCCAGGTTTTTCAATGTCAAAAATACAATTCTTAAAGGGACACTATAATCGCCTGAACCACTTCAGTTTATGTAGTTGTTCTTGAGTCTATAACCTGTCCCTCCACACTTTTCTATGTAAACCCTGCCTTTTCAGAGAAGAGGCAATATTTACATTATGTCCTAGTAATACTTCTAGTGAAGTACTGGGTCAGTGCTGTACAGTATGGAGGCGCTGAATGTTACCCATAGAGATGCAATCATTCAATTCATCTCTATGAGGAGATGCTGATTGACGCAGCTTGACGTTTTGCCACACATGCGCAATATGCTGACATCATCAAGATTGATGATTGCAGTCATGGAAGCAGGGCCAGCTGCGGTGAGACCAGCACAGCGTGGGGGGAGGGGGGTAAGGAGAGTTACCCGTGTGATTGGAGAGGGTCACCTAAACATACACACACACTCACTTTTACTGACACACACTCTCTCACATTCACGGACACACACCCTCTCACATTCACGGACACACACTCTCACATTCACGGACACACACTCTCACATTCACGGACACACTCTCACATTCACGGACACACACACACACACACACACACACTGATACATTTACTCGCTCACTCAGTGACACACACTCACATTTACTGTCACTGGGGTTCAGTGAGGCTTCAGTCATCTCCCTGCTCTACTCCATAAACTACTGATTAGTGATGCCGGGGCTGGAATGATGTCATATTCTGGCTCCCGGCATCACTGGAGGATGCACAGGATAGCAGAGCTCCATCAGCTGGCCAACCGATCGCATGCCCATGCTCTTTATGAGCCGGCCACCCGCATGCCTTCACTCATAGGCAGCCGACCACCTCAGGGGCTGAATGGGCCAACAAATCCCCAGGGATTTGTCGAGCCCTGCCATAACCTTATAGCAGTCATAATACACTGTGTGCGGGGAGACAGGGGACCTCCTTACACCATAACCTTATAGCTGCAGTTATTATACACTGTGTGCGGGGAGACAGGGGACCTCCTAACACCATAACCTTATAGCTGCAGTTATTATACACTGTGTGCGGGGAGACAGGGGACCTCCTAACACCATAACCTTATAGCTGCAGTTATTATACACTGTGTGCGGGGAGACAGGGGACCTCCTTACACCATAACCTTATAGCTGCAGTTATAATACACTGTGTGCAGGGAGACAGGGGACCTCCTTATACCATAACCTTATAGCTATAATACACTGTGTGTGGGGAGACAGGGGACCTCCTTACACCATAACCTTATAGCCGCAGTTATAATACACTGTGTGCAGGGAGACAGGGGACCTCCTTACACCATAACCTTATAGCTGCAGTTATAATACACTGTGTGCAGGGAGACAGGGGACCTCCTTACACCATAACCTTATAGCTGCAGTTATAATACACTGTGTGCGGGGAGACAGGGGACCTCCTTACACCATAACCTTATAGCTGCAGTTATAATACACTGTGTGCGGGGAGACAGGGGACCTCCTCCACCACAACCTTATAGCAGCAGTTATAATACACTGTGTGCGGGGAGACAGGGGACCTCCTTACACCATAACCTTATAGCTGCAGTTATAATACACTGTGTGGGGAGACAGGGGACCTCCTTACACCATAACCTTATAGCTGCCGTTATAATACACTGTGTGCGGGGAGACAGGGGACCTCCTTACACCATAACCTTATAGCTGCAGTTATAATACACTGTGTGCGGGGAGACAGGGGACCTCCTTACACCATAACCTTATAGCTGCAGTTATAATACACTGTGTGCGGGGAGACAGGGGACCTCCTTACACCATAACCTTATAGCTGCAGTTATAATACACTGTGTGCGGGGAGACAGGGGACCTCCTTACACCATAACCTTATAGCTGCAGTTATAATGCACTGTGTGCGGGGAGACAGGGGACCTCCTTACACCATAACCTTATAGCTGCAGTTATAATACACTGTGTGTGGGGAGACAGGGGATCTCCTTACACCATAACCTTATAGCTGCAGTTATAATACACTGTGTGCGGGGAGACAGGGGACCTCCTTACACCATAACCTTATAGCTGCAGTTATAATAAACTGTGTGCGGGGAGACAGGGGACCTCCTTACACCATAACCTTATAGCTGCAGTTATAATACACTGTGTGCGGGGAGACAGGGGACCTCCTTACACCATAACCTTATAGCTGCAGTTATAATACATTGTGTGCGGGGAGACAGGGGACCTCCTCACACCATAACCTTATAGCTGCAGTTATAATACACTGTGTGCGGGGAGACAGGGGACCTCCTTACACCATAACCTTATAGCTGCAGTTATAATACACTGTGTGGGGGGGTTACTCCATACTTTAACAACATGGGGGCAGGGGACCTCACTGCTGGGGTTATAATACACTGTGTGCAGGGAGACAGGGGACCTCACTTACACCACATAACATAGCTGCAGTTATAATACACTGTGTGCGGGGAGACAGGGGGCCTCCCCTCCTTACACCATAACTTTATAGTTGCAGTTATAATACACTGTGTGTAGGGAGACAGGGGACCTCCTTACACCATAACCATATAGCTGCGGTTATAATACACTGTGTGCGGGGAGACAGGGGACCTCCTTACACCATAACCTTATAGCTGCAGTTATAATACACTGTGTGTGGGGAGACAGGGGACCTCCTTACACCATAACCTTATAGCTGCAGTTATAATACACTGTGTGCTGGGAGACAGGGGACCTCCTTACACCATAACCTTATAGCTGCGGTTATAATACACTGTGTGTGGAGAGACAGGGGACCTCCTTACACCATAACCTTATAGCTGCGGTTATAATACACTGTGTGAGGGGAGACAGGGGCCTCCTTACACCATAACCTTATAGCTGCGGTTATAATACACTGTGTGTGGAGAGACGGGGGACCTCCTTACACCATAACCTTACAGCTGCAGTTATAATACACTGTGTGTGGGGAGACAGGGGACCTCCTTACACCATAACCTTATAGCTGCAGTTATAATACACTGTGTGCGGGGAGACAGGGGGCCTCCTTACACCATAACCTTATAGCTGCAGTTATAATACACTGTGTGTGGGGAGACAGGGGACCTCCTTACACCATAACCTTATAGCTGCAGTTATAATACACTGTGTGCGGGGAGACAGGGGACCTCCTTACACCATAACCTTATAGCTGCAGTTATAATACACTGTGTGCGGGGAGACAGGGGACCTCCTTACACCATAACCTTATAGCTGCAGTTATAATACACTGTGTGCGGGGAGACAGGGGACCTCCTTACACCATAACCTTATAGCTGCAGTTATAATACACTGTGTGCAGGGAGACAGGGGACCTCTTTACACCATAACCTTATAGCTGCAGTTATAATACACGGTGTGCGGGGATAAAGGGACGGAAGACCATCCTACACCTTAATCTTAATGTTGAAGTTATAATACACAAATAAAAACATGATAAAACGGTATAATTTTGATTACTTTCATTACAGATTCATTAAATCTCTGTCCAATTTGAATCTAAGCTTTTACAAACAAATCAGACTGTATTTATAATATAAAATATTCTAATGTAACTTTAAAGTCCCATTAAGATAACAGCCCGTGAGGTTAAAACTACTTAGCACTTTATTCTAACAAAGAAAAGTGCTTAGGTCTTCAATATTATATATTTTTCCCTCTTTCTCAAAATGCTTCCTGCAGTATCTGCCCTTTTTCTAGCAGAACTCCCCAGTTTTGCCCCCATGACAACATACTCCACCAATGTATTTCTATTTGCTTTGTCCGATGGATTTAGAATACTGGGTTCTGCTTATTGCTAGTAATGCTGGAATAAAGTGTAAAATGTCTAAAGTGGGGCAATCAGCAGAAACATCCAAACATTGTTCATGGCAACTGCTTCCCATTTTTCATCGAATTTCTACTTTTTATTCCCAAAATTCTTCAGATTATGCAGCAACAGACAATTTGCATCCCTCCCAACATCTGAAGACTAATAGTGGTAGACGATGTAAGTGCCAAAAAAATTCAAACATCGTTTTCCACATTTAAAGGACCACTATAGTGCCAGGAAAAAATACTCGTTTTCCTGGCACTATAGTGCCCTGAGGGTGCCCCCACCCACAGGGACCCCCTCCCGCCCGCCTCTGGAAGGGGGAAAGGGGTTAAATCTTACCTTTTTCCAGCGCTGGGCGGAGAGCTCTCCTCCTCCGATCCTCCTTCTCTCCTCCCCGTCGGCTGAATGCGTACACGCGGCAAGAGCTGCGCGCGCATTCAGCCGGTCACATAGGAAAGCATTCATAATGCTTTCCTATGGACGCTGGCGTGCTCTCACTGTGAAAAGCACAGTGAGAAGCACGCAAGCGCCTCTAGTGGCTGTCAATGAGACAGCCACTAGAGGAAATAGGGGGAAGGCTTAACCCATTAATAAACATAGCAGTTTCTCTGAAACTGCTATGTTTATGAAAAAATGGGTTAACCCTAGCTGGACCTGGCACCCAGACCACCTCATTAAGCTGAAGTGGTCTGGGTGCCTAGAGTGGTCCTTTAAGTGTCAAATGAGCAATGCTTTATACTGTGGTAAACGACGTGAAAAGCGCCAGGTAGACCTCGAAGTAGTTCAATGGAGGGTGTAAAGAGGTCACCAGAGCCAGATATGTGCAAAAAGTGTTTTTGCGATTTCCCAACATTTTTGCTTTTGGCACTTACTACGTTTACCACTTTTAGGCCTCATTTTACATACAGAAAGAGGGACAATTTCATTTTAGGGATGTGAATAAGGAGGTGCCCAGGGGAGGAGCTGTTTTGGGAAATTTTAGGTGACTGACTAAGAATGATTTCTAGAACTAAAATGTAATATTGAGTATATATCTTATCTTATTTACACAGACTGATTTCTAAATATTTATTGTAGTTTAAAGAAACATTACTGGGTGTATTATTGCTGTGGAGCTCTGTTACACACTCAGACACATTACTGGGAGTATTATTGCTGTGGAGCTCTGTTATACAGTCAGACACATTACTGGGAGTATTATTGCTGTGGAGCTCTGTTATACACTCAGACACATTACTGGGAGTATTATTGCTGTGGAGCTCTGTTATACAGTCAGACACATTACTGGGAGTATTATTGCTGTGGAGCTCTGTTATACACTCAGACACATTACTGGGAGTATTATTGCTGTGGAGCTCTGTTATACACTCAGACACATTACTGGGAGTATTATTGCTGTGGAGCTCTGTTATACACTCAGACACATTACTGGGAGTATTATTGCTGTGGAGCTCTGTTATACACTCAGACACATTACTGGGAGTATTATTGCTGTGGAGCTCTGTTATACACTCAGACACATTACTGGGAGTATTATTGCTGTGGAGCACTGTTATACA
Source organism: Pelobates cultripes (assembly GCA_933207985.1). Classification (NCBI taxonomy): domain Eukaryota; kingdom Metazoa; phylum Chordata; class Amphibia; order Anura; family Pelobatidae; genus Pelobates; species Pelobates cultripes. The sequence goes on along the minus strand of OW240916.1, from coordinate 317,060,781 downwards.
CTCAGACACATTACTGGGAGTATTATTGCTGTGGAGCTCTGTTATACACTCAGACACATTACTGGGAGTATTATTGCTGTGGAGCTCTGTTATACACTCAGACACATTACTGGGAGTATTATTGCTGTGGAGCTCTGTTATACACTCAGACACATTACTGGGAGTATTATTGCTGTGGAGCTCTGTTATACACAGACACATTACTGGGAGTATTATTGCTGTGGAGCTCTGTTATACACTCAGACACATTACTGGGAGTATTATTGCTGTGGAGCTCTGTTATACACTCAGACACATTACTGGGAGTATTATTGCTGTGGAGCACTGTTATACACTCAGACACAATACTGGGAGTATTATTGCTGTGGAGCTCTGTTATACACTCAGACACACCAACAATATAGAGCTCCTAGAATAGTAGGGACTGTCCCTTCTACGTAAGGACACTTGGGAGATATGAAGTTGATTAAATGACACCAACAATAATCTTTTAATAACCTTAGTTTGAGCTTAGTCCATCTTGCAAGTTGCACCGGATATTGTATGTGTACTTAATACCAAATAAATCCAAGTTTTGTGACATCTGCTGTGAATTATTAAAAGTAGCCTGACAGTTTGCCCAAGTTTAGCGCCCCAATGCAAATCAACGAAGAGTAAACTGGAGGAACAAAGCACATATCTTCATTTACTCCCTGCCAACTAGAATTGTATTTACCTTACACAATGTAGCAAACAGAACACGCAATTAATGGCCGTAATTTATATTATACCATAGAATGATGAAAATGATTTAAATATTGTATAATAATAAAAAAAGTCAACCCTGGCGAGTATCTTCCAGACTTGCAATGGCAAGTAACTTTTAGGCCTGACTAGTAGAATAAGCGATGAATTTTGAGCCCTGTAAATATAATACAATATCGAGCGTTTCCTATGATTTTACTACTGGCTTTGTTTGGCAGATTCCCGGCATCAGACTTTCAGATTGTGTGTCATGCTTATCAACTTTATGATTAAAATTTATTTAAGGGGAACAAAAGCCAAAAACGTCCTCCCATTTCATCTCCCCCTTCCAACAGAAAGTGTGTAAAGGATCCGATTAGACGACTTACTGCAGTCCATTACCTTAAACGCACATGCAATTATTTCCTATTGAAATGAAGGAATTGTATATGCACAAGTCCACATCCTTCCTTACAGCTTGGTTACATATATGAACATATGACATGTGACTGTAAAAACACATGTCATATAGTTACATAATCTGAAAAGCGACATGTGTCCATCAAGTTCAGCCTTCCTCACATATGTTTTTGTTATTGATCCAAAAGAAGGCAAAAAACCTGGTGTGTAGCGCTTTCAATTTTGCAAACTAGGAAAAAAATTCCCTCTTGACCCCAAAATAGCAGTCAGATGTCTCCTTGGATCAAGCAGCTATTACCCCACTAATTAGAAATGATATCCCTGTATGTTAAGTTTTTGCAAATATTTATCCAATTGCATATCCTGGCTTAGATCACTCATTCTACTAGGCATGGACTTGTTTATATAGTAGAAAATAGCAACATAGTAAGTTTTAACTAGGGATAAAACTCCAGTCCTGTGCCAATGCTTTCAAATTCTTAAATATATATATAAAAAAAAAATATTTTTTTTTTTTTGTTAATTAGAATGAACTTCTTCCGGACTGGAAAATAGTAACCAATCACTTTTCCCCTGAATCAATGCCACAATGCAATAGTTAGACAGGAAGAAAAAGATTAATATTTGCCACCAAGGGCATATCCCCCTGCCCCCTTCCTCCCCCCCCATCTCCCCCTCCTCCCGGCCCCCTTCCGCCCCACCTCGATGAAAGGTTTAAAAATACTAAGTAGATGCCAGTATTCCAAACACACAAAAATGATACAAACTACAGTCTACAGTACAAGATCACTTGTCTACCCAAGTCTAGACCATCTTATTAACATTGCCATGGAAACAGATGAACATTCTCTGCACACAGCTTTTTTCCCACCCATTTTAGGTTCACATATGTTTATTATCTGACATTTAGAGAAGATAATGAGCACACACCTAATATGAATTGTAAAAGCGAAGTTACTGGCAATGGTAGTGGTTTCAAAGGTTGATTACTGTAATAGTTACCCTCACTGTTTTAATTTCCCATTTTGATCAGCTGTAATAATTATATATAGCCAGCAACCACAAAAAAACTATAAAGAAAAGAAATTAACACACAGAAACTCAAAAAACTGATACGGCTTGGAATAATTCGATTCCGAGGAATGCCGATCTTTTTTAAATTCTTCTGGTGAATTGTACAAATCTTAAAGGACCACTCTAGGCACCCAGACCACTTCAGCTTAATGAAGTGGTCTGGGTGCCAGGTCCCTCTAGGGTTAACCTTTTTTTATAAACATAGCAGTTTCAGAGAATCCAGGGTTAATCCAGCCTCTAAAGCCTCCAGTGGCTGTCTCATTGACAGCCGCTAGAGGCGCTTGCGTGCTTCTCACTGTGAAAATCACAGTGAGAAGACGCCAGCGTCCATAGGAAAGCATTTGAAATTCTTTCCTATGAGACCAGCTGAATGCGCACGGCTCCTGCCGCGCATGCACATTCAGCCGATGACTTCGCTAGGAAGAAGGAGAGGAGGAGGAAAGCTCCCCGCCCGGCGCTGGAGAAAGGTAAGATTTTAACCCCTTCCTCTCTCCAGAGCCCGTCGGGAGGGGGACCCTGAGGGTGGGGGCACCCTCAGGGCACTATAGTGGTCCTTTAATTAAGGAAGAATGAAACAAAAAAGAAACAGTAGTATTGTTACACACATATATATATATATATATTCATTTATTTTCTTTTTCATAACAATTAATGAATGTTAGATACAGTTTGACTCTTGAGAAAATGGTAACTCTGAGGGAGTCCTCTTTCTATTAACGTACGCTTTAAGAGATAGTAATTGAGTACTATTGATTTATGACATTTATTTATTTATTTATAAAATATTTTACCAGGAAGGCTACATTGGGATTTCTCTCGTTTTCAAGTATGTCCTGCGTCCACGAAACATTGCATTAATACAATAGGGTACAATATTACAAAAACAATATTAATACACGATAAATACAAAATCTAACCATATATAATCAACCATGACACGTGCATTCTGTTTTGAGGTATGTAGAGAGGGATCTCTTAACCCCTTAAGGACCAAACTTCTGGAATAAAAGGGAATCATGAAATGTCACACGTCATGTGTCCTTAAGGGGTTAAAGGACTTTAGGCTTGGGGAAGATTTTAAAGTGTGCAGGAGGTCGTTCCATAATTGCGGCGCTGTGTTTTGGATCGGGCCGTTTTCTTTTTGTATTGAGGTAGACTAAATAAAGTGCTGGTACCGGATCGGAGGTTGTAGGAGGTGGGAAAAGCAGAGGAGAGCCTTCTGCTCAGGTAGGGTGGGAGTTTCCCAGAAAAGCTCTTAAACACAAGGCTGGAAAGATGAAGGGTGCGGCTGGATTCCAGTGACAGCCAGTTTAGTTCTTTTAGCATGTCACAATGGTGGGTCCTGCAGGGCCGCCACCAGAAATTTTGGGGCCCCTGACAAAGCACAAGGTCTGGGCGCTCGGCCTTCCCACGAGTCCGCCCACAGGACTCCTACCTAGTGAATGCAGTGTGTGTGTGTCAGTGTAGTGAATGCAGTGTGTGTGTGTGTCAGTGTAGTGAATGCAGTGTGTGTGTGTCAGTGTAGTGAATGCAGTGTGTGTGTTTGTCAGTGTAGTGAATGCAGTGTGTGTGTGTCAGTGTAGTGAATGCAGTGTGTGTGTGTCAGTGTAGTGAATGCAGTGTGTGTGTGTCAGTGTAGTGAATGCAGTGTGTGTGTGTCAGTGTAGTGAATGCAGAGTGTGTGTAAGTGTAGTGAATGCAGAGTGTGTGTGTTAGTGTAGTGAATGCAATGTGTGTGTGTTAGTGTAGTGAATGCAGTGTGTGTGTGTGTGTTAGTGTAGTGAATGCAGTGTGTGTGTGTGTGTGTTAGTGTAGTGAATGCAGTGTGTGTGTGTGTGTTAGTGTAGTGTATGCTCTTCCCTCTCTGTAACTCCCGCGAGACGTGCGTGCCGCGTGGAGAGTTGCCATGGTAACTCGTGGCAACGCTCTGACGGCCGCGGGTCTCGCGGGAGTTACAGAGAGGAAAGAGCTTGTAAGTATACTTGCAGTCCGCTGGGCCCCCTCTGCAAGTACAGGGAGCCGGGGGCCCACGGCTGCACACATAGATAGCGATATTCGCTATCTATATGTGCAGAGAGGGAATGTGGGGCCCAGGACTGCCAAAGCAATCCGGGCCCCCCAGGACCGCCGGGCCCGTGACAACCGTTATGGTTGTCACCCCCTGATGGCAGGGCACCTAGTTTTGGATAAAGTTAAGATGCAAGTTTTTCTACGTGGAGGCCAAAAGATAGATTGGGGTCTAACAACATACCCAAGTATTTAAAGAGTGGACTGCGGTCAGTGTGCTATTTGAATTTGTTTTCATGGATAGGTGGGAATTGTGTAATTTGTGTAATTTAGCTACTGTGTCAAAGGCCTTGGCAAAATCAAGTAAAATAGCTCCAGTTAGGTCTCCTTGTTCCATGCCAGTTTGGATGTCATTGCAAACTTTTAAGAGGGCAGTTGTAGTGGAGTGATTCTGGCGAAATTGATTGATCAGGGGTCAGATAGTTAGATTTTTGGTAGTACTCACAAAGTTGCGTATGGACACATTTTTCTAAGATTTTTGACAATACCGGAAGCAATAATATTGGGCGATAGTTAGAAACCAAAGTAGTGTCACCACTTTTATGGATAGGCACTACTCTCGCAGTCTTCCAAAGTTTGGGTATGTATCCAGACACCAAGGATTCGTTAATTAGAGTTGAGACGGGTTTAGCAATTGCCGGCGCACTGAGCTTCAACAGCATTGCTGGGATTTGATCAGGTCCAGACTGGTTTTATATTTTTAGATTATTTAGGTGTTTTTAACTACACTAATGGGTACAGGTCTAAAGATAAACTTGTCTATATTGGGCCTTTGCAAATTTAGTGGGGCCTGATCCACATTTGTAGTTTCAGGATGCGTGTCATTTATTAGTTGGCAATCAGGGCAGTAGAGCATCCGACAAAATAATTGTTAAAGGCATTTGCTACATCTAAGGGAAGTTGCAAGGTTTGGTTATCCACTTTCACAGTGGAGGGTTGGGAGTGGATTGGGGGAGTTTGTAGTTTATTTATGACTTTCCAAAAATTTCTAGGTTTTGATAAGTTATTGTTCAGATTTTCACAGAAATAATGGGCCTTGGCTAATTGTGTTTTTTTGTGCATATATTTCGCCATTGTCTATATGCACAGTGATCATTCATAGAGCCAGTGTGGTGGAATCTCGGTAAAAATAAATTTAGTAGGCCGAGATTACCACGTGGCATGTGTACGTGCATATGCTGACGTATCGATCAGTTGGTTGCACGAGGCAAGATACGATCAGTAGTGTACGGAGCATGTGCAAGAATACAGGATGTAGTATTCCCCTCCTCCATTGTGCTGGACAAGCCATGCGGTCAAGCAGGAAGTTAATTCTTATTTGTAATGATTGGTCAAGAGAATGCGCGGGTGGAGCTTAATATGGGAGGAGTTATGTGCCTATATAGGGAGCCTGCACTATTGTTCAGGGCTCAGAACTTGCTGTATTTTTGGTGACATTAGTCCCTCTGAGTCCCGATCGGTGATCCAATAAAGAATCTCTTCCTTCCTGAAGAAACCTGTGTCCATCTCTCTGTGCTTTGCTTCCGCCAGTTTCTCCGGTATCATTTGGTGCATTGGCCGGGAAGCTCATCGTTCAACGGTAGCTGAGAGGCAGAGGCGTGAGACGGTCTATCTTTGCCCACGTTCTCTACGGCTGCACCCCTGAACTTCTGCGTGGACCTCCCTTCGTCTCGGCGCCACTGGTCTGTTGTCCAGGAGATCACCGGCCTCTACGTAAGAAGTGCTGGGGTGTCCCCGTCGATGAGTGTGAACTCAGGTTCAGGAACGAGGAGGTAAGACAACTGCTGTTTTAGACGGCAGACCCACTAGGGGTATACCAATTGTGCGGTAGGCCCAAAAGGGGTTTAAATCTGTGTATGGAATCTGCCCCCTCTGTCGGAGGGAAGGAGCGAAGGCGCACCGCTCGATCGAACGCTCTTTAGTAAGACCGTTTGACCTGGTTAGTCAGGCGGGGTCCTGTGTAAATAGCCCTAGCCGGACACCGGTGTCTTGTCTAGACTAGCGTTCTAGGGTGTATATTACGTTCGCTAGGTCGGAGGGACCGGGAGACTAAGCGGCGCCTGTGTAAATTCGGTTCGCTAGCTCTCAACCCATCTTGGCTAAGTGGGAAGGCGTGTAAATTTGGAACCCACTAGACTTTTGATAGAGTAAATAGACTAGAAGGGCAATTTTGTAAATTTCGCCCTCTAGTTCGCTATATGTGGTGCTTGGGCAGTGTGGCTAACCAAAACGGGTGTATATAGTTTTAGGTAGTCCATTCAAGGTACTGGCCAATAGTTTAGTTGGGATTGTAAATGTGTTAAAGATTGTTAGTAAAGTGTATATCTGGTTAGATAGCGCGAGCTCAGCCGTCTAGCGAGAGTGTTAATAGTGTGTTGCTGTATCATAGTGCACGGTACCATAACCCTGTATATTTACTGACACTGTATATAAGTACTAATCATTGTCGTCTATTGCATGTTTAACACCGCAACCACTAATAATTGTATTGTGACCTTAAATTGTGCTTTGACCTATGCTAACCGTACTGTAACCGATACTAGTAAAAGACGATGTTACTGGGGTGTGTTATAGACGGGTAATTCATATATAGAGAATTATAGCGTCGGTGACTGTATAGTTTCGCCAAAGGGCATAATATTGATTATTTAGTGACTGGTGTAACAGCTGTGTGTGTACGGGAATTCCCTGAGTGATTATTGTGTTATTGTGTACGTTTCACTCGGTAACTGTACCACGTGGTGCTGTTGCCAGAGGAAACCGGTGTGACTGTTGAATAAGAACGCGTGCATAGTATTCGTTGTCAACGACGTTCCATTGATAAGTATGGGCGCGTCAGAGTCAACGATTTCGGATCCCTTAGGTTGTATGGTAAAGAATTTTAAAAGGGATTCAAAACATGTGATTTTGGGGTTAAAATGTCTCCTGTACGTTTGGTCACTTTGTGCACTAGGGAGTGGCCTACTTTGGTTGCGGCATGGCCGCCGCGTGGCAGTTTGGATCCAACCCTGGTACAGCGTGTACACGTGGCTGTATCAGGAAGGCCTGAACTTTACGGACAGTTTCCATACATTGATTGTTGGAGGCAGGCCGTAAACGACTCGCCAAAATGGATCTGGATATGCCACGAGGAGCAATGTCGCCTCATGGTGGCCAGGACTTGTTTGTCCACTAGGACTGGTGTTAGGCCCATTTTGGACACGCCCCCTGAGTCCGAGATCCCTTTGCCGCCCCCTTACTTTCCTTTAAGAGGAAGTGACGCGAATGCAGGAAGTTCTGCACCCCTTCCCCTATTGCCCCCATCCACTTCCGCTTACTCCTCCAGTACAGAATCCACTCCCCCTCGTATTAAAACTCCCCTTCCGGAACCAGGACCAACCCCCATTAGATCTGAATATCCTGATTTGGCGCCACTTCAAACTTCCGGTCAAGCTTCTTTTAGCTCGGCTCGGAGTATACTATTCACTAACTTTTCCCAAAATCAAGTTCCCACATCCTCATGCCCTATTACCTCTCGACCGGAACCTTTAACTGACGCCCCTCCACGTAGCCCCATACTCACCCGACAACTGACCGGTACCCAACAATTAAAACATTATCAGATGCCTCTTCGTCTGAATCCTGGGTCAGCCTATATCGATGCCGCAGGTCAAATGGCACATGCTGACCCAGTCTTCGTATATGTCCCGTTCACGACTACCGATCTCTTGAATTGGAAGACCCACAATTCCTCGTACACTGAGAAATCACAAGCTATGACCGATCTGTTCACCTCGATAGTTCAGACACATAACCCGACATGGGCTGATTGCCAGCAGTTATTAATGACATTGTTCAATAATGAGGAAAGGACAAGGATTAACCAAGCGGCCATTAAGGCGCTAGAGGAGAGAGCCCGTGCTTTAAATCAAGCCAATCCGGCAGCATGGGCCGCAACACATTACCCTAACACCGATCCTGACTGAAATGTAAATGGCGCAGATATGGCTCAACTTAAAGCCTATAGAGACGCTATAATTGCTGGCATGAAAGCCGGAGGGAAGAAAGCTATTAACATGTCGAAGACAGTTGAGGTGATTCAGAAAAGTGATGAAGCGCCCAGTGTCTTTATGACCGATTATTGGAGGCATACCGCTTGTATACCCCCTTTAATCCGGAAGACGCTGATAATTCCCGAATGGTAAACTCCGCCTTTGTCAGCCAAGCTTACGGAGATATTAAGCGCAAGCTACAGAAATTAGAAGGGTTTGCAGGTATGTCTATCACCCAACTAATGGAGGTAGCTAACAAAGTATATATGAATAGGGAAACAGAAAGTAAGAAAGAGGAAGAGCGCAAGATGCGTAGAAAGGCAGATATGCTAGCGGTAGCGATCGCAGGCGTAGATAGACGGGGCCCAGATAGAGGCGATGGTAGATGGAATAGGGGGCCTTTGAGTAGGAATCAGTGCGCGTACTGCAAGGAAGAAGGGCATTGGAGGAACGAGTGTCCGCAAAGAGAGCAGTATGAGAGAGACTTACCCAGGGCAGGTTACGGAAACTTTAGAGGCAGAGCGAGAGGTAGAGGAGGCCCCGGAGAGAGTAACGGTAATAGAGGGAGTAATGGGAACAGAGGAAGTGTAAGGGAAGATAGGTACTATCCAGCAGCGCAAAGGTCCCGCGATAGAGAAGGTAGGGACTTTGTGGGATTGGCTGACACGGTCATGGAGGACTATTGATACCGACCGGCTCCATCCCCCTTGGTCGAGCGGAGCCTATGGTCGATGTATCAATAGGGGGAAAAAGGAGTGCGTTTATGATCGACACTGGTGCTGAACATTCGGTGGTGACTAATCAAGTTGCTCCTCCATCTGGAAGAACTATTACTGTAATAGGAGCAACTGGAAGAAGCGCTGAAAAACCGGTTCTTAAAAGTCGACTCTGTACATTGGGAGGCCACGTAGTAAAACATCAATTCCTTTATATGCCTGAGTGTCCAGTCCAATTGCTGGGACGCGATATGCTATCCAAATTACAAGCGCAGATTACGTTCCTACCAAATGGAACAACATCCTTAAAGTTTAATGGACCTTCAGGTATTATGACATTGTCCGTACCAAAGGAAGAAGAGTGGCGACTTTATAAAGTGTTGACTAGCCAAAACCCGAGGAGTGATGAATCCTTATTTAACATACCAGGAGTTTGGGCAGAGAACAACCCACCAGGACTGGCCCGCAATATTCCACCTATTAAAATCGAACTAAAACTTGGGGCTTATCCAGTAAGCCTGAGACAATATCATATTCCGCAGAAGGCTAAGAAGAACATCCAATCTTATCTGGATAAGTTCATACGGTATGGTATCCTAAAATTCTGTACTTCCCCCTGGAACACCCCATTGCTGCCTGTTCAAAAGCCCGGTACAGATGAGTATCGACCTGTGCAGGACTTGAGAGCAGTCAATGATGCGGTTGTTAGCATACATCCAGTCGTGCCCAATCCATATAACCTGCTTGCTTTAATTCCGGGCGGGGCTACTTACTTTACAGTCTTAGATCTCAAAGATGCCTTCTTTTGCCTCCGAATTGCCGCAGAAAGCCAATGTATCTTCGCCTTCCAATGGGAAAATGCTGTAACGGGCTCGAAACGCCAAATGACCTGGACAAGATTGCCCCAGGGGTTTAAAAATTCACCTACCCTATTTGGTTCAGCCCTAAGTCAAGATCTACTAGATTTCGAGACTATCCCAGGAGAGTGTGTATTATTACAATATGTAGATGACTTGTTGATAGCAGCAGTTACAAAGGAAGTATGTCAGCAAGCAACGCACGATCTACTACACATTCTCTGGAAGGCAGGATACAAGGTGTCTAGAAGGAAGGCTCAGTTGTGTTTGCCAACCGTCAAATATCTGGGATTCCATATCTCTGAAGGTCAAAGAATTATGGGGCCAGAGAGAAAAGAAGCTGTGTGCCAAATACCGATACCCAGGAATAGAAGACAAGTGCGAAAATTCTTGGGGGCAGCAGGCTTCTGTAGGATATGGATTCCCAGCTACGCGATACTGGCAAAACCTCTGTATGCAGCTATCAAAGGTACAGAGCACGACCCCTTCTTATGGACTCAAGAACAGCAAACGGCATTCGAAGATGTGAAGAGGGCTTTGATGAGCGCCCCAGCATTAGGTCTACCTGACCACACACGGCCATTCTACCTGTATGTACATGAGCAAAGAAGAATGGCTGTGGGAGTATTGACACAGTACTTGGGATCATGGCAAAGACCTGTTGCCTACATGCCTAAGCAACTGGATGCAGTGGCCAGCGGACTTCCACCTTGTCTAAGAGCTGTAGCTGCAGCCGCCCTGCTAGTAGCTGAAGCCGATAAACTCACTCTGGGTCAAGAACTTTATGCACGAGTTCCACATGCAGTACAGACGTTGTTGGATTACAAAGGAAATCATTGGTTTAGTAACAGCCGTATGACCAAGTATCAAGCAATGTTGTGTGAAAACCCAAGAGTGCATTTAGAGACTGTAAATACCTTAAATCCAGCTACCCTTTTGCCACAACCTACTGAAAGTCAACATGATTGTTTGGAAGTAATGGATGAAGTATTTTCAAGTAGACCAGATCTTCGTGATTTTCCCATCCAGTACCCTGATGTTCAATATTACACCGACGGCAGTAGTTATGTAAAAGAAGGGATCCGCTATGCAGGATATGCAGTAACAACGATAGACAAGGTGATAGAAGCTCGGCCACCGGCAAAAGGAACATCAGCACAAAAGGCAGAATTGATAGCACTGACACGAGCGTTACAATTGGCTGAAGGTTTAAGAGTGAACATCTACACGGACTCCAAGTATGCGCTTTTAACCACTCATGCCCACGGAGCTTTGTATAAAGAAAGAGGACTATTGAATTCAGAAGGCAAAGAAATCAAATACGCAGCTGAGATCCTACAACTATTGGAAGCAGTGTGGGAGCCGAAAGAAGTCGGCATTATACATTGTCGGGCGCATCTGAGAGGAGATGGTGATGTAACCAAAGGGAATCGGATGGCAGATAGTGCAGCTAAGCGTGCTGCTGAATCAGGAAGACAGGAATATGTGGGGCATATAGCTGCTTTTATACCAACTCCACTGTCTCAATGGACTCCAATTTATACAGCTCAAGAAGAGGAGTGGTTAAGGACTGAACCTGGAAAGTATTTGGAGAACAAATGGTATCAGTTAGAAGATGGAAGAATAGTTATTCCAGCATCACAACGGTAGAAATTGTCCAAAACTATCATAACGGGACACATTCTGGGAGAGACAGTACAGAAGAATCTCTCAGAAAACATTTCTACATACCAAGATTGTCCAACTTGACTCAGGCCATTGTACGTAGATGTGTAACGTGTGCTAAAAATAATGCAAGACAAGGACCAGTAAAGCCACCAGGAGTCCAGTTTATGGGGGGACTTCCCATGTCCTATTTACAAATTGACTATACAGTGATGCCTAAATCGGGTGGACATCGCTACCTGCTGGTAGTGGTGTGCACCTATTCAGGCTGGGTAGAAGCATGTCCTACTCGTACAGAGAAAGCAGGAGAAGTCGGGAGATTCCTGCTACGAGAAATAATACCCCGATATGGACTACCCTGCTCTATAGGATCGGACAATGGTCCAGCTTTTGTTCATCAGTGCCTACAACAACTGACTCATATGCTTGGTATAAAGTGGAGGCTTCATACGGCATATAGACCCCAGAGTTCTGGTAAGGTAGAGAGAATGAATAGAACTATTAAGAATCAGTTGGCTAAAATGTGTCAGGAAACCCAACTTAAGTGGAACGTTCTCTTGCCCATAGCTCTATTGCGAATCCGTAGTACACCTACCAGAAGGATGGGCCTCTCTCCTTTTGAAATCATGTACGGGCGACCACCTCCCGTGCTTGGTAACTTAAGGGGGGATTTGAGTCAGTTGGGAGAAGGAATTACCCGGCAGCAGGTTGTAGAGTTGGGTAAGACTATGGAGGAGGTACAGAAATGGGTACAAGATAGATTACCTGTGAATATTTATCCCCCAATTCATAGTTACCACCCAGGCGACCAAGTGTGGATTAAAGAGTGGAATAATGTGCCGCTAGGGCCCAAGTGGAGAGGTCCTTATGTTGTTCTTCTGTCTACCCCTACAGCGATAAAAGTAGCCGAAGTGGCTCCGTGGATACATCACTCCAGGGTTAAACCAGCAGCAGCCGATTCCTGGCAAGTTACAGCAAATCCAGAGAATCCCTGCAAGATCCGGTTAAAACGCACGACTCAGTCGGAGTGACGAGGAACCTTGTAGATTACAAATTTTATTGTTTCAGAGACTTGGTAAGTGAGTGAGAAGGCCATAATAAAGCCTGTCCACTCACCAACGAGTGTATAAGTCAGGGAAAGTCTTGAGGGGACCCCTGTGAAGACGAGCAGAACTCCATTCCCTGCAGCCCTTACATCCTGAAAGCTGAGGTGCCTTCGCACGGACGAAGACTGAGGATGACGACGAAAGATGTATTTTTAATAATGTTTATTTATGTGTATTTTTATATTCAGGAAGGTAGAGGTACCGACACTCCTAGCTGTGAGGTATGCATTAAGACTACAAGAACAGGTAACCATATATCCCAGACCCTAATTTGGCATTCGCAATATGAGTGTAAAGGAGATGTATCAAGATGTAGATACTTAAATATAGAATATAGTGTGTGTCATTTAGGAGTAGGAGAACCTAAGTGCTTCAGTCCTGAGTATCAACCCCGTACAATTTGGTTGACTCTCAGAAATGGAGATCCTCAGGGGACCCTAATTAATAAGACGGTATTAGAATCCGTATATTCTTCAGGTGCTCTGCTATTTGATGCGTGTAAAGCAATATCAAGTGGTAGAAAGCCGTGGAATGTATGTGGGGATCTTAGATGGGAGAGGACGTATGGGTCTAACGATAAATATATTTGTCCCAGTAGTAAAAATAAATATGTAAGTCCAAGATGCCCAAATAGAGATTATAACTTCTGCCCATATTGGTCTTGTGTGGGGTGGGCGACTTGGGGACAGACAGCAGACAAGGACATGATTGTGACTAAGTTGCCTACTGATCCATATTGTAAGTCTATGGAATGCAATCCAATCCATATACTTATAAATAACCCTGACAAGTTCTTAGATAAATATGGTAATTTATTTGGGTTTCAAATATATGGGACGGGTTTAGACCCTGGGACAATATTGTTTATAGGGATAGAGACTGATACGGTAACCTCCCAAAACTCATCAAGTATACCATTCCTTTTATGAAGAGATGAGCATAGATAATAAGATCCCCCATAATGCTAAAAACTTGTTCATTGATTTAGCCGAAAGTATTGCCGGTAGTCTTAATGTTACCAACTGCTATGTGTGTGGAGGTACTAACATGGGAGACCAATGGCCTTGGGAAGCAAAGGAGGTAATGTCCGGTTCTGAGGCAGTTGACCAATTAATATCTACACAAGCCGACTATCATATGAGTGTTAGAGGTAAATCTGAGTGGAGATTGAAGACCTCCATCATAGGTTATGTTTGCATAGCGAGGAAAGGAATGATGTATAATACTTCTGTAGGAGAATTAACTTGTCTAGGGCAAAAAGTTTATGATGATGATACAAAGAATACAACTTGGTGGTCGGCTTCAAATGTCTCAGAACCATCTAACCCGTTGCAAGATATGCCAATTTAAAGGACGTATGGTTTGATCTATCCATCACATCTAACTGGAGAGCCCCAGCGAATTTGTACTGGATCTGTGGTAAGAAGGCCTATTCGGAGTTACCACAGGACTGGGAAGGGGCATGTGTGTTGGGTATGTTGAAACCATCCTTCTTCTTGCTGCCTATTGAAACAGGTGAGACTTTAGGTGTTAAAGTGTATGATGTGAATCATAGGAAGAAAAGGGGACCCATAGAGATAGGTGCCTGGGAAGATAATGAATGGCCTCCCCAGCGTATTATAGATTATTATGGGCCAGCCACGTGGGCAGAGGATGGTACCTTTGGTTATAGAACCCCTATTTATATGCTCAACCGCATTATAAGGTTACAGGCGGTGGTTGAGATCATTACTAACGAGACATCACAAGCGCTCAATCTTCTAGCGAAGCATAATACCAGGATGAGGACAGCAGTTTACCAAAATAGATTAGCCTTGGATTATCTTTTGGCAGTAGAGGGAGGTGTATGTGGGAAGTTTAACCTGAGCAATTGCTGTCTTCAAATAGATGACGAAGGGCAAGCAATAGCTGAGCTTACTAGCCATATGGTTAAACTAGCGCATGTGCCTACTCAGGTATGGAAAGGGTACAATCCAAGTAGTTGGTTTGGTAGCTGGTATGAGTGGTTTGGAGGGCTTAAGGCAGTGGTAGGTGGAGTCCTACTGATTTTAATGTTGTGTCTACTCCTGCCGTGTCTTATACCCTTAGTAGTTAGGTCTGTGCAAAGCCTGATAGAAAATATAGCAGAGAGGAAGGCTGCTGCACAGATAATGGCAATTTATAAATATAAGGCTCTAGATCAGGGAGAACCAATGCAGGAAGACGAGTGTTGAAGATTCACATTGTAGGATAAGTCTGGTCTGGTTCAAAGGTAACTTGTGGTGTATGCAAACCAAGGTTAAGTGATGCCTCAAGTAATTGTAAAATATCAAGAGGCATCAAAGGGGGGAATGTGGTGGAATCTCGGTAAAAATAAATTTAGTAGGCCGAGATTACCACGCGGCATGTGTACGTGCATATGCTGACGTATCGATCAGTTGGTTGCACGAGGCAAGATACGATCAGTAGTGTACGGAGCATGTGCAAGAATACAGGATGTAGTATTCCCCTCCTCCATTGTGCTGGACAAGCCATGCGGTCAAGCAGGAAGTTAATTTTTATTTGTAATGATTGGTCAAGAGAATGTGCGGGTGGAGCTTAATATGGGAGGAGTTATGTGCCTATATAGGGAGCCTGCACTATTGTTCAGGGCTCAGAACTTGCTGTATTTTTGGTGACATTAGTCCCTCTGAGTCCCGATCGGTGATCCAATAAAGAATCTCTTCCTTCCTGAAGAAACCTGTGTCCATCCCTCTGTGCTTTGCTTCCGTCAGTTTCTCCGGTATCAGTTTTATCTGTTGATTTATTCTTCATTGCTTTTTATTTTATTGTTTATATTGTTTTTTGCTGTGCTTGTTTTATGCTACACGTATGTGTGTTACATGTGAGCCCGGGGTCCACACCTCCCTTGTGGTTTTTATGGGTTGTACTCCTCTCACTTGACTTTGCCCTTGTGATTTTTCTTATCTCCGCCTTTTCTTCTACCTCTCCCTGTCCTTTTGGCGCCCGTTTCTCCGTTCTGATCGTCTGTTTTTTTTTTTTCGTGAATGAACCAAGCCCGTTGGGCATAATTGGACACGAACATATACCGGCATTTAGCATCTTTCGCCTGTTTGCCGCATTCGACTAATTTTTATACAAACGGTTTGCTCGTTCGTCTGTTTTTTCCTCTTCCTTATATTCGTCTATCTATTCACACAAATTCATTTATTTACCAAACGTTCAGTTCTTTAACGTGACGAATTCAGGATTTTGCCGCGAATCTCGCAAGATTGCCAGCGGCCATTTGCTGACTTCCTGTCTCCCTTCCTACCTGGTGTGTACGTGTGCCACTGGTCTGGGCCCTAGTGAGATCTCTCTTATACCTGTTGCTTTCAGTTTGGGTGATTAACCCATACTACTCTGCTACTTTAGTACTAGGTATTAGGTCCTGTTTTTTGCCATTATGCCTAAACACAGGCTGCCTTCCAGCTTCCCACCCTCTGGGGAGATAGATGCCCCATTTACTCTGGGAGAGACCCCTGTCACCTCACTCCACCCACTCTGGTAGACAGGCCCATCCACCCTGAAGGGGCACAATTCTTAGTGCTACAGCGCTCGGTTACAGATGCCATAATGACAGCCATGGGGTCCATGTCATCTACCGTCTCCCATACTATATTTCAAGCCCTATTGCCACATCCTTTGGACGCGCAATTTTCGGGTTCCACAATGCCACTGTTGCGTCCTGCTGTGGACCCACCAAGAGAAGCACCCAGAAAGGCTACCCATAAGTCCAAACACCCCTCTCCCTCTGCCTCTAGAACGTCTATGACTGGTGCACCTACATCATACAAGCAAAAGAGCCTTTCTGCACAAGGCAGAACTGGCGCAGCTATGGAAATGTGCCAGAGCACAGCTAGAGAGCGATTCTGACTCAGATATCGGGTCTGGTGAGGAGGCTATGATTGAGTCGGACAGTGACTCTGATATAGATGCCGCAGATCTGGGTTTTGACCTCCTTCCCTCTGCTCAGGCAGAGACGTCCAGAGCCGATACAGGGACAAGGCACCCCGCAGCTGCGGGTTCCGCCCTCATGGATCCATTGGGTGATCCACTCTTCGACCCGGATGACCTACACCATCCGAGGTTGGCGGAGTGGCTCCCGGCTGACCATGTTGCTAAGTACCTGGAGAATTGGGTACGGCGCCCTCACGTCACAAATTGAGGGCGGAGTGTCCCAGGCCTGTGGTGCCAAATAAAGTGTGTGACACTCCTGAGGTATACCCCAAAATTACGCAGTTCCTCACTAAACTGGGCTGGAACCCCCATAAAGGGCTAGACTCCTGACTGTCCTGAAGGCATGCCAGGACAAACACCTGGATATTTTTGGTCCCCTGGCCAAACTGTTTGACTTGGCGGAAAACGCCAGAGCTGGGAACCGCATGGTTGACCCTGAAGACCTCCGTGGTTGGGTCCAGAGAGCAATTTGTATTGCTGGGAGTGTTAACACCTCCCTCTCTATAGAACGGTGTAAAGTCATCTTATTTAAGGTTGAGCCCAAGTTAGCCAACCTCGCCCTCACAGAGGCCGGTAAGGACGCCCAGAGCTTGCTCTTTGGCAACTCCTTTATTAAGGACTTGGGATGCTTCATGGGGCCCAAGCCTCCATGAGACTGCTATTCCAGGGCCGGCAGATTCAGGAGCCGTCTGTCCGGCCATACCTACTTCCAGTCCTGTGGCTTGGGACGAGGCTCTTTCCAGCAAAGCTCCAATTACCAGGAGACTAGTATCCGTTCCCCATTCTTCCTGTCACGCGGACGTCAGTGGTGATCCAGGGGTTTCCGTGGCAACACCAGCTCCAGATTAAGATACGGTGAGTTTACTCATACCTCATATTTCTTCTCATGTTTATGTAGGGGGCAGACTCCAACAATTTTCCCCAGCTTTGTCACAAATTACCTCAGACCCTTGGGTGCTGAACACTGTTCGCGGTTTCCATATAGAACTCGTGAAACACCCTGTACTCATCCCTCCTCCTCGACCAATCTGCTTCTCACTCTGAGATCGCAGATTGATCGATGAAGACCTCTCCACACTCCTAGTCAATGGGGCAATAGAACGGGCACCACTCAACCCCGTAGGTGTCATAAGCAACATTTTCCTAGTGGAAAAGAAAGGTGGACAAATGTGGCCCGTCATAAATCTGAGCCCCCCTCAATGCCATGGTTCGGTACCACCATTTCAAGATGGAGGGTATTCACCTACTGAGAGATCTACTCCTGCACGGGGACTGGTTGGCAAAGCTAGATCTCAAGGACGCATACCTGACTGTCCCGGTAACAGTGACCTCCCGAGACCTCCTGCACTTCCACTGGCGGAACGAGATTTGGCGGTTTACCTGACTACCATTTGGCCTCTTCTCAGCACCATGGTGCTTCACAAAGCTGCTGCGATCAGTCATGGGGTTCGTCTAATCAAATACCTAGACGACATCCTACTCATGGCTCAGGAACGCTCCACACTCCTTACACACCTCAGGTTGGCCATAAACCT
The DNA here is from genome assembly GCA_933207985.1 of Pelobates cultripes. Taxonomy (NCBI): domain Eukaryota; kingdom Metazoa; phylum Chordata; class Amphibia; order Anura; family Pelobatidae; genus Pelobates; species Pelobates cultripes. Next base: position 317,042,609 of record OW240916.1, on the reverse strand, counting down.
CCTTTCACGATTGGGGTTCATTATCAACTGGGAGAAATCATGCCTGATCCCCGCCACTCGTATGGAATTCCTAGGATTCCTCGTGGAAGGCGACCCTGAGCCTTCCGATGGCCAAGATTCGATCTATATGCAAGGAACTTCGCAGAGCCCTCATTCGACTCCAGCTCACCTTGTGACAACTTGCGCAGCTCATTGGCCTACTGGCATCATCTATACAGGCAGTATTTCCAGACCCGCTCCACTACCGAGTGCTGCAACTCCTGAAAATAGCCCACTTAAGGGCCGGTGCATCCTATGCGGACCTGGTGTCCCTGGACAGCGAGACGAAAGACGAACTGCAATGGTGGACTCTCAACCTATCCGCATGGAACGGCAAGGCGATCTTCGGCTCGCTGCCGGAATTCACCATCAACTCCGATGCGAGCCTCCATGGCTGGGGGGCCCATTGCGAGGGAGTGTCTACAGAACCCCAGAGAGCCGAAGTCGGAATCTGAGTCCCGACTACACATCAACGCGCTGGAACTCCTGGCAGGCTCCTTTGCGATCCGCAGCTTTGCGAGGGACCGGGCACTGGCATGCATTCGCCTCTGCATGGACAATGTCTCAGCAGTGAGATATGTCAACCACCTGGGTGGTACACAGTCTGCAGTGCTGGCCAGATTGGCGAAAGACTTTTGTGAATTTTTCCTGAAGCGGAACCTGATGATCTATGCAGAATACTTGCCAGGCCTACACAACGTTCAGGCGGACTGGGGATCACGATATCTTTCGGACACCAGCGACTGGAGATTGGACACGGACGTGTTCTCCAGTATATCATCTCTCTGGGGTTCTTTTGCCATCGACCTCTTTGCATCTCGGCTCAACACCCAGCTGTCCCGTTTCTTCAGCTGGAGGCCGGATCCGACAGCGGAGGCATTAGATGCTTTCCTGCAAGACTGGAGTGCTTTCCCCCCATTCTCTATGATCCCGTGCTCACTCCTGCAAACCCACAGGCATCTTGCCGAATTGGTCATTGTGATTCCCTTCTCGCAGATGCAGTCATGGTTCCCTCAACTTCTTGAGGTGGCAGTGGACTACCCCAGACTATTGCTCCCTTCCGCTCCTAGCGTGGCAGATCTCCGGGGAGTTTCGGAAATGACTAGATGCCTGTTGGCAGAAGCATGGGCTCCCGGCACTGGTGCCTGGCTAGGGACGCGGATCAGCCTACCAGACTATCAATATTTATCGAACCATTGTGAACCATTGCCCTTTTGGCGCAAATCTGTCCCTGTGGCGAAGATACATAGACGACTGCTTTTTTATCTGGAAAGGGGATGTTTTGAGAACATGGCGTACATCCCCTAATATAACCTTAGCCCTTTCCTCGAATTAAGAAAACCTTGGTACCTGACGGCTACGGAAGGTTTTACAAAACACTATAAACATCACAGGTATAATATACATATTTAGGCTCACAAGGGAGCCACAAGGAATTACATAGCTTGTAGATAGGTAATACTCGACCTGGACCTTGCATGCGCTTTCTGCCAGAAAAAACCTTGGGGCCCCCAGTCCATTAGGGTAAGTTATTTTAACCTAGTGCAGACCGATAGGGAAAACGATTAGCCTTTATGTACGTTTATCCCTTCAGTACTTTAGCTGCTTCAGTCCTCTGACCGTATGATCCTGCTTGAATAAAGAAACGGAAAACAAAGAATTAAGAATAATTAGAAAAGGAGAGGAAAAGGATAGGATAGAAAACCCAAGAAAAAGGAAATAGCAAAGAAGGAGGTGGAGGGAGGGCGGATGGGGGGGGGGGGGCAGTTCAGTTGTGGCATTAACAGACGTGTCACTTTACATAAGGATGTGGATATCATGAGTTCATTCCCACTTGTGTGAGGCTCTCAATCTTCGTTCGAACCCAGTATGCTATTGTCCCATGGTTCCCATGTTTTTTGGAATGTCGTAGTGTTCCCTCTCACCCTGTCAGCACCTACTTTTATAACGAAATTCAACCATCAATCCCGCACCATAGAGAAAATCTTGAAAAAACATTGGAACATTCTTAGGAATGACCCTACACTTACGGAAATTCTAGACCCCAAACCACAGATTATTTTCACTAAAGCACCAAATCTACAACTCATGCTGGCCCCGACACTTAAACCTTCCAATAACATCCAGAGCAAAACAGTGACTAAAGGCTTTAGAAGGTGCAGGAAGTGCATGGCATGCAAGAACAATCCCTCCCTGGAGCTTGAAATTACAAAATCCACGTCTGTGAATAATATGGAGGAATATGATCTGAAGACCAACATGAGCTGTGACACAACAGGAGTAATTTACCTTATTACATGCCCCTGCTCTAAACAATATGTAGGTCGAACAAAGAGATCATTAAAAATCAGAATAGCGGAACATATCCGAAACATAAAAAGGGGACTCCAAACACATAATCTCTCTAAACACTTTCAGGAGTTCCATGGAGGAGACCCCAACGGGATTGAAATTTTTACCCATCGAGAAAGTGAACGTTCACTGGAGAGGTGGTGATATGGAAAGAAATCTGGATCAGACTGAAGCAAAGTGGATATTCCACTTAGAGACTGTGGTTCCCAGCGGTCTAAATGTAGACTTTGAACTTATTGCTTTTTTATAGAATGCTCTTTTTTATAGAATGCTCTTTTTTTATATAATGCTTGTTTTTAAATACTTTTTATTACTTGTCTATTTATAGACCTTTTATGAATTATTCAATTGAATTTCTAATGAATTTCTATTATAATCTACATATCCATGTATTCCTTTTCTATTTATACTGCATTGTTCCATTATTATTTTACTATATATATATATTAATTTTTTTCCGTTTATATAGACTTTTTGGAGTTATACCTCCTCACCATAGGCACTCTCTCTTTAATATTCACCACACCTAATCAATTTAATTATGTAATGAGAAATCATATATTATCTCTTTAACTAGCATTTTTGTAGCTATTTTTGCATCCATAACTTCTTACATTAATTTTAAATTAGGCACTTCTTTATAAGCTCAACATACTTATCTTTATATTTATACATAGCTTTAATCTCTATATTTAATATTATTCGCAACACCTTTTCAATCACTAAGATTGGCCACTTTCTCATATACTTCATGCATCTATAAACACGGGTATTCAGAATTTTATGTATACACCCTTATTCCCCTTTACGCACACCACACACTTTAGGTCTATCCCTAACGGAAATATAGGTCTATAATACCACTTACGTTATATATGTGTTTAACTATGTTCATTTATGTCACATACATATACATTTGGGTCATAAATACAGTATACAAACTTATTGGAAGTACAAGTTTCAATAGGGTTAACTTCACAGTTCATTTTTACATTTTCCGTTATCTATTTTTCATTCCACAATTTTTTTTTTCCATTTCTTTTTTCTTTCCCATATTTATTCATTTCCTTAGAATTTTTGGAGATGTTTCCTATGACGATTTTCTTGATTATTAACTATATCGGAATCTTATTAAGGATAATACGAAAGATAATTTCATTTCACCGTTCTCCCCTGATACACTATATAACCATTTTAACGAGAATACTGTTGCAATGTAAATGTAACACTATGACACTCTGACGGGAACATTGCTACAACACACTAAGCAAACGACATACTATAATACCATGACACAAACGAATTTGTGCATTTACATTGTTTATTTAAAGATTCAGACATGTATATAATATATAAATAAAAGAGAGAGACAGCGCCAAACAACCTATTAGGCAGCAACCCCAAAAAGGGAATCCCCCCAAAACCCTATAATACAAGATAAAAACAAAATATAAAAGAAGGGCTGCGCCACAATAAATAGACAATGTCCAGTTCCAATAATGATAATAAATATTGAAAGAAAAGTCCAACCTAAAATGTCCTCTCTGTCGTCCTTGGATACAGGAACAAGGTCTTCAGGTATAATATAAAAGATAAAAAGAGAGAA
>OW240916.1:317010863-317034850 GCA_933207985.1 Pelobates cultripes | reverse complement strand
TTTTTTTTTTTTTATTCCAAAACAGATTGTATAATGCAATGTAAATACAGGTCCTCAGTTTAAAAAATAAAGGGAATCTCTCGTGGAAGGCGAGCCCAGTGCTCACTGACCTCCAAGAGTTTGGCTTCTAGACAGATAAAATATTTAACATTATTCAAACAGCAGCAGAGGGAACAGGCTTCGGGTGCAAGGGGGGAGAGCCACAGGTTTTGTCAAATTATTCAAAAATGAGTTGATAAATAATGGGAGAACAGCACCCAAACATTCTGAACCCCGGATGTTATAATGATAAGACGGTGTAGAACGTATCATTTCTCCTACATTTGAAGAGCTGATTAACGTTTGTACTTGTTATATAGAAAGCAAGGTGTGTCTTTTACAGAAAATAACCTTTTACTCTTCACCAAGTGAAACATTGTATGATTTCTGAAGTTTCCCTGTTTTCCCAGATCATCTTAATCCTCCATGTGTCACGCACATACAAGTTTCTATTACCTTGAAAAATAACAAAAAACGCACACCTTGAATCCTGCACCAGATATCAATGTTTGTTCACCTGGATCATATCATGCTTACCACTCACCTCTCTGCTGTGTTAAATGTACAAAAACAAGAATCGACAGACAGACAAACATTGATATACACAAGTCATTATATATTCCCTACGCACATTCCGGGAGAGAGGTTTGAGCAAATGGCTTAATTTTGTGTTTGTATCAGCCAATATATACTTACCAATTTACAACACGCTCTATGCCAATTGATAAAGTGTAGTAGTTAACACAATCTATCACTGCTACTGAGTCACCTACACTCGTTATAGGTCAGAGTAGTTTCCGTTGTTTATTAAGATTTATAGACAAATCAAGGAATAACCCTAATATCAGGACCAATGACATTGGCCACAAACAGTTAAATCCTCTTGTAAGAAGTTTCTAGCGGATATTTACTAAGAGCACTACGGATGTAAGTGAGAAGAGGAGTTAGTGTGGCGTTAGTACCTTACAACCATCTAGTAACAAATTAAAGGCATTTATTCAGCAAGAGAATAACTGAAAGAATTTAAAAAAAAAAAGGAGAAAGAAGATAAAGTTGCAAGGGGGGGACAATTTGCATAATGGACCGGAGGTAAATATGTAAGGATGAAGAGGAGTTAATGCGGAGTTATTGCATATCCTTGGCGCCTGGTGACATTTCCAGTTGGGGCGCCAGACTGCACACATGGATTTGACTCTGCCATTAAACGTATTTAATTATGAATAGCGATATGTTGATATGGCTCTATTCCACCAAAACACGTGAGGGAACCCATATATATAAAAAACACAGTTTACTCTTATGGAATTAAACAAATTGGCCCTTTTGAGGTTAAATTACAACTACAAATGTAATACAGAATTTAGTTATGTCACCAATGGATTCATTTTAAAAAGGTAAATTGATGTAAAAGTAATAAATGATCAAAATTAAAACATAACGTTTAATTGTGAAAAATCAGTAATAAATGTGTGAAAAAGAAGAATCACTCTCAGAGAACCCACTGGTATATACAGGGATTGAAGGAGAGAAAATACGTATAATAAAACAATCATTAAACTAATTGACACAAAAAGTGAGTGTCGATATAGACAGTCCAAGACGAAAGCAGAATGTCTAGCCTCAGGTAGCAGCTAACAGATAAAAAAAAACCACTGCCCTATAGATTCTCTTATATATTAGGCGTCCAATTTTTTTCCTCTACACAGTAAAAACAGAACTACAAACTGATAAAACGGAATGTGTAGCATGCCCCATTGTACAAATCTACGGAATTTGCTGGTGCTATATAAATATAATAATAATGTAATGTAAACACTTGGTACACTCAGCCAAATACGTTTCAAAATGTTTTTTTTGTTTGTTTTTTTTACAATATCAGCTAAAAAAACTCAAGTTCACTCCCTGACTGTTGTATAATCCAGAGGGATTGTAGAATGTGCCTATTTATCCTTTTATCAATTTTAACATGCAAGTCCAATCAAAAGAAGAATTCCGAGAAGCACATTTTAGAACAAACTCTGTGAGCTTATTTGTGTAATACTATTCACAGTTATTTTACTCATACAATTTGTAAGGTCTAGTATTTAATTATTTAATAATGTTAGTTATATATTGTATTAATATCTATTTTTATATATGTTTTTATACAACCTCCAATCTGTTTATTGATTGGACATTTTTTACAGCACGAACAAGGAAGTTAATGCTGGGCAAAAAGGAGGTGGATCACCTTAGCTGCAAAATTTGCAGAATCAGCGTTATATCAGGGACTTATGAACGCAATTTTGATAGAGTATGACATTCGCTGTATTTTATTTTAAGTGCCTTGTTCAGGTGCATTAAATATGGCATGCATTATTTTTAACCTAGACTATTTTAAATGTTTGCTAATACAATCTTTTGTAAACCACACGGATTTAATTCCAAGCCAATTCTTTTATGGGGGAATCAAACTATTGTTTTGAAACTTAAAGATGAAAACAGAAGCAATTCACAACCTGAACATGTTCACTTTAAAACCCAGACAAAGACCTTGTTTGTTATATCACTATACCGATTTCAAGCCTTAAAACCTTGCGTAATCGTCTTCATTTTTCCAGAAAACAAACGTTTTTTATCTCTCAGATCAGACATACATCTGCTCCTTTTTTTTTTTGAATATAAGATATTTACCTTGCATTTTGACATCTTGTCTTGCTGGAGGACATCTTGATAATGCAATGCGTTTTCTGGAGAAACCGCCTGAAGTTTGGCGCTAGATGACAAAAGTGCTTCTAGTGTTTTCTGCGGAACACCTTGGTCAATTGCATCATTAATCATACCAATTGCAATGATCCCTGGAATACAAATATAAAGCAGTCACAAGCTAGATCACATTATAAGGCAAGCATGTTCTATAGTTTGCAAACAGGCCATACTTTTTAATATTGCTGGATACAGACATCTAAATTAATGACCTCCCTAATTTTAACGTATATTAAGTAATAATCTAGAGCACTAAAGCATTGATGGACTCCCTTTAGATCCAACAAATGAGTGAACGAATGTTTCTATACATCAGAACAGGACAATGGTGGCCACCTAGCTGCTGAACTAAAGCTTCAGGGGGTGCATCACAAGTAAATAGCTGGTGTCAGGCCTCTTCTATAGCAGTAGTGGTCAACAAGTAGATGTCCAGCTGTGGTGGCATTGCAAAGTGCATGATGGGGGGTCAGTTCTTTGCCTCCAAAAATTGTAAAAAAAAAAAAAAAGTTGACATTAATGCTATGCTGAAAACCTGGTTACAAGTCCTGCCTGTTTAGCTAAACATGAATGTTTTTGGCTTTGTGCATTAAAGGGACACTATTCAACCAGGTCATTTCATCTCAACGACTGGCACAGTGCTGTGGTTTGTCAAGCATGCGCACTAGCCTGCCAAAACATTCCTATGCAAGCATGTGATTGGCTGTGAACATCAGTCTCGATCATCTCAGACAAAGAGGCAGGATGGCAGGCTTTGCTGCAAGGTAGACAAAGTAAGTAATACTACATTTTAACTCCTTACAAGGGGAGACAAAGACCTAAACATTTAACATGGTATCGTAGTTTTAAAAATACATATTTGTATTCCATTAAGGTTAGCTCCTCGGCAGCCAATATGGTCTATGCAGACACAGTATGGTGAGTGGGTCAATATTTAGAGCTATTTTCATACTTTCTAAAGCTCTAATATACCCAACACGTTGTCAGATCCAAGCTCATATAAAACAATTCAAACATTTAATGTTTAACTGGATTTATAGCGAACCCCAAAGAATGCCAATGGTGCTAAGCGTGAAACTAGCCCCTTCATTAGTTGATTGATAAAGTTGTTTTAGGTGGGTGGCAGGACTACATTTAATATGCTCTGGGGGAAATGTGCATTCTACAATTACAGAAATGGGGTTATCACTAAGTAAATGTATTACGACTGATGACACATTCAAATAACGACCATCACAACCTACTTTCATTTTCTTCCTGGACTTCGGCATTTACATTATCAATACTGCTCTGGATCTCATTCCAACTCAGATAGCCTTGTCCTTTGGCCAACGTCTCTCTCTTCACAGATATCAAGGTTCCAATATAGCTTTAAAAAAAACAAAAACATAACATTGTTAAACAAAGCATAAAACACAAGGTCTAAAACTAAACGTGACCAAATACACACACATTTACTGTAACCATGCCGTACATGATTAAATCAGCTAGACTAACTACAACTAATGCGAGGTCCTCCACAGGACTTTTAGCAAGAGTTAACAGTTGTAAATGGTGGAGGTTTGGTAATGTTTTAAAACATTAATAGATGTCCTTCAAATCCCAAAAAGAGTGAACAAATGTTTATATAAATAATGTAAAAAACAGGTCAACTATGGCCACTAGATGCTGATCTAAAACTCCAGCCAAGACTCTCCAGCCAAGACTATTTAATATTTTTTGTTATACATATATTGACACAAGTCGATTAAACTCTATATAATAGAATAGGTGAATATAAGATCTCCATTAAAACATTTAAGTTTTTTTTCCCATGATCCTTTTGTACGTTGCCTATACATCACTTACCGCTGCACGTTGTCCTCTTCCAGGTTGTTGAGGCCAATTGATTGGCTGGAAAGGTGCATCTGAACCGCATTGATATCATTGTTATCCAGAGCCTGATTCAGCAGAGCGACAGCAGACAGCATCTCCACAGCAATAAACAGCTCTTCGTGTGCCAAGTAGTTCTGCAGGATAATTACACAGGTATAATTTGGAGGGAGGGACGTTGGGGTCAATATACACAGGCAAACTATCAGCTTTATTCAAAAACAAGAGAATTCAAAGACAGGGTCTTTTGAAAACTCAAAGTCAAACAAAATTCTGTAACTTGAGCCATTTTTAATACTTTGTTTAACGGGCCTTAAATAAAAGGAATTTAAAAAAAATCCAGATTGAGTATTACTGTACTTTTCAATATCTGTTCATTGACAGATCTTCGTCTATATATTAGGATCTTAACATGCATAGCTTGGAGGAAAGACGAGACAGGGGGGATATGATAAAAACATTTAAATACATAAAGGGAATCAACACAGTAAAGGAGGAGACTATATTTAAAAGAAGAAAAACTAACACAACAAGAGGACATAGTCTTAAATTAGAGGGACAAAGGTTTAAAAATAATATCAGGAAGTATTACTTTACTGAGAGGGTAGTGGATGCATAGAATAGCCTTCCAGCTGAAGTGGTAGAGGTTAACACAGTAAAGGAGTTTAAGCATGCGTGGGATAGGTATAAGGCTATCCTAACTATAAGATAAGACTAGGGACTAATGAAAGTATTGAGAAAATTGGGCAGACTAGAAGGGCCGAATGGTTTTTATGTGCCCTCACATTTTATATTTCTATGATATGCAAAATAAATAACAGTTCAGGCACTTCGGAATAACAAAAAATTGCTTTAATTGTGCAAAAATAGCAAAGTTTCGACCCTATAGGGTCTTTATCATTATTAAATATTATTTATTCTGCATTTCTTGAAAGGGAGGCCTGGCCAGACTTGGTTTAATAAAAGAATATCAGTAAAAGCTGTAGTTTAAGGCTGCTGTTCTATTAACTCGACTCAGCCAGTATTGCAGGATTTGGTTTTGCTACGTAAAGAAATAATGAATTAAATTGATCCAACCCGAAATCTGAAGATATGGGAATTATCTTACCTCGGGGTTTTGATTCTGAAGGCTGAGAAGTTCATTCTGATACAAAGTTTCAGCAAATGGGTGGACATCGGGCATATGGGCCTCGGGGAGCATAAGTGTCGACAGAGTTTGGGCAGAATCTAAGTTACGAATTGCGCTATTGATCTTTTCAACTGCATTTAGCACTGTATCATAGAATATATGGAAACACAAGATGGCAAGTTAGTATGGCTCATCAGGAAACATGACGGTAAAACGTAGGTCGTGGAGTTAAGAGACCCATACTTACCCCTAAAATATTATACCTGTAAGACGTACGCATGGAGTTTATATGTAATTCACTAGGTTTATTGTAGGAATTGAGAGGTTTTTGGTCTATTGAATGGATTTCGCACCAGGTTTCCCAATGATTAAAACTGTCTAAATAGTTTGCCACATTTCATACCACACAACCAAAGCGGATAGTGAGCGATTTATCTTTATTTCAGATTAATTAAGGCTTTTTCTGTAGGGCAAAAAAAATGTAATTCACCATATTCCCATAACAGGGAATTCCATACGCCTCTAGCAATGAAATCAGACACTACACACATTAATTATATTAAAATATATCACATACCTTCTCACTCTGTCACAATGACTGTCGTACACAATAACGGTTTGCTTGCTCCACATTGTGTATCTTAGCCTTAACAGCAAAACATCTGGGATTTCAGCAACTACTAAGATACTGGGCAGATGAAAGGATGACTGAAAACCTCACATAGGGTCAGTTTGAACTATATCATATCAAGAAAACATGGAGAGTATCCCCTCTAACAATAATTTCACATGTAGGCAATGTATGACTCTCCAGTCTAGACAATAAAACTGCTGTTTAATAAAGACCATGTGAGTGCCTGGACTACATCGTCTTCACTATATGGAATGGTGGTTTGCCAGCCCTAGGTACAGTGCACCGAAGTCTACAAGTGATGAGAATGCGGATCCCTCCTTTGCTTGCAAGTACCAATCAGTCTAGAGCAAATGACATAAGATCAAGTGGTCACCTACTTACTTCCCAGCCGGTATGAAAGCCTTGGCCTAAGGTAGATAACTTTCACATCTTAGCATGTAACATTTCTGAAGTAATCTACAAAATCAATCTACTAAAATAATACACCAACCCAGCACTGAAACACCATGGATGGCATGCTAAATAGAACACGGACAATCTAGGAAAGAGCCATCGCCTCACACTTAGACTACAACGATGTGTTATATGTGTGAGCATACAATAGTGTGTTCATCTCACTCTATGCATTGAGAACACAATGGCTAAAATCCTGAATGTGAAATGTAAAGCTGACTCGCCACCCATAGTAGCAAGAAACAATGCTCCTCACTGGGGAGGCATGGTGCCATGTTTAGACCGTTTGGTTCACAGAGCACTATCACAGAACGTTTACCCTACCACTACTTTTACAGGCAATGTTCACCTTTCCTATGGATCCATGTTCACCTTGACCTGCTGTCACAACGTACAAGTCTTTATGCAAAGAGAAAACCACAACGAAAACAGAAAGCCAATTATAAAGTGTTTTCTATGGCAATTTCCAATCCAAAAGAAAAACCGATACCAAAAGTTATTCTTGTTTTGTGAAATTCAATTACAAGTTAACCGATCTCAAGACAGAAATATACCAAGCATTTTTCCTGCCAGGGTATAAAAAAAAAATCTCTAAGTATATACATTGCAATAATGATTGCACAGTACAGTAAATATAATGATATCTACAATTAAGCCTACCTTTAAATAATTTTAAAAAATCATTTAATCATTGGGAAATTGTACACCGTTACGTCTAGGATTCTATCCTGTGGTTCGATTTCAAATTTTGTAATGTACTCCACGAGATGTTTAAATACAATGGTGATTTTAGGAATCTTAATTTGTTATAGAACTATAATCCTCATAATTCTGGTTATAAAAGAGGACATGTCATACTACATAATATCTGCGACATGTGGATTACAGTGTTAATTGTAAACCAGTGTTGTAAAATCACTTATATAATGTAATGGTTTTATTTCATTTTGGCCTCGATCTACTATTTTTGGATTAGCTTGTCAATTTATTTAATATTGTTGGATAACCTTTTAAAATTAATTGTTGATGTTTAGAAAAATATTTTAATTTTTTTTATATTTTGTTTTTATAATAAGTTTTTTTGAAAAAATAAAAGTAAAAAAAAATATATATATGTATATATATATATATTTAAAAAAAAAAAAAGATTATCCAAAAATAGTAAATCATTTGAAAAGCTTATTCAAAAATATTAAACCGAGACCTTTATTAGCAAAGACTGACACATTGAATGGTTAATAATGTATTGGTTTCATTGTTTTTTGTTTTTTTTTTAACACACACACACACGCACACACACAAACAAACACACAACTGCATCAGATGCAGCAATGGATAAATGTTAGTACAAAGTATTTTTTTAAACTCAGAATGCAGAAATGAACAAGACTGTAAGATGGCTTTGTCTTGCAACACAACGCATGTTCTTCTAGCTCTAAAGCAATAAAGAAAAAGACACAAAGTAACAACGATATCACATTCATGCACAAAGTAATGGAAATGGACACAGAAATGGATCAATGCACTACAAAGCACAAAGGTGTTAGTTGTGAGCAGTATGCTGGTTAGTAAGGAATTTACACATTACAAATTTGGAACCCTCTCAAAACAAAAAAATGGCCTATGTTCGATAGATCATTCAAAATTCTTAATGTGCCCATAAACATTTATGAACGAGATCATGGACGTTACAGGAAAAGATAAGTTACTTGTTAAACTGCTGCTAGTAGAGATTTACTATTTCATAGGATAGTGATTATTGGTTGGAGGACAGCAACGACTAACTGATTAACAAGGACATCTCCTCCTCCTGTTTTTTTAATTGGATTCCCGTGGCTTTCATGCAGTCAATTTACTTCCTGCATGTGGACTCTGTTCGTGGTGTTTTACATAAAAGCAGTCCTTTGCAACAATTTGGGCGTTTAGGCGGTTACGTCCCATATGGTCATGTTAATCAACCAGGGACAGACTTAATAAATTCCTTTACCTGATCTTGCAAACTGGTTTTGAAGATTCAAGTGACTTGATTAACACAATGGTACGGCATAGGCTTTAATACAAATTAAAATAATTGCCACTTTTAAGGTCTGCATGAAATTATAACAGAGTCACCATCTATAACCGAATGGTGACTTAACACCGAAAAATAGAATTCCGCCTTACTTACTCCTAGCAGAAGGTCGATGAAATTGGCATTGGAGCATGATATCATATAATACGATTAGAACATGCTCTTACATGCAAGTACAATAGGTTTAAACCTTTCAGCTCCTTAAAACATTTAAGAAATAGCTAAATCTACATGGTCCAGGATTTGTAGTATTGTAACTTTTTTCAAAACTTGTTTTAGTTCATTGTTTGTTTTTCAAGGGAAAAGTCCATCTGATCGTCTAGTTAACTCACAAAAAAATATTTTGTGTGTTTTGGGACAATTCAGGTGCATTGGGATGATTTGATTTTAACAGTTGGCTTTGCCAAAGTACCATCAAAATATAATATTCTATATTAACGATTACTACAATTGTGATCAATTTAAACTCTGCCATGTTTTATGGGGTGAAAGGAGTTTAAACATTGATAATGATCAAGCAATGCTACATTAGAGCAGAAATGTTGGTTGCCCTTTAAAATGGTTCATGGAGTGAAACAGAGAAATGTTAACTACCTTATACATAAAGAATACTCCCAAAACTGCACAGACTGGTGATTGGAGTTATTGCAACACTGAGAAGGACAGTAACAGAAACAACATTTATTTACAAGATTTGTGATCTGATAAAATTTCCAATTTTTAGATTATGTGCTTTCAATTTCTCGTTGCATGCACTAATCAGTGGTTACAGAGTGAGACAGGACGTTTCCCAAAGATTTTACTCACTAAGAAAATGAGCCTCAGAATCCTTATTGGCAACACTAACATCTTTCTGAACCTCGCTTTTGTCAAGAGTACTGGGAACACCTGCTTTCTAAGGGATCAGGAGGAGAAAAACCTTTACATTAATGTTATGCAAACGAAAAATAGCGATCAGTCATTCAGAGCAATATCTAGCCAACACGAAAAGGTACAGTAAGATCATAAGAATATTCAATATTTACCAAGGGACTATTTTTATTATCTCAATGTATCGGTTTTGGATTTAAACATAATGCGAAGGGCACACTTAAAACAGAAAATGAAAGTTAATTTCTGAGCGTTCGTTACCAGCTTATTGGAAACAAAATAGCAAGAAATGTACGTCAAGGATTTGCAAAACAGGTTTATAATACCGATGTTGACCTCTGTATAAAATGATGTATTAACCCCTTAAGGACACATGACATGTGTGACATGTCATGATTCCCTTTTATTTCAGAAGTTTGGTCCTTAAGGGGTTAAAGCATGCTTTGTAATTCAATTTCTATTAAACAAAGTCAAGTATCCCCCAAATATACGTGCTATTGCTCTCTAGTGGACTTTAAATCTCCTTGATGTATATATCAGAAGCTTTCATGGTACTCAGATGATAAAAGACATGTGAGTGAATGAGTTTGCAGATTATCGCCCTAAAGGTTTGTTAGTTGCGGAGCTGTGTGTTGCAATGAGCTGTCAACAGAGATGCTCAGTTTTAGAAATGATGCCAAAATTGCTCAATTAAAACCTTTAAAAAAGACCGAATTGCTGATTATTATTTTTTTTCAAATTCTGAATTGTATTTAGCAAATATATCACCAGTTCACAACATCTCACAGCTTAGCAAATACATCTGAGCGCTATACTGCATTTTTCAGTTTTGTACTAAAATTGTCTTTGGAACATATCCGTTGTGTCCGTATTTTTTCCAGATTTTAGTGATGTGGCAGCTTAGTCAGATTAACATCCCATGAAAAGTAAGGCAGCCAGTTGCAGGACAGACATGCAGGCATGCGCAGTGCTTGCAAGATGTTACGTTGGACACATACAATCCCTACTGCATGTACAGATTTCCATTACTTACAGGCATCACATGCAAATACTAAAGGTAATCAAGGACCTTCAATGGTACTCCAGTTATGTTATAGTGGGGATATCAATCAAGTGTACATCATTGTCATTCCTTCATATTGGAGTCAAATTTTTTTATATTTTACATTTGCCATTCTTGGTTCAATATATAGTCAAAGGGCACCAACTACAATCAGATATTGTTACGTCTTTTCCAGTAAATGTGAAATTGTTTTTTTTGTTTTATACAGGATTCCCATCCCTAGACTGCCCATTGCACTGGACCAATAGAGGTCTGTTTAGCTATAATTTATTGCTCCTGCAAACCTGTAAAATCACGCTGTAAAAGTGATGCACTCTAACGCACATACTTCCCTGAACTGGGACCTAATTGCTTTCTCATATCACTTTTGATTTATTACATGTACAAATATCAGCATTACTGAACCATATAGGCTGAGACATGGCCGATCACTGCTATTTGTCTTTACATTAAAAAGCAGAACGGAAATCAGAAATACTTGCTACTTTCAGAGGCTGAGTGGAATCTCCAATTACAAGTCCTTATAGTCAATACTGTCTCTTAATAATTCTGTATCTTCACTCAAGGCTGCATGTGTGTAATAATAATTAATAAATGCCTTGGCAATGTCTGATTTATTTGTTAGGCCCGACGAATACCAATAAAATGTCAAAACATTGCAATGGTAATCTGTCTTTTTTTTCAATGTATTTATTTACAATAAATTGACATATACATATATTTTATACCAGGAGTTGAGAGAGGACATACATTTGGTGGAGGGTTTGAAAGGGGCAATTGATCCAGCCCTAACCAGACACACATATTTATAAAAAAAAAAAAGAAAGTTATTTGAATAAAGTTATGCAATCCAGTTTTAACAGCTGCTCGTTAGACTGTTCTACTGCATTAAACACTAATATCGAATGTCTTATCTTTGTGTTTCGTGCAAGCGAACAATCTAACAAGCAACAGTTAGAAGAAGGCATTTTGGAATTCCACCCTAATGAGAGATGAACCAGATGGTCTAAAGCGGTCTCCATTACCTGCGATTTCTGTTCTTTCGAATTACACAACTGTGTCAGGTACCATGCCGAATTTTGCTGCTGTACTTCAAAGAGACTCAGAACAGGGAGCAGCAGACTCTGCATTAGAGCAACTTCATCGTTCTTGTCAATGGCCTCATTTACTTGGACTAAGGCTACATTGGCTGCAAGCAAAGACATTCTTACAAAGACTGCACAGATTAAATATACAGGTTTTCCACATGTTACCGCTTGAACGTATAACTACATATATAGCTATTTAACATTTTACTATGTAACAGCCGCAGCCGACCCTCTCTTTGGCTGTTAACATGCCCCATAACCCAGAATGCTCTGCAAAGGCTGTAGTGTTACGTTGACTGTCCTTGATATGCACCAATCGTGGTGTTGGAATAATCACACATTCCGTGACTTATTCCCATCGCAGTAAAAGGAGAGGGATCAAAATTTATAAGACAATAAATAGCTAAAAGAAAGAGTAACAAGCACTAACGCAAGCTGCAGCAAGCTTTTGGGCTAGTGAGGCTGTCTGTTAGAGGGGGGAAAGCAATAGCTTATTAAAACTCATGCAGAACATAAGAAACGCATTAGTTTAGTTTGCTTGCATTTAAATATTCTTTTCACACTCATTTCTACACTCTACACTTCCACACGCAATCCAATCACTACACAGGTTATTTATTAAAGGGAAATGATCAGCTAGTTAGAACTGATGTTGTCCAGTGACCAAGTCACATGTGAAAGATTATTATTTGTCAATTCTAAATAAAATAAGCAAAAATACACTGTCTGTGAATATATGAATGTAATATTTCAATATCAAGATAAGCTCACAACAGACTTAAAATTGAGTTGCTAAAGAGTGTCTCACGCTCTACTAATATGTAAACCGAATAGGTATAATAAGGAAGGCAACTATTCCTGTACATTTTATAATTTTGGCATTAATATTTTATTTTCAGTTACTTTACAGTTTTTCTAATAGAGTATGTAAAAATAAAATAAAACTATGTGATCTAATTGGTTCATTGATTATAGGAGAATAACTTCTATATCTGTGGATGCATTGGAGGATTAATGTATTGCTCCCCACGCATTTTACTCTCCTGATTATTTCAAATACTGTCACTGTATGGGTTCTGATACACCAAAAGGGTGGCCTTCCAATGTTCAAAATATTTAAATATAGTGTCTCAAGAAACACAAAACCTATCAGTCTGATAACGAAACACTATGATAAGTTTGCTTATATCAACAATGTGAGTGTAGATTTTATTTTTTTCTAGATAATTTCCCTTTAAGCATTTGGCATTTCATACTTACTGTTAACCTTATTGATATGGCCTTGTATCTCGACTTGGGTAAGTAATTCTTCATATACATCCCTTTCTTCTTCAGAAATGACACTATTCTGCGGGGACGATAAAACCACATAATATTATCAATAGCAATACATGACAATATGTAACTTAAAACTAACTTTATTAAGAATATCGTGAAGCTTGGCTTTCTTACGTTGTCACAGTCTCTAGGAGCAATAAACTTGTGTTCCTGATTTTCATATAACAAATGTGTAATATTTATTTAGCAATATTTATATAATGTCATCATCCAAGGTACTTTACATATATCACAAATCATACAGTTACCTTCCAACATTTCAAAAGGACAAAGAGGGACACTAAGTTTAGTGGCGTCTGGGGGTATAACCGGGGCAGAGCAGTTCGGAGACATTTTAAGTGACTTACTAATAATACATTTTAACAACTAGACTGTAATTTATAACAAAAACAATTTATCTTTACTGATTTCTAGACGTGTGCACCAGTGAAATTTTCATTTTGTACGAATGAGTTTGTACTAAATAAAACTTGAATTCAACCATTCCAAATTTTGTCCGTAAAACATTAGTTTTTCGGACGAAATTCGGAAAAAATTAATTAGTTTTCGGCCATTAGGACGAAAATAACATTGCGCATGCGACCCCCTCCCTCCCCACCAAAAAAAGCAAGGAGGGAGCCGGCACCGCTACAAGCTCCCTCCTTGTAATAAATAATATTAATTCTTACCCCCCACCCTGCATTAAAACCTATTAATAAAAGGGAGGTTAAATCCTCCCGCATGCCCCTACTCGCGGGCAACCAGTGGCTGGTCGCAGTATTTAACCCCTTAGTGACCAGACCGTTTTGGAATTTTCTTACTGTTATTATTTTCATCATATCATATAATTGACTATAAAATAAATTATAAAATATGATAATAAAAAATGTAAAAAAAAAAAAAAACGCCTCTACAACCGCCAAAAAACACCTGCGCTAAATAGTTTCTAAATTTTATCCTGAGTTTAGAAATACCAAATGTTAACATGTTTTTAGCTTTTTTGTGGAAAGTAGGGCTATAAGTACAAGTAGCACTTTGCTATTTCCAGTGACACCACCCATATTTAGGTGTGTCGGGTTCTCTGGGGGCTTAAAGACCTTCTTTGGAGGGTGTGCATTCCCGTTTTCCAACTTGGAATTTTCACAGTTAGTCATAATGCACCCATGTCCTATTTGGGACATTTTTGAAGCCGACTAATGTAATTTACCCCCATCAAGTCATATATTTTTGAAAAGTAGACAACCCAGGGTATTCAATATGGTGTATGTCCAGTCTTTTTTAGTAGCCACTTAGTCACAAACACTGGCTACAGTTAGCATTTATATTTGTTTGAATGTTAAAAATGCAAAAAACAATTATGAATGCTTACTTTGGCAAGTGTTTATGACTAAGTGGCTATTAAAAAGACTGAACATATGCCATTTGAAATACCTTGGGTTGTCTTCTTTTGCAAACGGTATGCCATTGTGGGGTAATTCCTGGGCTACCATACGCTCTAAAAGGCAATATAACCAATCTGGCAAATTTCTATGTAAAAAAAAAAGGTCTTATAGTTGACCCTGTAACTTTCAAAAAACTATAAAATCTGTTCGTGGGGGTACTGTTATACTTGTGAGACTTGGCTGAACACAAATATTAGTGTTTCAAAACAGTAAAACGCATTACAACAATATCATCAGTGAAAGTGCTGTTTGTGTATAAAAAAATGCAAATAAAAGTCACTTTTACTGATGATATCATCGCTGTGATATGTTTTACTGTTATGAAACACTAATATTTGTGTTCAGCGAAGTCTAGCGAGTAAAACAGTACCTCCCATGTGTTGGGTTGTCAGGCCATTTCCCCAAATTTCAATCAGTAAAATTACTTCATTATGTAAAAATATTCATACATATACACGTAGAATTTAAATATATATATACATATTTATATATTTGAAGTCTACATGTACATTTGTACAATTATGTATATGGACATATGTATATTTCATATTATTTTTATTTATTTATATATACATAGATATATATATCATTTAATTCTAAGTGTATTTTGATATTAAAATATATATATATATATATATATAAATAAATACACTTAGACTAAAATTACATATATTTTATTTTTAAATTTTATATTTATTTTTAATTATTTTTTATGATATTTATATATATATATATATATTTACACACACACACATATTTTTTACATTTATTAACTTTATTTTTATTACCAGCAAGGATACTACCTGCCAGTTCAGGCAGTACCCCTGCTGGCAGCACTATGGACACCTATGGCGGCCATGTGACCGCTCTTTGGGAACGTCTGCAGTCCTTAAGGACCGTTTTTTTGTCGGACGTACCTGATACGCCGTTGGTCGGGAAGGGGTTAAAGCTGGATATAGAAGTGGTAGAGAGCTACAGTAAGAGTATATGTAACCAATAGGCTGTGTTACTGATCTAAATAGCTACTTTTTCCTATTGCAACATTATTATTCTTTTTGCTATAACTATTGGTTACACGTACTCTTACCATAGCTCTCTATCACTTCTATATGAGATACTGATTTATATTCAGTTTGAAATGCCAGTGAGCTGCTCGCGGTTTAGGAAACATACCCCTACTACACGGGGGGACCTGCCTGCTCACTGTAAACAAACTGTAAATAAAAGTAGGGGCATTCAGGAGATTTTAATCTCTCTTATGCTAATATGGGGGACATATTGACCCTCATAGAATGACAGGTGTGGTAAATCTAAAGAGTATAATGGGAACTTTTACCCAGCAGAACTTTCCTACTAATTATTTAGGTCATCAATACCACACAGAAAACCTATGTCCATGTGACATTTCAGTTTTTTATTTTAATACTTTTTCAAAGTTTTCAAAAATCTTGTTTTTGATTTGTCATTATGGGATAATGTGTGTAGATTGATGTGAAAAATGTTTAAATAACTTAAACAACTGCACTGTATATACAATCTCCACATTTACCTATACACAAACTGGATCAAAGAGCGGAGTTGTTTTATGCGGTACTTTATTAGCGGTGATTTCATGCATTTGGAACGATCAGAGTCACTCTTGGATTCCAAGCTCTGGACACACAGAACTCCATACATTTTCAAGTCATTAATCCTTTAATAACCCATCACAAAGGGTTTATATACAGACTCCTCATGTGTGACAATCAAATGATTACACAGCTGGTTCTCAGGGAAACTCCAGCATGTTCGCAGAGAAAGATATTTCTGAGCCCCTTGTATTCAAGAAGGCATTCCATGCATGATGTGCAAGCAACAAAAATCAACTCATGGGAGACTCCTGAATCATCGATACCACAATGTGAGTTATTCACTGGAAGAGACCCACGAATGAGGGGCATGAAAATACAGATTACACTCTGCAATGGCTTCAATGGAAATCAAATGCGTTTTAAAATAAACTTCTTTAAATGAAATGTTGCTTGTGATTTAACCAATATTAATCTTTTTAACTAAAAATCTGCCATTTGTTATTATTTATGATAAAAGATTACATGTTATCTCAGTGGCGTCTCTAGGATTAATTTTTAGGGGGGGGGCACATGGTGGGCCAGGGACTAAAGTAGGGGGGCACATTTAACCCCGCCCTCACCCCAGTTTGACCCTGCCCCTGCCACTTGTTAAGCCCCGCCCCTGACACAATGTGTTTTTTTTTAAATAAAAACAAACACATTTCCCTTGATACAGTCCTTACACACACACAGACTGCTGACCATACACACACACACAGACTGCTGACCATACACACACACACCCAGACTGCTGACCATACACACACACACCCAGACTGCTGAGTTCATACACACAGACTGCTGAGTCCATACACACAGACTGCTGAGTCCATACACACACAAACACAGACTGCTGAGTCAATACACACACAAACACAGACTGCTGAGTTCATACACACACACAGACTGTTGAGTTCATACACACACAGACTGCTGAGTTCATACACACACAGACTGCTGAGTTCATACACACAGACTGCTGAGTCCATACACACACAAACACAGACTGCTGAGTCAATACATACACACACACAGACTGCTGAGTCCATACACACACACAGACTGCTGAGTCCACACACACACAGTGCTGAGTCCACACACACACAGTGCTGAGTCCACACACACACAGTGCTGAGTCCACACACACAGACAGACTGCTGAGTCCACACACACAGACAGACTGCTGAGTCCATACACACAGACTACTGAGTCCATACACACACACAGACTGCTGAGTCCATACACACACAGACTGCTGAGTCCATACACACACAGACTGCTGAATCCGTACACACAGACTGCTGAGTCCTGAGTCCGTACACACAGACAGACTGCTGAGTCCATACACACAGACAGACTGCTGAGTCCATACAGACAGACTGCTGAGTCCATACAGACAGACTGCTGAGTCCATACACACAGACTGCTGAGTCCATACACACAGACAGACTGCTGAGTCCATACACACAGACAGACTGCTGAGTCCATACACACAGACAGACTGCTGAGTCCATACACACAGACAAACTGCTGAGTCCATACACAGACTGCTGAATCCATACACACACACATACAGACTGCTGAGTCCATACACAAAGACAGACTGCTGAGTCCATACACACAGACAGACTGCTGAGTCCATACACACACAGTGCTGAGTCCACACACACATACAGACTGCTGAGTCCACACACACACACAGACTGCTGAGTCCACACACACACACAGACTGCTGAGTCCACACACAGACGCTGAGCCACACACACACAGACTAAGCTGAGTCCACACACACACACACACACACACACACACACACAAACTGCTGAGTCCATACACACATACACACACACACAGACTGCTGAGTCCATACACACAGACAGACTGCTGAGTCCATTAACACACACAGCGCTGAGTCCATACACACATACAGACTGCTTAGTCCATACACACACACTGCTGAGTCCATACACACAGACAGACTGCTGAGTCCATACACACAGACAGACTGCTGAGTCCATACACACAGACAGACTGCTGAGTCCATACACACAGACAGACTGCTGAGTCCATACACACATACAGACTGTTGAGTCCATACACACATACACACACACAAACACAGACTGCTGAGTCCATACACACACACAAGCTTCCACACTAGCAGACAGACACACACACACCTGAGCATATCAAGCCTACCTGTTGCTGGGGGTCAGACAGCCATCTTTTTGCCTTTCCAGCAGCAGCATGATCTGCTCCCTCCGGCCACAGACAGCTCCCAGCACCGTTCCAGCTGAGCTACTCTGCCCTGCATTCCCTCCCCCGGGCTGTCACACACTGTTACAGTCCGAGGGAAAAGAATGTAAGAACATGGCCTGCAAGTTGCTGGCATTTGTGGGGACCCGGGGGGGCACAACACGATGTAGGGGGGGCGATGGCCCCCTCTGCCCCCCAGTGACCCCACTGTATTATCTTATTATAGCATCTGTCATTCACACATAAATTGCTACATGACGGCGGACATCTTTAAGTCCCCTTTGGACAGAAGCAAAACATATATAATCTAAGACCATACAGGCAAAAGTGAGGTGCGCACAAATTCATGAGTCCTAGTATCATAAGCAAATGCTTGGCTCTTGCTTACTCAAGCAAGCGGATTCTAAGTTGCACTTTGGTCTATCCTGCCATGGCACCCTGCTTCAGTGAAGGTGGAAGTGCCAATTACCCAATTGGCTCAACACAGCCAGTCACCTCCTTCACATTCCTTTGAGTTACAGGGGTCGCCAGAGCACCTCATCTAAATGATTGGGGGCTGCAGGTGGCGGTTTTGTTTTGTTCCCATCTTCCTAACATGTTCTCCCAGCCGCAGGTCACTCGCAGTACTGTTCAGGGACGTATTAGCCGCGAGGCAAACAAGGCATTTGCCTTGGGCGGCATTTTTCAGGGGGCGGCAAAAAACGCCGCCCCCCAAATGCCCAGGGCAAATGCCTTGTTAGCCTCGCGGCTAACTGACATCCCGGGCAGGTGGCTGGCGAGGGAGCTCTTCCTATGAGCTGACTGCTCAGCTCCCTCGCGCACCGCAGAGTGAAGCTGGGAGCCGGAAGATGACGTCATCTTCCGGCTCCCAGCCTCACTCTGCAGCCGCGCGCGAGGGAGCTGAGCAGTCAGCTCATAGGAAGTGCTCCCTCGCCAGCCGCCCGCCTGCCAGCGCCGCCCGCCCTGCAGCCACTGGACCACCAGGGAGAGAGACCCCCCCCCAGCACTCCTAAAGGTAAGGAGGTTGGGGGGGAGATTTAAATAAAAAAAAAAGTTAATGTGTGTGTATGTGTCTGACTGTGTGTGTGTTTGTGTCTGACTGTGTATGTGTGTGTGTGTGTCTGACTGTGTGTGTGTGTGTTTGTGTCTGACTGTGTGGAGGTCTTTTGGAAATATTTGGAGCCCATCCTGAATAGTGATAGGCCAGGATCCAAACTCTCTGAGGTGGCAAGACTGCAATGCTCAATAAAGGAACATGTCTGCCTTCCTGACTCAATTGAAGGTGATCTGGAGGTCAGTACAAGGACAGTGGATTGAGACATTACCTCTGATTTATTGGATTAAGCATTAGAAAGGATCGACAGAGTACTAGATATACTCAATGGGGGCTGAGTACCGTTATGGCAACTTCGCAGAGCTGTAATATTCTCAGCTCCTCCAATATCAGCTGCTGTGGAGCAGTTACATTGTAATGTCTGTATCCCTTTAGTGTAAAATATATTGGGGGGGTTGGTTAATTGCCCCCCTCCAGTGTAAGCTGCTGTGTTCCCTGAGTATTCTACAGACAGCAGTTACATTGTAATGTCCATATCCTTTTAGTGTAAAAGATATTGGGGGGGGGGTTAATAGCCCCCTCCAGTGTGAGCTGCTGTGTTCCCTGAGTATTCTACAGACAGCAGTTACATTGTAATGTCCGTATCCCTTTAGTGTAAAAGATATTGGGGAGGATTGGGGGAGGGGCAGGGGGATACAGAATTAATATATCTTTTGTTTTTTTGTTTTTATGTGTTTTTACCCCTACCCCTCACAGCACAGCACCCCTACCTCCAACACAGCACCCCTATCCCCACAGCACAGCACCCCTACCACCCACAGCATAGCACCCCCAACACAGCACAGCACCCCTACCCCCAACACAGCACAGCACCCCTACCACCCACAGCACAGCACCCCTACCCCCAACACAGCACAGCACCCCTACCCCAACCTGGTTGTACCCCCACCCCCAGCACAGCTTCCAGCACCCCTACCCTAACTACAGCACAGCACCCTACCCCAACACAGCAGTCTGTGTGTACTCAGCTTAGTCTGTGTGTGTGTGTGTGTGTGTATGTTCAACTTGGTCTGTGTGTGTGTGTATGTATTCAGCAGACTGTGTGTATTCAGCAGTGTATGTATTCAGCAGACTGTGTGTGTATTCAGCAGTGTATGTACTCAGCAGTCTGTGTGTACTCAGCCATCTGTATGTATGTGTATTCAGCGGTCTGTGTGTATTTAGCAGACTGACTGTGTGTGTATTTAGCGGTCCGTGTGTGTGTGTGTATTTAGCGGACCGTGTGTGTATTTAGCAGACTGTGTGTGTGTGTGTATTTAGCAGACCGTGTGTGTATTTAGCAGACCTACTGTGTGTGTATTTAGCGGACCGTGTGTGTATTTAGCGGACCGTGTGTGTATTTAGCGGACCGTGTGTGTATTTAGCGGACTGTGTGTGTGTGTGTGTATTTAGCGGATGGTGTTTATGTATTTAGCAGCCGGTGTGTGAATGTGTTCAGCAGTCTGTGTGTATGTATTGCATTTGTTGGAGATACTAATAAATATAAGCTGAATTTTATCTATTTATATCATTATTTAAAATTTGTATCATTGAACTCTCTGTTGTGTTCTTCTTTTAAAACAAAAGTTGTTAATTAGTTCGGACAACTGTAAAAGTTGTTTTTTCTAAACTTAAATCTCAGTATTCAGGTTTAATTGCCGTGTTGGCACTTTGAGGGAAAAAAAGTTGTCATGTATTGCGGTTTGGGCACTCGGGCTCAAAAAGGTTCGCCATCACTGCTTTAGTGTAAAAGATATTGGGGGGTTTTGTTAATTGCCCCCCCCTCCAGTGTGAGCTGCTGTGTTCCCTGAGTATTCTACAGACAGCAGTTACATTGTAATGTACATATCCCTTTAGTGTAAAAGATATTGGGGGGTTTGTTAATTGCCCCATCCACTGTGAGCGGCTGTGTTCCCTGAGTATTCTACAGACATTGTAATGTCGGTATCCCTTTAGTGTAAAAGATATTGGGGGGGAGTATGTGGGAGGTTGGTTAATTGCCCCCCTCCAGTGTGTGCTGCTGAGTTCCCTGTGTATTCTACAGACAGCAGTTACATTGTAATGTTCCTATACCTTTAGTGTAAAAGATATTGGGGGGTTTGGTTAATTGCCCCCTCCAGTGTGAGCTGCTGTGTTCCCTGAGTATGCTGCAGACAGCAATTACATTGTAATGTCCGTATCCCTTTACTGTAAAAGATATTGGGGGGAGAGGGGGTTGGTTAATTGCCCCCTCCAGTGCGAGCTGCTGTGTTCCCTGAGTATTCTGCAGACAGCAGTTACATTGTAATGTCCATATCCCTTTACTGTAAAAGATATTGGGGGGAGAGGGGTTTGGTTAATTGCCCCCCTCCAGAGTGAGCTGCTGAGTTCCCTGAGTATTCTACAGACAGCAGTTACATTGTAATGTCTGTATCCCTTTAGTGTAGAAGATATTGAGGCGGTTGGTTAATTGCCCCACTCCAGTGTGAGCTGCTGTGTTCCCTGAGTATTCTACAGACAGCAGTTACATTGTAATGTCTGTATCCCTTTAGTGTAAAAGATATTGAGGCGGTTGGTTAATTGCCCCACTCCAGTGTGAGCGGCTGTGTTCCCTGAGTATTCTACAGACAGCAGTTACATTGTAATGTCTGTATCCCTTTAGTGTAAAAGATATTGAGGCGGTTGGTTAATTGCCCCACTCCAGTGTGAGCGGCTGTGTTCCCTGAGTATTCTACAGACAGCAGTTACATTGTAATGTCTGTATCCCTTTATTGTAAAAGATATTGGGGGGAGAGGGGTTTGGTTAATTGCCCCCCTCCAGTGTGAGCGGCTGTGTTCCCTGAGTATTCTACAGACAGCAGTTACATTGTAATGTCTGTATCCCTTTAGTGTAAAAGATATTAGCAGGGCGGTTGGTTAATTGCCCCACTCAGGTGTGAGCTGCTGTGTTCCCTATGGTATTCTACAGACGCTTGATTTACATTGGCAATGTCTGTATCCTTTAGTGTAAAGATATTGAGGCGGTTGGTTAATTGCCCCACTCCCAGTGTGAACTGGCTACTGTGATTCCCTGAGTATTCTACAGACAGCTTGGTTGGTCTGTCTAACTTCTATTTTGGATCAGTGGCAGCAACCTGATATGCTTGGATGAGGGCGCGACCTTCACTCACTGACAATATTGAGGGCCCCGGTTCTGGGATAAATACCTATAGAAACCACAGTTGCACCAAATACCTATACTCCACATGGCATAGCAAAGTACAGGATTCACCCTTCCAAACCCTGTGATATACTCAGTAACATCTAGCAACCATTTACCTGGTGGATAGAGCGACTACCAAACACAAAGGGTGGGAGGAAGGGGCCACCATTTTACACAGAGGGTGGGAGAAGGAGGCCGCCATTTACACACAGAGGGTGGGAGAAGGGGCATGTTTACACAGAGGTGGGAGAAGGGGACATACATTTGCACAGAGGGGTGGGAGGGAGCCGCCATTTACAGAGGGTGGGAGAGGGGCAGCCATTTACACAGAGGGGGTGGGGAGGAAGGGGGGGCCATTTTACACAAAGGGTGGGAGAAGGGGAGCCACCATTTACACAGAGGGTGGGAGAAGGGGAGCCGCCATTTACACAGAGGGTGGGAGAAGGGGAGCCGTCATTTACACAGAGGGTGGGAGAAGGGGAGCCGCCATTTACACAGAGGGTGGGAGAAGGGGAGCCGCCATTTACACAGAGGGTGGGAGAAGGGGAGCCGCCATTTACACAGAGACTCGGATGGGCAGAGAGAGTGGTTTCACTGTAGGGTGTAAGTCAGTGCTGGAGCAAAGTGAATGGTTAATGGGACTTTATGGACTACATGTAGGAATGTTATTGGGAGAAAAGAGTTTAATAGGGAAGAAAGTCTTAAAGGGTTATTTACTAAAGTGACAATTCAAGGCGCATACAAAGTCCGTTTCAAATATAACTCAAAATAGCTGAACTTGAAAAATTCTTAATGTCCGCTATGCTTTCCATTCAGCTACTCTGACCTTCAATTTGAAATTAATTTAATTTAGTGACGAACGCTCTCTGTTTCTCACTTTGTAAAGGTACAACGTCAGTTCTGCTCTGTGTCGTCAGGAAACGGGCGGATTAGCCATGCATTCTGCATTATGGTTTAACGATGACAAACATTTACTCACCCATTCCTTTAGTATGTAACCGTCCGTCTTGTTTTGTCTCCCATAGCTGACACACGCTACGGAAGTGTTTGAAAGAGTCGCATGTCTGATGTATGACTGCCTGGACTGGAGACGCCAACATCAGCTCTACCTGAACAGCATGAAGATC
>OW240916.1:316971642-317010763 GCA_933207985.1 Pelobates cultripes | reverse complement strand
GAGCATGAAAGCCATGCTTGCGGTCAGTCAAATGTGACTTCCATAGAATTCAGAAACCACTGCTCTGATCTGGGTGATTTTTGGATATGTTGTTCACCCAGATCAGAGCTATCCAGGGATGTATAATTATGGGGATATGTTGGTAACCTTGTGGGGAAAACTGTATATAAGAAATGCATTTGTGCTCATTAAATCAGTTCTACTTCACCCTCAATCTAGAGTCCTGTCTCTTTTTGGGGGGAATCTGCTACAAGGGATTGCTATGCTCTTCATACTCCCTTGCTATAATCACTAAACTCTTCTAAGAGCTTGTTCCTGTTCCTGCTTCACTCTCTGGGGAAAGAGAGGTTCACCCACTGGAAACTGGAGCTTTGTCATAGGTCCAGGGTGAGTAGGAGACGGCGAGACCCCAACCAAGCTGCGGCGGTTCTTGGGCTCTGCAGTGCTTTCGGTGTTAAGTGAAGTGCTTGGAGCCCTCGGGAAGCACTAGGAGCATCCATCAACGGAAGTACCCAGTCGGGGTGCCAGGTGATCCGTTACATATATATGTATATATATATAATCTTCATATCTTCATATCTATAAAACATAACACGGCAGTCTCATCAACTCAGTCAGGTCATAGAGAACACAGAGAGAGCGTTGTATTCACCAACTACCTTCACAGAGAGCACTGTTCACCAACTGACTTTCACAGAGTCAGGTCACACAGAGCGCTGTATTCACCAACTGCCTTCACAGAGTGAGATGACAGAGAGTGCTATATTCATGAACTGCCATTCACAGAGTGATACCACACAGAGCGCTGTATTCACCAACTGCCTTCACAGAGTGAGACCACAGAGAGCGCTATATTTATGAACTGCCATTCACAGAGTGATACCACACAGAGTGCTGTATTCACCAACTGCCTTCACAGAGTGAGACCACAGAGAGCGCTATATTTATGAACTGCCATTCACAGAGTGATACCACAAAGATCACTGTATTCACCAACTTCCATTCACAGAGTGAGGTAATAGAGAGCACTGTATTCACCAACTGCCATTCACAAAGTGAGGTCATAGACAGCACTGTATTCACTGTACAAAATCAACTGACTGAGAGTGAGAGTCTTTATATCAATCTAGTATATATGATATATATATATATATATATATATATATATATATATGTGTGTGATTATATATATGATTATATTAAGAGAATATGTTATGTTTTACAGATATGAAGATATGAAGATTTTATATAAATAATCTTCATATCTTCATATCTATAAAACATAACACGTATTCTCTTAATAATGTTCTCCCTTCTATTTTTCACTCTAACTTCTCTCATCACTCATCTCTCTATCCTTCTGCTCAACTGTCCCTGCTGACACCATCTTCATTGCTTCCACTTTACTTCCATCTCCTCTCCTAACTTTTCCTTTCCCTCACTCTCTATTTCCTCATAAAACACTGTGAAGAAATGCCCCATCACTTGGTTCAGTTGTAATTGTTTTCCCCTGTTCATTTGTTTATACGATCTAATTAGAACATGGAATACAAAGTATCCAGTGCTAAAACCCAACAGAAACTATGACTAAAAGCCGCCATTTTGTGTACCGAATGCACGTGGTTGACAGAATGGATAGTGGCCATGTTGTCTACCAATGCAGGCAGCGGTACCTGGTCGTTGAGGGCCTGGAACATATTTTGGCTAGGCAGTTCCTGACCACCTGTATGAACAGCATTCGGGAGATATAAACTTCTGAAGGGGGAGAGCATTCGACACCTAAATGCATTCGCATACTATGTGTGGTTTTTGTATAAAAATCCTCGAACTGAGATTGGCCATTGCCACAATTTCCCTGGAACTGTTTTGGGCTTCTCGTGGGCGGCTGGTCAAAATTGTACCTTGATGGAAAATCCAAACTGAACCGATCTGAGTGCTTTTTGGATATGATAGGCACTTAAATCAGGGCTTTCCATGGAATTTGTGGGTTTAAATTATTTTTATATTTTTCTGTACCTGGGAGATTATTGAGTTGTAAGTTTCCTGACTCAATTATTTCTCAGGCACAGGGGAGGAGTTTACTGTATGTATAAATTGAGAGTGCTTGCCTACATTAAACAGATATACTCCCAGCATACAGTCTCGACTAATGTATGGTGGGAAAGGCGATACCAGTGATACTTATTTTGATTATTGTTGGAGCTATGTTATTTTGGGAATGGGAATCTGTGGCAGCGATATACTGGTGGTCCGCCACACACTACCCTCACCTCTGCCCTGGATGCTGTAGTCCTGCTCCAAACATGCCCCCAACCGTGGCATACTAAAACAACACACTACCTGCAGAGATGCTTACGTTCTGCAGAACATTGCTGTAGGAAGTGTCGCACCCACTCAGACTTTCTCCATTATAAATTTAACTTGCGTTCATACAGCGCAGCCTTTGCCCATGACAAACAGTCATACTTTTCCTCTTTCATTAGTTCATGTTCCCACAATCTCAGGCATTTCTTTTATACCTTTAACTCTCTTCTTCATCCTGCTGTGGCCACCCCCAAACTAATCTTACAGCCGAAAACTTTGCATGTTATTTTACCAACAAGATTAAACAGCTAAGGAAAGAATTCTCCCCACCTTGCCCCTCTCTTTCTCAACCACACCTAAATCTTGCTTTTCCTGCCCTTCAGACTTTCACCCAGGCTACTGAACAAGAAGTGGCTGTGTATCTCCTTTCCTCTCGCCCTACCACTTGCCTGCTTGAGCCTGTCCCATCTCACCTTATCAGATCTCTCTCTCTTGTCTTGTACATTCCTTAACACATATCTTCAACTGCTCTCTCTCTTCTGGCGTTGACCCTGCTGCCCTTAAACATGCTATTGTTGTACCCATCCTAAAAAAAACATCTCTTGACCCATTCTCCCCTTCTAACTATTGTCCCATATGCCTGCTCACTTTTTCCTCAAAGCTTTTGAAAAGGCTTGTCTTTACCCATCTGGCTCTCTTCCTCAATTCCAACTCTCTTCTTTACCCTCTTCAGTCTGGCTTCCGCCTCCTCCACTCTACTGAGACTGCTCTTATTAAAGTTACTAATGACCTAATCACAGCTAAATCCACAGGCCACTACTCCATATTAATTCTTCTTGACCTCTCTGCTGCCTTTGACACTGTTGACCATGTTATCTGTCTCCAAACTCTTTAATCACTCAATCTCTTTAACACTAATCTCTCATGGTTTTCCTCCTATCTCTCCCAACACATTACATTACATCATTAAGTATCTAATTTTCCAATGATACCTCCTCCCTTTGTCCTGTCTCAGTTATAGTCCCCAAAGGCTCTGTTCTTGTTCCTCTTCTATTTTTTTTTTCATACGGCCTCTCTTGGCAAACTTATTACCTCATTTGGATTCCACTACCACCTGTATGTCGATGACACCCAGATATATCTCTGCTCCCAGGACCACACCCCTGCCGTCCTACAACGTGTCACTGCTTGCTTTTCTTCTATCTCTGATTGGATGTTCTTCCACTTTCTGAAACTCAATCTCTCTAAAACTGAGCTTCTTGTCTTTCCTTCTACTAATACAGATCCTCCTCTATCGGTCTCCCTTCAAGTTAGTGGCACCCACATCAGCCCATCCTTGCAAGCGCACTGTCTTGGCATTATATTTGATTCTGGCCTCACCTTTGAGCCTCACATCCAGTCTGTTAACAAATCCTGTCAATTCCACGCTAAAAACATTGCCCACATTCACCCCTTTCTTACACAAGACACTACTAAGTAGCTTGTTCATGCTCTAGTAATCTCTTGCATGGATTATTGTAACCCTAATCTTATTGGTCTTCCCAGAAGCCATATTGTCCCACTACAGTCTGTAATGAATGCTGTTGATTTTCTGATTTTACTCTCCAGTCGCTTCTCTCACACCTCATCCCTCTGTCAGTCCAGTCGCTTCTCTCATACCTCATCCCTCTGTCATTGGCTTCCTGTATCCTATAGGAGTCAATTTAAAGTACTAATCCATACCTATAAAGCACTGAACAATTCTAGCCCCTCATATCTTCACTAATCATAGGATGCCCCTTCTCAGTGTCTCCAATTTGCTGATGACTTTCTTCTTCCGCTACTCACACCTGTATAGCCAACTCACTCTTGCCGGACTTCTTGCGATCATCTCCTTTTCTTTGGAATAGCCTGCCTACCACAATCAGAGTCTTTAGTAGTCTTTAATCACTTAAGAAGTGCCTTAAAACCATCTTTTCAGGAAAGTGTATGGCCTCCCAGAGTAAGCTCTACCTCACATACCTGCCCCCTGCTCTCTCCTAAAGGGCAGCAATCTACTCTCTCTTCCAGCTCTGCTTCATTGACACCATGTTTTAATTGCCATCTCCTGTCCTAATGTGTTTTATACCCTACCTCTGCTAGATTGTAAGCTTGTTTGAGAAGGGGCCTCTTCAACCTATTGTTCCAGTAAGTTTTTGTAATTGTTTCATTTATTGTTCAAATCTTCTATTCTTATATTATTGTAAAACGCTACGGAATATAAATGTCAATAATAAATAAATAAATAAAGAAATAATAAAACTCACCTTCTTCAATAATCTTACTTGTTCTACACTACTGTGAAGAAAATCTACATGCTCTGTGACCTCACAAGAGTTGCTGGGCTGGAATACTGCAGGTCTGCACCAAGAGCCTTAACAGTCTCTAAAGATAAAACTCTTTCTAGGACCACCTAGACTTTGGAGGTGATGACATTTTGTCTCAGCACTTTTAGTTTTCAGATTATAATCCTCGGTTAGGGTCTGATCTGTTCTGAGGTCCTTTAAATGAACTGATGTCATGCTGTTTCCATAGGGCCTGGGTTTAATAACTCTACCCACAGTCTTCATGTGTAAGTTGCACTTCTGAATTAATAATGTCAATTTTAAGCAAATTAGGATGGTATAGATTTGCATCAAAAAGAGCATTAAAGGCACTCTTCAAGACGTCTTTCTGTGTAGCTCTAATGCGACCCCACAATAAAGCGATTAAGGTGGCGAAAATATTTAGACTGAGACTATCAGCTTCTCCAACTATCAACCCCCATTAGAGGACACGATGGGGTGCAAGAATAAAAAACTGCAATGCTCAGAGAGTCATCTCCTACCCAACATTAGAATCTCCTTCGAAAGGCCTACACTCCAATCGGCTTCCAAGATGGCGCCCGAGGCCCAGAGTGACCCAGAAACCTCAGAAGATTCTTATGAGGAAGAGAAACAGCTTACCTCACCCTGAGCCAGCAGAGCCTATCAGTCCTCTGAATCGGAGGAAGACTCGGCTCCATCCACTGGGGGATATCAGGAGGCTCCTGATTGACATGAAACCTCTTGGAAGCCCAGGCCGAGATTGGAGTCATCCACCAGAAGATCAAGGCGGTGGAGGGGAGTGAGACTGCCAGGGATGGTCAGCTGCAAGAGACAAAAGTGTCTACTTACTCAGTAGATACAATACCTGAATCTGGCTGTAGACAACAATCTGCAACATAGGCCCCGAAATATTCACCTCTGCAGTACTAGAGATGGTGGGAGGTGAAACTATACTGCTGTTTGTCCTTGAGCTGATTGCTTTGATGAAAAGCAAAGGGAACAATGACCTCCCACAGATAGTGACACAATTCCAAGTCCACAAATCCACTACAGCGCCACCTGAAGCCCCAAGAAATGCCATTGCAGTCACAAGAGATGTAGCTGTGAAAACCGCAATCTTAAACCGATCCAGAATACTGGGGACGGTGTCCTATAGAGACTGCTCGGTGTCCATATACAGTGACCTACCTTTCTCAGTCCTGATGGAGAGGAGAATGCTGGCCCCGGTCACCAGGAGGCTGAGGGACCGGTTGATCAAATACAGATGGGGAGTGGAGGGCTCTCTAATAGTCCCCCAGGGAGGGGAGACACTTACATTGACTTCCTCAAGCCATTTCTAAAGAAACCTGGTTTGATGGAAACATCACCTACTGAGACCCCAGCCAGGGGAAAAGCCAAAAAACAGGGAATAACCCACAGTCAACTGCCAGATCAGACGAGGGTGTTGCCTAATAGCAGTGATCCCTGCCCAGAAGCAAAGATTAATAGTTGTATGCCTGGCACGCTGTACTGTTTCCACACTTCTATTCCCCCCTCCACAATCTACAGCCTGAAATAGGCAGTGTTGTGTTATGTCACGCTATGTTATGTTACGCTCTGGTGCTATTCTACTCATAATCTATTCTGTATGTCTCCTATATCTTGTCACTCCATGCTCCAGATTGTTGAATTTCTTTATATTTATATTACTTTTTTTTAATGGAAAAGATGTATGCTGTACGTACAAACTCAAATAGAACACAAATTTCAAAAAAGAGCATTAAAATATGCAATGAAACACTTGAATTAATTTGACACAGAACCAGGAGATATGATGCCAGTAGTTTGTTAGAACCATAACCACTATTTAGCTGCAAAGTGTATGTTCCTCCTTAGAGCATAATTACACTTGGAAAAAATACTAATATCATTGAAGAAAACATGTTATTTAAAAAATGTGAAGTTCCCACAATTCTTTACTAACAGACCTGAACACATTACAATTTTAATGCAATATATAATTTCAAATATATACATTATTTATAAGTCATAATATTACATGTAAATGTGTTATTCAAATGCTGAATATTATTGTACAACATAATGCTGTTATAAAGTTGATTGATTTTTTTTTTAGAACTGCTATATGTATAACGTAGAACTGTCTAAAAAGAATGGTAAAACCAAAAGAAGACGAAAAAAAAGAACAGTTAAATTGGAAACTCAAGGTCAATAAAGCCATGTGCACAAACAAAATTTAGGCAGACTGTAATTTGTGCTTGGTCATAACCCAGCAGGAAACATTGCAATTAACTTGGAAGTAGCAGGATACCCACTGAAATATCTTATATGACAGAGAAGGCACAAGTGAATTTGAGTTGCTTTTAATAGTTTTGTGGTGTCTGATTTATTTGTTTTTTGTATGTCTGGGGGTGTTTTGTTAATAACAAACTATTACATATGTAACAAACTAAAATATGGTTGCAGTGAGACTCTCTGCCTCTTGAGTTTGGTCTATTGATGATATATTGGTTAATTAATTTGTTCCATTTGTGCCAATTGTCCCAGCATGCTGCTGTTGTAAAGATGCTGAGAGCTCAGTGGGAAGAGGAGATAGTCGTGAGATTATGCTTTTGCTCTGCATTCAAAATGTTAGTTTGCACCTCCTGGTTACACCACAGGAACACAGAGAAACTGATAAGTGGTCTTGGGAAAAAGAAACAGTCTTCACAAGTTTGTAAGGCAGAGTTGTTTTTTGTGCTCTGCACACCTCCTGTGCACAGCTGAGTACACACACCATGAAACAGATATTCCTAAAATACAGTTAACAGTACATTTGTAACCATATGCCCTATCTATATGAGAACGACATTCCTACATGTATAAACACATTAAAACACAGTTTGTTAAGAGGGGTTAAAAGTTGGCTTCTATAGTATAAATTATTCTCATTTCAGCTTTTGCAATAGGGAGCAAGGAGTTTATACAAGGAATGGGAATTAGTTAATGACACATATTCTAAAACACGCATTCAGGCGCTCACTCAAATTGACTCACACGTATAAATGTGTAGCTATGCATTCTGACACATTTATGTCTCACAGACAAACTGACACACATGCTAACAAACACATACAGACACTCACAAAGTGACTCACACATATAAATACACAGTCATACATTCTGGCAAATATATATTTCATACACAGAAGGAAAGACTGACACACACTAACCAACACAAACAAAAACATAGAATGCAATGGCAGATAAGAACCATTCGGCCCATCAAAAAGAGTGACAGACACACAAACATTTACTGACAACTATAATTGTCAGAGAGAGACAAGAGCTCTGTAAAATATGTCACCATGTTAAAAATAAAAATATGGATAATTAAAAGTACATAGCGTTGTTAACAAACCTCAGCAGTGTAATTTCCTATAATACACTACATGTAAGTAAATGCATTTCAAGGATAGAGGCAGGCATGGGGCTGCGACGTAAACTAGGTCAAATAAACGTTTCTATTGTGTGTTCTACAGGTATTTCTAAGTAATACTGTTAAAACACACACACTTGTATTTCTTACAGTGATAAACAAAGGTGGGTAACCAAATTATAATAGTACTATTTGGTTATAATAATAATAATAAAAAAAGGACACTAATGAAAACATAAGGAAAATGTAACTGCCACAACTACACAAACAAAGATATACTTTATTACAATTACATATGTGAGTAAGTAATTTATTATATACCTTTATTAAATACATTTAAGATAAAATGGCAGTTTTGTGTTTTGTCTGCTTTTCATGGATAATGGAAAAATTAAATTATCAGTAAGAATATATTATGGTCTTCTGACATTTCTACTGCAAAGTGATACAAAATATTAATGATTAGTTGGTATCCGATTTCTAGAGCTTGTGATATTGATATTCTTTAAGGGTTTTTCTCCAAACCTAATTGTCGGGATCTATACAGGGAATTTTCAGTTCATATTATGATAGTTAAATTGTTTTGTTTTTTTATTCAGCTATTTTGCCCTTAAATTTTACATTTTCAAGTCAATTCCCAAATGTGTGGTTTAGCAAGCAACCATGAATATTTAAAAATATTTCATAAGGGATCTTTAATATTAGCATTGGAATAGAAATACAATTTTGGTGGGGGAATATGTATATATTTATAAATAAAACATAAGAATATTAACAGTATAGGAATATACATAAAACATTTGATATAATGCCAACTGTGCTTCTGTAAAAGCCAAAGAATAGAACCTATGGCAGCATAACATATTGCATAGTCATAGTACCAGCTGCAGACTGGTAAGCACTTGGGAACTGCCTACAATCAAAAGGATCTACTTTGATTTACCACAATCTCCCATTTTGACATGTGCAAAATTCCACTTGCTTGATGGAATTTATCAAAAATGCTTTTGAGATGTCAAAAGCAACAAATAAAGGTAGAACTTTTAAGACTGGTTTGAATAATCGTGGTTTATTTTATGAACATAAGAAATGAGTCTATAACATTGTTTGTCCTGAAAGATTTAACTAGGCACTATTCCTGTTTTGTATTAGGGGAATAACCATTGCATTATATAAAGAATATGTTACATTTTGTGTTTTCATTGCTTTTTTTTTTTCATAATAGCCACTTCGTTATTTCTCAAACGATGTATATGGACCTGTGATGGATAATGTTGAAATGTATTATTATTAAATCCATATTTCCTTGCTCTTTGAAGATAAACAAAAATCTGGATACAACTGGTTAGAATTGCAGCAGCATTAAAATAATAGGCTTCGACCAAGAACAAAAATGTTGAAACAGAACCCATTAGTGCACAATTATGAGGAGTGCGTGTTACTGTAAAAGTCTATTCTTGTTTTCCAGTACTTTTTCACATTATCAGTTTTATGGCGGTGACTTAAGCAAGGAGTCACATGAATGAGTCAGTTTATAAGGAGCGTGTACCATATGTGTTAAAAGGTTTACCATTGATCTAGACATTACGTATCACGATACAGCCTAAGCGGTATAAGAATAAACCGAAAGGACAAGTCACTTTCCACAAAGCCCATCACTCATGTAAAGAGAGGTGGGCAGTGTCTGGTTACAATTAAATCCAAATCTTTGATTCTGCACATTGCATCCCTGTGGTTTTTGAAATCTTTACTGCGTATGCCCTGCTGGGCTCTGGGGGTGTCCATATATGCCATGTGCACGGACCAAGAAAGGAGTCCTGGCCTTTCCACCCTTTTTGCATTTTGTTGAGCAAAGTGTTTTCACGTGAGAGTTTAGATGTTTAGCACAGCTGTTGTTGGATGTGTCAAAATCTAACCTCACGGACAGTGTTTGTAAAGAAGTGTAAATGATAGCTACACAGAAAACAAGATGAAAGGCAAATGGTAAACCATCTCCAGCAGGACACAAGGCAGTTTCACATGCCACTAACAAGCAATGCTGGAAAGTTAATCTTATTTTTACAGGATGCAGGCCCTATAACTAGACTTTGTGCTGTAACCAATAGATGTGCTGCAGGTTCACGCACGAGAGCCTTTTTATCTGAGGAGTAAAATCTAACTTAAATTATTACTCTCGTTTACACAAAAGCCACCCAAAATCAACACAAGGGACTCGGATTCGTGCTTCCCACAATTATATAGACATTGAGTATAATCCCTAATCCTCAATTTTGATATAATAGGATTAATAAGAGGCTAACTCACAGAGCTTATTCATTCAGAGCATGAACTATAGTTATCCCATTGAAAGTATTTGCGAAGAAAATGCAGTAACATTTACAATTGAGCAAGTCAGAGAAGAATCCGGGTTTATAAGTAGATACATTAGATCGCAAGTGTGATTGGAGACTTTTATAGGAAATACAAGAGTCAAAATTGCCCTTGGTTGTATTTATGGTTTTCATTTAGGTCTATATACAAGTTGTCATCATATATAGTGGACGGACAAAAGAATTGTTAATGTATGAGAATGAGCTTTCACTAGAATAACAATTATATGTATAATATTGTGAAGCTCTACGGAATCTGTTGGCACTATATAAATGGCGATAATAATAATAATAATTATAATAATTATAATAATATTATTCGGTCACACAAATGAAAGGGCTTGTCCACAACATTTTTTAAATATGAATTTGTATTGTAATTGTATGTCAGTTTATGTACTCATGTGAAAAAAGATTCATTAGAGATGCATGTGACATATTGGAAAGATAGGAAAATTAAACATGTTAAAAAGTGTGGAGTTTCATCTTTTATTCCATCTTCCTATTTTTGGAATAGAAGATGAATGTGTAGAATGATCCTCAGGAAATACATGAGCTATATACTGTGAGATATGTCTCCGAGGTGAAAGAGAGTGATGTGTACATCTGAAAGGTAGGTCCCGGTGCTAGCAAGATCCTAGTCTCACAAAAAGAAAAAGTATGAGGCATTGGAAAAAACTCCAGAAAAATGCATAAAAGTTCCAAAAAATAGTACTCAATATGCAGCATCATGCCCCGTATGATGACCACTGCATGCTGGAAAATATGGAAAGATGGTGACTGGACTTCAGTAGGACCTCATTTCTTCACTTTGGGCAGAGATGGAGGTGGCCATGGACTTATTCACTGTCTATTTTGTATTTAAATGGGTGTGTTGAATGGGGGAGGGACTTGATGCATTGACTAAGGAATTACCCCAAAATGTTAGTTATTTGTCCTTCTAATAAATAATAGTAGCACCTTGTTTTATGCACACAGCAACTATTTGTGCAGCCTCTATTTTTTTCTATTTTGTTCTGTGAAGGTCCTAGTCTCTTGATAAGTCTATGGTGGACACACACCCATGAAGATTTGGAAAACATCATTTGGTCAGATTATTCATTCTATCAGACATGCAGATGGTAGGGCCAGAATGTGGCATAAGTGCATTAGTCAATGGATCTATCATGCTCTATGTGGATACTGATGTAGTACGGGTGTGGTAGGTAATATCCCAGATACAAGCCTTTTCATTTTATTGTACATAATATGCCACAGGGTAAATCATCATATGCATCCCTCAACAACCACAACTTACCCACTGGGAAAATGTGCCATATCACAAAGTATGCTTTATCTTAATCTAAAAATCTAATAAATGCATTATTATTCTTTTTTTATGGTTGAACGGTAAGTGGTACAGCAAAAAACAATAAATGATGTTGATAAGGTAGCTTGTGAAAAACATAGGTCAGAACATTAGCTTATATTGCAATATCAGTAATGAGTAGGTGGTCATGTGGTACAGGAACAAGCACATGATGGAGATACATTCAGTAGACTAGGGCACGGGAGAAATCATCCAAATGCATTTATACCCCAAAAAATTTTTTTCAACCGAACCAAATTTTGCCCGTTAACTCATTCATTTTCGGACGAAATTTGTACATTATTTTCGTTTCGGATAGTCAATTGAGACATTTCTTTCATTCTGGAATTTAATATGGTGAATGTAATTCCGATTTGATCTGAACCCTTCCTGCGTCTTGCAGCCATTTAGTAGATAGCCCCTAAATCCCAAAAGTATTAAGGGGCTATCTACTAAAAAGCTGACCAAAATTGCTATTTCAACCAACTTTACCAACACTAAGTAAAAAATACATAGTACTAGTATTCGTATTTATCTGAATTCACGAATGACTTATTAATTCTGTGCTCATTCGTTAGTTCGGCTCATAAAGAACAAATGGCTCACCAAAAGAATGAGCCATTTGTGCATTGAGATGAAGCATTCAGCCTTTTGAATTACAGACAGTGTAGTACAAAGGCCAAACGTGAATTGTAAATGAACAAACCAAAAAATGGCACATGGACGAATTTGGTTCCCGCCCATTCGTTTGGTTGGTCGGCTCCCCATTTATTATAAAATGACAATATATTCGTCCGAATACGGATGCCCAAGTGCAACATTCAGTAACCTCAATTCAACCCAGCACAATATAGCCTAATTTTAACTGCCTTGTTCACCCAAGGATCAAGCCTCTGGAGTTCTTCACGACCCATGATTATACTAATCCTTCTCACAAAATAATATGTCAGGGGGTTCCCAATACCCCAACATGATTATGCCAGCCACTCCACCGCATCTCAAATAAAATGCTGTGGAAATCTACCCACATAGTACCAGTGATGCATAGAAATGGTGTCATGAACTTTGGTCAATTACAATCATACTTAATTTAATTTTATACAGCCCATATGCATCTTACCACCCAATAGATAGAAGGCAACCTATGTATTTAGTACACATCTTCCTAGGTCACATGACCCTGTATAGCATGTTATCTCATCTTAGTTGACCTACTTCCAGTAAAACCAGTGTCAGTTATCCAATGTTTATAGCTAATGTGGCAAACATGACACATGCTTTATCAGATTTCCTAGAATGAGCTAAAATGATCATACACTTATAGCACTGACAACACTTATGTCTAGTACTGTTATGATCCTAGCTAGCAGTCACAGTTATTCACTAAAGTGTAAACTGTTGGGACTTCAAAATGAGTCCAAAATTAATTTGAAATTTTAGGCTAAAATAGTCAAACTCAAGTTATTGTTGACTGTTAATTTTTCAAAATTGGTAGTAGTGTCCTAAATTCTGAAATTTACTTTGAATTATTACAATTCAAACATTACTTCTCTGAGATGAGCAGACCAGGAGGAAATATCTGATTTATCAAAACAGATGTGACTAATTTCCTTTGACAGGGCCAGGATACAGCCAAGAGCAGAATAACTAAAGCTAAACTGCAATCTTTCCAGGCAGTCAAGCTAACGTCACATACTTTTTAGAGGACTTCTGAGTTGAAGGCTACTGTACTAATATTTAATTATATTACAACAAAATATAAACAGGGTTGCTACAAACATCTATTGGAAACTTGCTTATTAACAGGACTGTTCAAAAGATTTATTGAGACTTGCAGAAAAATTTGGCTTGCAGTGAAAAATAGGGTAAGGACAATAAAGATGCAGAATTATTTGCTGAAAGTGGCTGTTTCATCAGACTCTATGCATATTTTGAAACAACATTTGAATGCTTTATAGAAAAGACAAAATATTCAAGGATTTAATAGATACTATGCAGGGAAACAGATATGTTGATCCATGGAGAAATCTGATTGCCATATTGGGATTAATAAGCTTTTTATGTATTCTGTGCACAATTAGATATTGCTTTTCAGATAGAGTTCTCGCCCCTTATTCGAAACAGCAGTAACACAGATGTATGACAGTTTTAACCTGATGAACTAGTGTTTTTTTTTTTTATGTCATCAAATTTTTTCTTAATTATACTTTCTGCAGGTTATAGTTTAACATTTAATTTAAGCAGCACAAAAAAGACAAGTATTCTTGTTTCTTTAGTTTGTGTTGCTTTAATAAATTAAATTAAATACTTTTCATTTTTATAATGTTTTATAACAATGTACTCCTACTATTATAAATGTTTCTGAGACTTAGAATAAAAAAATGGTGATTATTGCCTTCCTAGGTGTATTGTTTTAACGTCCCATTTTAAGTATTCCCTCATGCCAAACAAATAATCACCCCTCCAAACAGGTACCTTGGAGAATCATACAGACTAAGTGCTGGGTATAAATCTTTCTACTTCTTATGGTAATGTGCATAACTATGCATCTCACATAAACCCTATTAGCAGCAGCTGAATCGCACATGTTGGCCCTCCTACTGATTTTCAAAGAGCCTTTTGATATATGTCTTTAGAAAACTATTTTATGAGGTGGTTACCTGTAAGAATATATCTTTCAGGGCTGCATACACGGTGTGGCCTTAAATTCTAACCACACACAAAAAAAATCCCGTTCATTTAAAGCAGAGTATGGAATTTGGAAAGACTAGGCCCAGTAAAGTTAAGATGGAATTCATTACCAGTTGTGTTTGAATTTCTCTTTGATTCACCTGCCTGAAACTAACAGAAAGGAAACTGAATAGGAGCTGTAGAAGCTGTGCTTTTGATGCTGAAATAAAACCACGGCTTTATTTGCAAACCTGCAGTTTCATATGTAGTTAAGGAGAAAGTTAAGTTATTTATGATAAGGCAGGAGTTACTATGGCAGTTAGGAAAAATGATGATGCAACAATACTTTCCATTTCAATTTCAAGTAGTCAAATCTTTGTAGGCAACAATCGCCTTGATTTAAAATTGTTGGATACGTCACACGGACACACACACACACGCCGACATCTAACGGCTTAGGGTACCCACACGCTACTACACTCACCACCTGAACTCCGGCAAGCGACTGCAGACAGAATTAGGGACCGCCTGACGGCCGTAATCCCGCAACTCAGACATGTTACACGACAAACTGACATTACTTTATCGGAACACAAGGTTTTGTGCTCCTCTATCTGTCCACTCGATACTAGTTTTCTTTTGATAGTTTACGTTTTCAAGTTATGAGCCATCTGACTAGGATACCTAGGGACCTTCGTATCTTATTTTATGCCTTGCTCATGAGAATCTAGGCACCTCACAAGACCTAATAATGTAAAGCAGGTCGAAAACCTACGAGTTCCCACCAATCTATTCACATGTTATGCAATAAAAACTGTAACAAATTATCAATATAAATAAAAAATAAAAAAAAATAAAAAAAGAAAAAGAGCGCAACACATGGGACAAAGGTACTCATTATTAGCTGTTTGGAATGCGTGGGACCTGCGAGTCCGCATCGTTCATTGGGGCCTGCGAGCCCAAAAGCAAATACTTTATGTTGTTGTTTCCAGGGACCTGCGAGTCCCATCCCCCCACCCCTTGCCTATTTTTGTTGAAAATACGTTGCAAATACATTAATAAAAATCATATTTAAAAAAAAAAAAAATTGTTGGATACGTTTTCCAAATTATTGCATATATTTAAAAATTGATTTATTATTATAAAAAATATTTTGGCTTTAAAATATTTTCATATTTTTGGGTATATTTATATATATATAGTGTACACTGATCAGCCACAACATTAAAACTACTGGTAGATGAAGTGAATAACATTGATTATGTCATTACAATGGCACCTGTCAAGGAGTAGGATATATATTTGGCAGCAAGTGAACAGTCAATTTTTAAATTTCATGTGTTGGATTCAGTAAAAATGGGCAAGCAGAAAGATTAGAGGGACTTTGACACAGGCCAAATAGTGACTGGGTTAGTGCATTTCCAAGTCTTGGCAAGTCTTGTGGGGTGTTCCTGGTATGCAGTGGTTAGTACTTACCAAGAGTGGTGCAAGGAAGATCAACCTGTGAACCGGCATCTGGACCAAGACTCATTCATGCATGCGGGGAACGAAAGCCAGCCTGTCTGGTCCAATCACACAGAAGAGCTACTGTTACTCAAATTGCTGAAAAACTTAATGCTAGCCATTATAGAAAGGTGTCAGAATACACAGTGCAATGCA
This sequence comes from Pelobates cultripes, assembly GCA_933207985.1. Taxonomy (NCBI): domain Eukaryota; kingdom Metazoa; phylum Chordata; class Amphibia; order Anura; family Pelobatidae; genus Pelobates; species Pelobates cultripes. The sequence continues at coordinate 316,994,671 of OW240916.1, read as the reverse complement.
TTCTGCTGCATATGGAGCTGCATACTCGCAGACTAGTCAGAGTGCCTCTGATTACCACCCTCCCATGATGATCCCTGTCAAGTTTTCTTTTAGATTAGGTGGATCGTCTGGTGCATGTGCATTGTTTAACTTGGGAAGAGATGGCAACAGGATGCACTAAGGGAAGAAGACAGGCCGGTGGAGGCAATGTTATTCTTCGAGAAATGTTATGCTGGGAAATCTTGTATCCTGGCATTCAAGTGCTACTTACCTCCACCTTATGTACCACTTTCCTAGAGATTGTTATAGACAATCCTGTATGTATTTACATAGTTACATACACTCACTATACTCACAGATTCAAACACATTAATACAAAACATGCACACACTTGCATATATACAAATTAAGTTATCAAATAACAATACCTATAGACATGTTATGTCTGAAAAGTCCAGTTAACAAATGAATCAAGCTCACTTTATCTGTTGTTTTGTGTATTTATTGGGGGACAGGGGGTACCTTAGAATTCTGTACCTAATGTACCTGACATGTAAATCCAGCCCTGATTGTAGTGTCACCTGACGGAGCCATGCAGATTTCCAAAATAAGCCATTCTACAAATTGATAATCGATAGCTATGTACCATAGGTGATGGGGAACAGGATTTCTACAGCCAAGTACTTTTAAATACTTGGGACAGAAGGTGAGGGTAGTTGTGGGCAGAGTTGGTGTTGTAACTAGGCACTTGATTTAAAAAAAAGATTGAGAGACGCTGGTGTGGAAGATAAATCCCATCTCGATGACAATTGCTTTCCCATATGCACCAAGAATTTTGTGTCTGCAGTGAAACCTCCATACATAACTCATTTTTGTTGGTTAATGTGATAACCATACAAAACAGGTTAAATGGACAAATTAAAATGCACAGCTATTTATCTAACTTGCATGTCTAACATCTTTCTACAAATCACAGTTAAATAAATACCAAATACCCAAACACAGAAATACCTGAAATTCTCTACAATCCACAAGTTTCAGTATCCCCAGCTTATTTCTTGAATTTCATGTTTAATGTAAAGTTTTTTTGCTGCAAGTCATCACCAATCCGCAGCACTTAGTTCTTGCTCAGTGAGTGTAAAGGTCATTATGTAATATTATTAGTGCATAGCTCAACATGGATTATAATGTAGAAACAATACAGACAGGGCCAAATTTCCAATTAGGCAGAGTATACACCTACCTACAGGCACATGCCTGATGGGAGCACCTACTGTGCCTCTTAAAAACTCAGTCCCTACCTCCTGATCGGTGTCTGCTGCTTGCTGACCAGAACACAAGCTCTAGGACTCTGTGTTACTGTATTTAGCCTGAGGGAGACTTATCTATGCATAGCCCCACACCTCAGACTGAACACTGATCTCCTGGTGACAGAAGGGAGAGGACTGGGCCAGAATTGGGCCAGAAATGACACGTACACTACTCTGATTGAACACACACTGCTCCCGTACACTGTCCACTTACACACATACTGCTACTCACATTGTTGTCCACATACACACTACTACACACACTACTATGCCCACTGCTTTGCATACTGTACACACACACCCACACACATACAGTACTACTCACACAGTTATCCACACACACTACTACACATACTTCTACCCACACTCTACACACACACACACACATACCATGCTACCCACACTGTTACTCACACACACTACTACACGTGCTTCTACTGACACTGTACACACACACATACAGAGCTATTCACACTGTTACCTAGATACAGTAATGCACATGCTGCTACTCACACTGCTGCACACATACACATACTGCTACCCTTATTGTACACACACAGTGCCACCCACAATGTGCACACAGTGTTACACATGTTGCTAGCTATACCGTTATAGACTGCTGCATACACACACTGACACACACCTTCACAGAAATACATAGACACCTAGACATGTCAAAAATTAATCATATCTATATTTTTTTTTTCAGCTCTAGTTATGAAATACAATAATTTAAAAGTGCAAGTGCTTAACAGGTGTGTATCAATAATTAGCTGCTAATCCACTTAAGTGCAACCTTCCATAAGACACCCCAAATAGAAAGACACTACTCCACTATATATATTTTTTATGTAAAAAATTGATGCACAAACTACACACTCACTCACTCTATATGTGTGTGTGTATACACAACAATTTTAAAATTTTTTAAACATACTGTTTTTTGTTTGTTGCTTATTGGTTTGGACAGGGAGGGTTGGGGGTGGTTGAGAATTCTGTGCCTGCATGCTCTTGTGATGTACCTTAATATAGACAATAACAAAACAAGTGCATTTCATCTACAAATGAAGCTTATAAAACAAAAATATGAGTGCCCAGTATTTAGAATAGGGTCACTGCTTCTTTTTCAGCCAAGAGACAGTGGGGAGGATGAGCCATTGTGTATGCATTGAGAGGGAGACTCAACAGAGTTGGCAGGGCCTCATATGTAGTTTGATACAGATTAAAGGAGGGAAAGGGGTGAAAGTTTAAATAAGTGTAGAGAACAGAAAGGGCTGTAAGGAAAGTGTGAGAAAAAAGAAGAGTGAAGCAGGGTCAAAACAATTATGCAAACTATACCAGTAAAAGGAGGATTGCCCTCACTTAAACCCAGCATCCACACGCGCATATCTATCACTGGCAGGACATTGATTAATTCAGATCATCGATGACAAGTTTCTAAAATCCCATCTCGTCACAAAGCAGAGGTTGCCATAAAGTGTTACAAAATAAGAGCCGGCATGGGATGGGCCCATTAATTTACAGCGGTGAGACACATACAACACAGTTTACAAGATGGTTGTAAAATTGCTATAGCAGCTAAAATTAGTTACACTAAAACGTCATTAAAAGTAACATATATTATAAGGGATTGCAAGCTGACTTCTGACTACTTCCTAGAAGAATATGTCTTCAAAGTCAAGTCTTACTTTATTTTATACATATGAAGAATTAGATTTTTCGAACTAAAGCTTAGCTAAGCTGTCTAATAAGATGTTCATCACTATATAGATGAGAAACTTTGAATACCACAGAAAGGAAAGACCAAGCATAGCTTACCATGCCCTGTTAAATAATGAAATCATTATTATTACACTCTATAGAACCACAACACATTTGGTGCCATTATAAATAATGAAAGCAGAAGAAAAGATATAATTTGCCATAACAGGGTTAGCATAGTGGAGTAGCGTTGACTTTCAAGAGGACCTCTCAGCGTTAAGTCCAAATGCCTTCTCTGCATCCATCAAGAAAGGGAAAACAAATTCACATATTAAAGCAGACTGAGTACATATGTCATGTGTACCTTCTTGCTCCTGATATGTGCCTCATGACCTGGAATTATTCCCACCTTTTTTGGCCAGGAGCTTATGGCTGTCCCCTTAGCTTCTTTCCATTATAGTACGAGACTGGACTACTGAATCAATGGAAACGCAAGGGACACATTTCTTCAACACTCTATTTGCCGTTAGACAAATCTCTATTTTACGATTGTGGACTGAGGCTACCCAAGCTACAGAGTGCTTAGATCCACCGTAAATTTATTTATACAGTTTTATTTTGCCTCTTTTGGAACTTATAATGAATATTGCTGCTGTAACTGAGAATTCTGCAACTTTTTATAAATGTTTCTTAATATTGTACTGTGGATGAAAAAAGCAGCACTTTTTTTGGGGGGGGTGATGGGGGCAGTTGATCTGTTTCATGTTTGTCATTTTTCCATTTTATTCCTTTTAGTCTTTTAGTTCTGCCAATAGGTAGTGATCTACAGGTTCGTTTGGGATATAAAGTAGTGTTGCAGGAGAAAGCTGCAAAAGCCACACACAGAGAAATGGAAGCAGGTTCGTTCAGGAAGAAAAAGGTCTTTATTGTTACCGATCGGGTCTCAGATGAACTCCTGTTCGAAAAATGTCTGAGGGCAGAACATAGTTTGCACAGGCTATTTATTAACAATAACTCCTCCTATTCCTAGATTCACCCACACATACCCTTAGACCAATCAGTGAACAGGATATTCAGGATCACCTCATATGGGCAAAGGAATGTGACTACAGTTGATGCACATGCTCAGTACATTGATGACAGTATCTTAGTTACATGTAACTAACTAACAGATACAACAAACACCTGTACTTGTATATGCCACATGGAGATTCAGGCCTACTAAATTTTGAACCATGTTGAAATCCCATCACAGTAGGGAGGTTGACTTTTAGTCCACAAAGGGAATGTATTTTTCCTAGATTAGTGGTTATATCGCTGTACTGTGGTGGTCTTGCTTTTTATGCTCATAATATTCACAAAGAGCCTTGTTATTTCAATAAAAAGGTTTGCATACTGTATGTTGGGTGATGTATCTATTTGTGTTTTGTGTTAGTTTATTATTGGAGGTTGGGGACACCTTCATGATTTCTTATTTTCACACTTATTTTCCTATTGAGTGTCACAACTACCACACCAACCTAGGTCTGCTTCAGAATAGGTGCAATTTATACAGTACAAATTTGACAATTAAAAACAGTTTAATTATTGATCATGAACTTTTCTGAGCAATTCATGCAGGACATGGTCAATTTGAAAAAGTAAGTTAGTTTCTCCTCTGAAACTGGGAAACTTGAGAGAGTCAGCAATTTGCTGTCCCATAGTGAAGTGATTAATAGTTGATAAATAAAGCTTGAGCACATTTGAAGTGTCAAGCATTGGGTGGCTAAAGTCTTCAATTCAGGCACAGTATCAAGCAGAATTGAAAAGGGAAAACGCTTTTGAAATAGAGCCGGGAGAGCATTAATAATTTTATTAAAGACACGGAGGCTCATATTATGCATAACTCTTTCTTTATTTCCTCAGCAGCAAAGATAGAGGAATATAAATATATCAAAAATGAAAGAAAAAACTGTATAGATACACAGGCAACCAATCACATAACAGAGGAAGTGACTATATAAGGCCTGTGTCTCCCACAATCCCCCTCTTTCTTTGCTGCTTCCTCAGACAGCTAAGTATTTGCTCTTGTCCTTAGTTTGTCTCTGATGTTGTATTTATTGTCTGTTTTGCATTATATTTATTGTTGCTTGCTTGGGTTGCCTTTACTGGGCAGCCTTCCGCTGGTGTGCTCGGGCTCTCCCCTTCATCTCCTGGGTTCCCCCCCCCGGTTACCCTGTCCCCCTGCGCTCTCTCTTCCCCCCCCTTGCGGGTGCCGCGCAGGACCCGGCTGTATCTCATAGCCACGGCAGTCTCCTGAGCCGCGGCTGTGTTTTGTTTCTGCTTCCCCGATCGCGGGCTGCCCGCGCGGGTAGGGTGCGCGCGCCCCCTCCCCCGCCGGGGATCAGTCCGCGATCGTGATACCACACGTGCGGCGGCCATTTTGGGCGGTCCGTCGGCTGATCGGTCGCTCACTCTGCTGCTGCCGTGCGGTCTGTCTCCCCGGTCTGGGTCCCCTGAGTGCACCAGCGGGCAGGTTTTCTTCACAGTGTTCCTTGTGGGTTACTCAACCCTTCTCCATTTCGTTTTCCCTTAAAGCTGTATTCCAGTTTATTTGTTATTCATCAGTTAGTGCAGATAGCTTGCTTGGATTATCTACTGTGCCCACTTAAAGGTATATTCCCCTATTATTGCCACCATGCAGGATAAGGAGGATGGGCCTATTGGCACCCCTGGTGACTTTAATATAGATAACCCTGAGGGTGCTATGGCCTCTCAGGAGTTTCAGGCCCTGCTGGATGCCACTATGGCTTCGTCCTTACAAAAAGCTTTTGCTTCTGCAATGGGTGCCGTTTCTTCCTCCTTCTCTCAGTCACTGCATTCTATGCTTATGCCCTCACTGCCTACCCCCACCCTCCAGGGTGCGGGGTCCCCTTCCTCTGCTCAGACTGTGCCTGGTACCCGTAAGGCGAAGGCAAAATCTAAGCACGTTGATTCCCACTCCTCGATGCAGGTGTTACCTGCCATGACTGACACACTTGATGTGGTCACAGACAGCGCGCATCCCACGCGCAAAAGAGCCCCTGGCCGGGCTAAAAAGGCTAGATTGTGGAAAAGGGCTAGGCCCTAGATGATGAGTCGGATACCGACCGGAGTGTGGAACGTGACTCTGATGCTATGGAGTATGACTCCTATGATGAGGGAGGGTCAGACGAGGAATTACCCTCCGCGGAGGTTGCCCCCTCTGGGTCCTCTGCCGTGGCCCTAGGCCAAGTTAAGATTCCCTCTGGGGACAGTAAGGCCATTTTTGACCCCCAGGGAAACCCACTGTTCGACCCTGACGATCTGCGTCACCCACGGTCAGCAGAGTGGGTCCCCCCGGACCATATTGCACAATATGTGGCTAAACGCCTGCGTACACCCCTCTCCAAGGAGGGTCGCAACAAGTTGCGTGCCGAATGCCCTAGACCCTCTCTCCCGGGCTCGGCCTGTAAGACTCCGGATATTGACCCCCAAATCGCCCAATTCATGAATAAATCAGGCTGGAAGCCCAAGAAGGGTTTGGATTACTCCCTCAAGGGATGCCAAGATAAGATATTGGATACCCTGGGCCCTCTGTCTAAACTTTACGAGCTGCTAGATGCCGCTAGGGCTGGAGACTCGATTATGGATGTCGATGTGGCCATTGGGTGGGTCCAGAGGGCGATCTGCCTATTGGGGAACGCTAATACCGCCATGTCTTCGGAGAGGCGTAAGGCGATTCTCCTTAAGATCGATCCCAAATTGGCTGCCATGACGGTAGCGGAACCTGACCCCTCTGACGAGGGTTTACTGTTTGGAACCTCTTTCGTGAAGGACCTTGGTTCCTATGTTAAGACCTTTACGGCCATTGACAAGGCCCAGGCGAATATGAAGCGCGTGTTCGCTCCCAAGGTTTTCGGAGGGGCCGGGCGTAGCAGGAACCGTCCACCCGGCCGGGGCTTCCGTGGCTCGTTCAGGGCCTCCAGAGGTTCCTTCTTTCCTTCCCGAGGATTTCAGGATACGAGGTCGCCTCCCTTCTTCCCAGCCAGAGGGAGATCCTGGGGCTCCAGGTATCCCCGTGGTGCCGCTTCGGGCAGACGCCCTTATGGTGAGTACCCATTTTTCCCCTCTCGATCATGTAAGGGTGGCAGGGAGGCTAGCCTTATTCTACCAGGGGTGGACAGATATAACCTCAGATGCTTGGGTTTTGCAATGTGTAAAAGGTTATCACCTGGAGTTCGTTTCTATGCCTGTCCAGGTTCGCACCCCCAGAGAGTTGTCCCTCCCACAGGATCAGGACGACTTGATTTCCAAGGAAGTAGAGGAGATGCTCACGAAAGGTGCCATAGAAGAGATGCCGTTGGCCTCTCCGGGCTTCACGAGCAATCTTTTTCTGGTGCCAAAGAAAGGGGGCGGGGTTCGTCCCGTGATAAATCTTCGTCCCCTCAACGCATTTCTCCGTTACCAACATTTCCAGATGGAGGGTATACACTGCCTCAGAGACCTCCTTCGGCAATCGGATTGGTTGGCCAAGTTGGATCTGAAGGACGCATACTTTACAGTCCCCATGGCGTTGAGCTGCAGGGATTACCTCCACTTCACGTGGCACGGTCGACACTGGCGCTTCACTTGCCTGCCGTTCGGCCTCTTGTCGGCCCCTTGGTGTTTCACCAAACTCATGAAGCCGGTAATGGCTTACCTTCGTACCCGTGGGGTGCGACTGATCGTCTACCTGGACGACATATTGATCATGTCCCAATCCAGGGAATCTCTGCTGTTACATTTGGGTTGGACGATCAACCTTCTCCAAAATTTGGGTTTTCTGATCAACTGGGACAAGTCGGTCATGATCCCTACCCAATCTATAGAATTCTTAGGTTTCCAGGTGGACTCCATCAGGCAATTCCTGTACTTGCCGGAGTCCAAGATGAAGGCCATTCAGAAGGAGCTCCGAAGGGCTCTTCGGGTGCCGGATATGTCCGTCAGGCAACTGGCAAGGATTATTCGGCCTTCTACACTACCGTGCCCTCCAACGACTCAAGGGTTCACACCTACGTTCGGGTCGCTCTTACGAGTCCCGGATACGTCTGGACGACGAGTCCAGAGACGAGTTGGTATGGTGGTTGGCACACATGGAGGCCTGGAACGGACGGGCCATCTTCGGGTCGGTCCCGGATGTCGTGATAGAATCCGATGCCAGCTTACACGGCTGGGGTGCTCGTTGTGGAGACGTTTCCACCGGAGGCAGATGGTCCGACATGGAGAGGTCCCTACACATCAATTGTCTAGAACTGCTGGCGGGGGCCTTCGCGATACGCAGTCTGACCCCAGGCCGGGCAGACTGTTGCGTTCTCCTCAAGATGGACAATGTGTCGGCAGTCCGGTACATAAATCATCTTGGGGGTACCAAGTCCAGAATGTTGGCGCTATTGGCGAAGGACTTCTGGCAATTTTGTCTCCTCAACAACGTCTCGGTGCAGGCGGAACACATTCCGGGCCTGGACAATTCGGGTGCGGATTGGAATTCCAGGCACTTAAGAGACTCGGGAGATTGGCACTTGCACGTTTCGGTTTTCCGAGGTCTGGACAGTCTCTGGGGACGCTTCGAGTTGGACCTGTTCGCTTCACGGCTGAACACTCAACTCCCGGCGTTTTACAGTTGGAGGCCAGACCCAGCAGCAGTAGCGACGGACGCCTTTCTCCAAGACTGGCCTCCGGGACGCCTGTATGCCTTCCCTCCGTTCAACATGATCGCTCGCACGATATCGAAGTTGATCCGGCACGATTGCTGCCTGGTACTGATCACACCTCTTTGGAGGTCCCGTCCTTGGTTCCCACGCTTGATGGAGTTGTCGATAGACTACCCCAGACTGATTCCGAGCTTCCAGGATCTTCTCCTGGACCCGGATGGGAACTCGCACGAGCTGGTGCTCCGACATCAGCTACCTCTGATAGCGTGGCTCCTTTCAGGGGTACCTGGGTTGTCCCGAACGTTTCGCGGGCGACTCTGCAACTCCTCGATAACGCTTGGGCTCCAGGTACGCGATCGGCATACCGCTCTTCATGGGGCTCATGGTCTAGTTGGTGCATGGAACGGGCAGTGGATCCCGTATCTGCCCCTCTCCATCTAATTCTGGAATACCTCACTTTTCTGTTTGATTCGGGCAAGGCGTATCGAACTATCAACCTTTTTCGTTCCGCTATATCGGCTGGACATGTTGGTTTGGATGGTTCGCCCGTGGGCAGACACCCCTTCGTGTGTCGCCTGCTCAAGGGCATTCGCCTCGCCCGTCCGCCCAAGGCTCGTTTCTCTGCCTTTTGGGACGTTAACATTATGCTTCAGTTTCTATCTTCCTGGTACCCGAACCAGGGACTGACCCTTAAGCAACTGTCTTCCAAGTTGGTTATGTTGCTTTGTTTGGTTTCATGTAAAAGGGTTTCTGATGTTCGGGCCCTCGATTGGGACGCCGTTACCTTCTCCCCTGAAGGTGTGACTTTTAACATTTCCAGACGGACTAAATCTGCATCAAGGTCTTTCGTATACCCTAGATTCCAAGGGTGTCCGGCACTCTGTCCAGTGGAGTGTTTAAAGGTCTATTTGGAGGTGACTCGACCTCTTCGCTCACTAGACCTACGACCTTTACTCATTTCTTTTCGTACTCCGCATCGACCTGTGGCGACACCGACCCTGGCACGTTGGGTGCGTTGGCTGTTGTCTATGGCTGGTACAGACACGTCTATCTTTACACCCCATTCGGTGAGGGGTGCTATGGCTTCCAAGGCTTCGACAGTTGGCTGTCGTCTGGAGGACATCATGCGTGCAGCGGATTGGTCTCGAGAGTCGACCTTCCGTGACTTCTACTTCAGACCTATTGAGCACATCGCATCTCAGGTGATAGCACAGCTTTGAACTTGCATAATACGAGCCTCCGTGTCTTTAATAAAATTCCCAGATTTTACTATTAGCATGACGTAAAGTCATGATTTTATTAAAGACACGGAGGCGAGTATTATTCCCTCCCGCCCTCCCGGTGTGGGGTATGGAGCGAGATGCGATTTGGCGTGTTCAGGTATGTTGAGTTTGATCTGCCTTGGATGTACTTCATGTGGTGTATTGCATATACTAATTAATTATGTCTATTATATTTTTCAGATTTCATTCCTTAACCTTATGACAGGTCACTAGTTTTGTATTGGTAAGTCTACAGTTTGGAGTTTGGTTATTACCATATTTCTCTCTCTTTTTTAGCTTGAAATTGTCGGTTTATTCCAGTCCCCGGTTTTGGCCAAGCAGGATATCGTTCTTCTTACCTGGTCTTCGGTTTTCGCAAGAAAGAGGGGGATTGTGGGAGACACAGGCCTTATATAGTCACTTCCTCTGTTATGTGATTGGTTGCCTGTGTATCTATACAGTTTTTTCTTTCATTTTTGATATATTTATATTCCTCTATCTTTGCTGCTGAGGAAATAAAGAAAGAGTTATGCATAATACTCGCCTCCGTGTCTTTAATAAAATCATGACTTTACGTCATGCTAATAGTAAAATCTGGGAATTGTCTCCTAGGCTAAAAGTGACAGTTTACCATGCTTATTTTTTATGTTTATAAAAGTCTTATTAACTAGATTAAATTTGTGTTAGATGCCAATGTTTAGGAGGGAAGACAGGTTTTGACTCCTGAGCAGATATTTGCGCTATGATATAGAGTGGAAAGACATTGGGAAATAAAGAAGCAGCAAAAGGGGCAAGAAAATACAATACATTAAAAGTGTGCAATGAGGAGAGAGACTGCCCCACAGGGTGGTAGAAAATTAGAAGAAACAAGGAAAACAGGTTATAATAAAGCCCTATAATAACAGCGCCTTTGATTTATGTGTAGGTCGTGAAATGCTATGTTCTCCGTTACTCATCGGGACAGCCTCTGATTACCTAGGAAAAGATTTTTTTAAATGGTGGAAAGTAGTTTTTTGAATTCTTCCTGGGCCTTGGTCAGGCCAGGCAAGCTGTATTTAGCAATAAATAATGTGCTGACAATATTATACTATTTTTAATTGTGAAATATGTGGAGAGAAGAGACCTTAGGCTTCCCTCTTGATCAAGTGTCCACGCCATCTTGTCTTCTTCATCGGCAGTTGCTTGTTAAAGTCACTTTTGTGTAAGGGCATCCTAAACATTTTGCACTGTATAACAATGTATGCATTTATATTAAAAATAAAAATCTACTTAGTTTTGATGTCTTGTTTTTCTGCTAGTTATAACATGTTGCAGGAAGTAGGATGTTAAACATTTACTGTGATTTTAATAATATATGTGGAATTTAGTTTTTTTTTAGAGTTTCTGTATTGGGTGATGGTAGCTTTTGATCGGGAATAGTATAGCAAAACAGTCAATAATTAGGCAAATACTTTTTTTTTTTTACCAAGGACCAAGGTATGGTAACCATTTATTAGTATAATTCATGAACTGAAAATTTTATAGCTCATAATTTGACTGAATAATGATCAAAGAGTCTGTTTTTGCTGTTCAGAGATAATGATTTCATAAGCAACATATTGTGTAAATGTATTTAAAAAGGTAGGTTTCTGGTAAAAATCTTGTGTTCAGGGTTAATGTGTGTGTTCTAGGTTTTAGTTCCCCTTTAATCTAGCTATTATATTTTAGATTAACTGTCTAGTATTGTGGACAATAGAGACATTTTCAGAATAAACCACAATTCCTAGCCACATCTGTTTGTAGGACTAAACCAGTCCCCATAATAAAAAATAACAAAACATAGAAATAATGCTGTGGGGTCATAAATGCAGCAACATAATGTTCTCTGTTAGAATGCATATGACTTAAGCACTATAATTACTACAACTCACTGCAATGGTTATAGTGCAAAATAATTTATGGAAACCATCCTCCTGTTTGTGTCCAACTGTTTTTTAAGTTGTTTGAAGTCTCAGCATATTCAAACTGACCTCTAAATAAAGCACTGAAGCAGTGCTTATCAACTTGTAATTACCGTCCAATGATGGAAAAGCTAAGATGGAAGTCCACTACCTTAGCAGAGCCACAGCAAAAGGGCTTAACTGTAGATATCTGGTGATAGCAAGTTGTTGGTACAGCGCTGCATAATTTATTGGCGCTTTTTAAATAATAATAATAATAACCGCTTGACACAATCCATGGGGCAACATCCAAAGACTCTTTGAACCAGAACCAATATAATAATATTTAGTGTTTATAGTGCTTAGGGTGTTGTTTTAAAATTAACTCGCAAACCGACATGTATCCGGGGGGAGCACCATGGCAAGTGCACCCGCCCCAAAAGATGCCAAATTGAGTCCATGTCAGGTCTGGCCAGGCCTGAGATTGCTGCCATTTTATTGTATAAATGTATTGCGGCCAAGTGGTAACCCAGCATTACAGACGCAGAAAATGCTGTAAAATCACCAAAAAACTACTTAGTTTGATTCTGCTGTATAGATGGATTCCTCCCAGTGACCCCATGTCTCCCAGTGCCCTCATGATTCAGTGCCCCCATGTGTCGATTACTCCAGGTCTCAGTGTTCCTATGGATCAATGTCTCAGTGCCCCATGTCTCCCAGTGTCCCCTAGTGTCGTGTCCCCAGGTCTCCCAGTGATCCTATGTATCACAGTGTCTCAATGCCCCATGTCTCCCTGTGTCCCCATGTATCCCAGGGTCCTCATGTCACTAGGACACTAGGAAGACAAGGAGACCTGGGGACACGGGGAGACATAGGGACACGGAGACACCAGTGACACTGGGAGACTAGGGGACTCTGGCTGGGACACATGGGGACACAGACACCAGGGACACAGACACTAGAGACACTGGCTGGGGGACATGGGGACACTGAGACATGGGGGCACTGGAAGACATGGGGACACTGAGACACCAGGGCCACAGACACTAGGGACACTAGCTTGGAGACATGGGGACATTGTGACACTTGAGGCACTGAGAGACATGGAGGCACTAGGAGACATGGGAACAGTGAGACACTGGCAGACTGGGGGCACTGGGAGACTAGGGGTCACTGGGAGACTAGGGGGCACTGAGACACCAGGGACACTGGCTGTGAGACATGGGGACACTGTGTCCGCATGTGTGTGTCATGTCTCCCAATGTCCCTTAGTGTCTCAGTGTATGTCTCCTTGCAACCTTTCCCCCCATCCCTTACTACCCTGAGCTGTAGGCTGTCTCTGCAGGGTGGGAGTTGCTGTCTGGCCACCCTGTAGCTGCACCCCTGCAGATCAGTGAGTATAGATAGACAGGGAGGGATATGCTGGAACTTCCTATCCCTGCCTGTCTCCACATACAGCGACCCCTACTGGCCAGTGCCGGTATTGCAGAGTAATCTCTTGTTTATATTGAGAAAAATACCAGCATTTGTATTGCCAGTATCACTGCAATATTGGCACCAGCCAGGCAGCCTCAAATACTGCCTGTACCAATAAAATAAAAGCCAGGTGGAATCCCTAAGAGTAGTGTGTGAAAAAAAACATGTAAAAAAAAATAATAAATTTTTATTTTTATTTTTTATAAATCAATGGGCCTATTCCATGGGCCTGGGCCTGGAGCTGCAGCTCCATCAGCCCCTATGTTAATCTGGCCCTGCATACAGACTGCTGAACACATTCACACACCAACTGCTGAATACATACACAGTCCGCTGAATACATACTAACAGTCCGCTGCATACATGCACACAGTCCATGAATACACACAAACAAACATACACATAGACTGCTGAATACGTATACACAGTTCACTGAATACACACAGACAGACTGCTGAATACATACAGACTCCTAAATACACACACTGCTGAATATACATACTGACAGACTGCTGATTACACGCACACACAGAATGCTGAGTACACACAGACTGCATTGAGGGGTGCAGTGTATGTGTTTGTGTGTACGGGTGCCGAGTGTGTGTGTGTGGAGTGCTGTGTGTGAGGGGTGCTGTGTGTGTCTCTGAGGGGTGCTGTATGTGAGAGGGGTGCTGTATGTGAGAAGGGTGCTGTGTGTGTGAGAGGGGTTCTGTGTGTGAGGGGGTGCTGTATGTGTAAGGGGGTGCAGTGTGTGTGAGTGGTGCTGTGTGTGAGAGGGGTGCTGTGTTTGGGGGGTACTGTGTGTGGGGGGTGCTGTGTGTGGGGGGGTGGGTGCTGCAGGTAGCAAATGTGATATTAAAATCTTCATCCCCCCCCTTCTTCTTACCTTTGGTGAAGGAAGGGGGACACAGCCAGCCCTGGTGATCCGGTGGTGGTAAGTATGTAGGACAGGTTCTGGCTGCAGCTCTTCTTTCCTCCCACATGCAGAATGATGTGTGGAGCGTTGCCATGGTAACACACGGCGATGCTCCACACAACCTGCTCGCGGGAGGACAGGAGAGCTGCTTCCCAGATCTCTCCCCCTGCTTCCGGGTCCTCATGATACGAAAGCAGAGTAGACGCCTGCCGTTTTGGGCAGGCAGGTGCCTACTCTGCATTGCTGCCGACCAGCGGCCCCCTCCCACAATGACTTACAAGGCGTGCCACCTGTAGGACGTGTGCCATAGGTTCGCCATCACTGCCTTAGGTTGTCTTCTTTCAAAAAATATATACATGTGAAGGGTTATTCAGGGATTCCTGACAGATATCAGTGTTACAATGTAACTTGTGTTAAAGGACCACTATAGGCACTCAGACCACTTCAGCTTAATGAAGTGGTCTGGGTGCCAGGTCCATCTAGGTTTAACCCTTTTTGCTGTAAACATAGCAGTTTCAGAGAAACTGCTATGTTAACCTATGGGTTAATCCAGCCTCTAGTGGCTGTCTCATTGACAGCCGCTAGAGGCGTTTCCGCGCTTCTCACTGTAATTTTCACAATGAGAAGACGCCAGCGTCCATAGGAAAGCATTGAGAATTTTTTACATATATATATATATATATATATATATATATATATATAAAACAAGAGGGGGTTGGCTGCACTCACCTTAACATGCATAAATGGGGGTGCTGCTGGGGGCCAAATATTACAATACACAAGATCCAGCGCACTCACCTATCCACTAAACAGCAACTTCAATGTTGAAAGGTTTTATTTGTTTTTTTAAAAACACCTAATCTAGGCAAAAATAATGGGGGTTAAGTTACATTATATGATCATACAGTGCATAAGCCTGCCACAACGTCAATGTACCCCATCTTTGGCAAGTCCTACACTAACAGCCTAATGTCTGCTCTTATGAGATTAACCTACTTGGGGAAAGAAATTCCATCTGGGGCTCTCTGCAGTACAAGGCTAAATAGGGCCCTGGGATGAGGCACCTGTGACAGGGAGGGGTGCAAAACCAAGGAGTTGGCTAGACTCCCAAATATATATTCCCCCTCTTGTTTTATATATATTTGGGAGTCTAGCCAACTCCTTGGTTTTGCACCCCTCCCTGTCACAGGTGCCTCATCCCAGGGCCCTATTTAGCCTTGTACTGCAGAGAGCCCCAGATGGAATTTCTTTCCCCAAGTAGGTTAATCTCATAAGAGCAGACATTAGGCTGTTAGTGTAGGACCTGCCAAAGATGGGGTACATTGACGTTGTGGCAGGCTTATGCAATGTATGATCATATAATGTAACTAAACCCCCATTATTTTTGCCTAGATTAGGTGTTTTTAAAAAAACAAATAAAACCTTTCAACATTGAAGTTGCTGTTTAGTGGATAGGTGAGTGCGCTGGATCTTGTGTATTGTGTGTTGTGTATTATATATATATATATATATACATATATATATATATATACATATATATTATTAAAATTAATATATACACAATTATCCACTCGCAAATATGATACACAGTTTCTCATATGCACAGAAACTTACACATATTCACAGATACACACACACATACTGTTACACATATACACACAATATTGCACATATACACACTTAAACACTCACAGATACACTGACCTATACATATATATATATACTGTTATATAACAGTGCAGCACATGAAGGAAGCGTGTAAATCATATAGATAATCTAAATCATATTATTAGTCTTCTCCTATATAGGTGCTCAGTGATATGGTAGTTACATAGCTGAAAAGAAACATGCATCCATCAAGTTCAGTCTTTCTCACGTCTGTCACTCCAGCATTATCATATAGGATTTGATATGGCAATTCTAATGGACAAAACTGGTGCAGAAAAGACACAATTCATCATTAGGAAATAATGCATTTTCCATCAAGGGTTCCAATGTTTGTATTGGGAATTTCCTTGTACAATTTGATTAAGCTCCATGAGGAGGAAACAAATTCTATGTAAAATCTGATTTAATTGATTGTTCAGATCAGTTGTGGAATGATTAACTATTCAATGTTTTTATCTGTTTTGAGTAAATATTTTTATATTTTATGATAGTTACGAAGAGTTATTATTATATGACTAACACAATTGTATTGCTTGTTTTTACAACTCAGGATAAATCATCTGCATTCTTCTCACTTAATGATACAATAATACCAATTCCCAACTTCCTTTTACCACATAGAGCCCAGAAACCTGCACTGAGTCACCAAAGCAAAAATACTAATATTTATAGACTCTAGTAGGACAGTACTCCTCCCATTTCTAAGTTTACAATTAAAATAACCTGATTGTCTTATTATTTTGGCTTTACAAGGCCACTAAGCTCCAAGCAGCCTCAATACCTGTGCATGCCATCGCCACATCAAACCAAATTAAACTTTTAAATAGAAAACCCAATTCCTTGTGCATTATTATTTTTTTTTAATTTTTTTTTCCAATTATGCAACTGCTGATATGCTTCATAACAAAGTTAAAGAATATTTCATTTCCTGATATATAAATGTTAATATCGATATCACAAATATGAGGTTTATTCTGGAGCAAATACAGGGTGATCTAATGTGGTCTTAAGGGGGAATATTAAATTATCTTTCTTATGCCCCAGCAAATATTCTATAGTCCGGAAAGATTGCAATTTGTATTTCTGAAATTTAATATTAAATGCCGTATTTACTTGAATCTAACGCGCACTTTTATTGGAAAATAAAGTCTCAAAAATTTGAAAGTGCATTAGATTTGATGGCATATTAGATTCTTGTTAGAATGATGGATTAAACACGACGGGCATACAACGCAAATTCGCTGGGGCGAAATTTGTCAGGGCAAAATTCACATTTGCATCTCTCCTATATAGATGAGAGACTTGGTTTCTGTGTAGAGTCAAACTGCGTCTCTCATCTTTGTCGCAATGCGAATGTGAATTTCGCGCTGCAGGTCAGAGGGCAATCCTTACTTATCGACCTATATATTGTATAGCAATATCTTATCGTACAAATACACGTTACATTCGCCGACGAAAAATATTTTTCTGCTTCCAGTATTCTAATTTTGAATGTGCATTAGATTCAATGGCACATTATATTTGAGTAAATTCTATTTACTTTAAATGCAAAATGAATTGAACAAATTAATTCAAATCATACAGAAAAAAATCTACTTTCCTATTAACAGCTAACAAGGTTCATGAACTGCCAATTTCACTTAGAAAAAAACTCATTCTTGCAGTGGCTTTAGGCGGTGTTTGTAGTGATGTAATTTGAATCACAGTAATCAGAGTTTCACCAGTTTCTACGTGTGACTAATATGTAGGAAGTTCGAGGGTTCTAAAGAACTATAGAAACATTTTCTAAAGGTAAAATTCCACTATAATAGTCCGGCCATTCACCTAAAGATCATGTAATAGAATTTCAAGTCAAAGAATGTCATTTATGAAAAAATGTAAACTCAACAAAAACATTATAAAACTCCTATTTGTATGAGCAAATTTAGATTACTGGATTATATTTTTACACCTGAGTTGTAAAAATCCCTTGGTTGTGCTATAAATAGACAGTGTTGTTAAATCATTTAAAAGAGATCCCACCCTTATTTGTCATACAGGTGTATTCACCCAGTGCCAGGCTTAATGGAAATCTAAACTGTAATAACACCCTCAGCCAACAAAACTTGTCTACCATTGTCTCATGCACACCCAATTCAAATAGCTCTTTTCTGCTGTGTAGTGTAGAATAAGATAATATATTTTATATAGTTGAATGGAACATTATCCTAAACCTTTTCTATATTTGCATATTACATCATTTTATATTAGCATCATAAACCTCCCAGAAGATTATAATTTCTTCATAAACTACAGTTTGTAAATGAAAGATTTATTCCTTCAGACTACTAAATTTTGCCCATTTTGATCAATACTTTGACTAGCATTTACAGGCAAAGTGCATTGACATCATTACAATCAGCCTCAAGGGACCACTATAAACATAATATTTGATAACCAATAGTAGAACTAACATGTATGCAATTGTTGCTATTGTGACTGGGTCATGATTTCAACCTGTCAAGGGGGGGGGGGAGGCCTGCATAATGTGCTACCTTTTCAGCAATATATTCAGTAACAAATTTCCATAGGGGTTCCAAGTGGTTTGCAGCTTCTGATTTGCAGAACAATTTAAATGCTCCCTTGCAGTCCCAACGAATAGAGAGTAGGCATGAGCAGAACAATACATTAAGGGGGCATCATCAGCATCGTAAACCTAAGAAAACTTAAAATAGCAGTGTGCGCATGAGCATGCATAAGCAGACACGCATGGATAGCTATAGAGGCTCCTCAATGAGAAAGTCTATTCTGGGGAAAGAAGGGAGAGCTTGCAAAGGCTGGAGTTCATAAGAACTGCAGCTTTTGCAAGCTCCCTGAAGAATGCATATATGTATTAATTGGGAGTATATGCACTAAATGGTGTTTTTTTTTGTTTTTTTTATGATTGGAGTGTGGAGTGGCCCTTTAAACATGTGAAGAGGATAAGTAATTCATTTAAAATATGTTTTGATTTTCTCATATTTCTTAAACAGTAAAACATATCATTTTAAAAGCTACACCACTATAACTCAGAAGATCTCGTCCTCACCACCTCTTCCCCCACCCCACTATTTACACCCATGGTGTGCACCCAGACTAACTGCCACTTCTATTTTAAATAAAATATACAGATGTAGATTGCAAAATATATTTATTTACTTTAGTGATAAACAGAACTTTTATTCAAAAACCTAATATACTAATCCAAATTCACACAAACGTCCCCACACAAGCCTGGCATGCCCCCTGCGCATGTCTATGAGTCCAGTCTATGTGCACCGTGGCAATTAAAGAGGTTCGCTCAAATGCATAGTCTAGCCATAGAATGGCCCAAAACCATGGAGTACCTAAGCAGATTTGTTGTAATTTTGTGACTATGTGGTAGAAAAGTCAAACATGGTTTCAACCCTTAGGAGGGTCAATATAATAAAATACAGCATTATATTGTGTTGAGTTCTAGATTTTAAAAATATTACTTTTAGACTAAATGTTAGGAAACGTACCATCTTTGACCAGCTGAGTCAATCCAGCCATGTTCACAGGTTCTTCATACAAACTCTGCCATATCCATATCAATTCAACTGTGATGAAATCATCCTTATTCCAACATTGACGCAACACTGTTGCATCATATTTGCTTCAGTTTAATTTGCATTAGGCTGCAGTCGAATCTGTCTAGCTCCAACAAATGTAAATAGTATGAGCCACTACCTTTGCTCCTTTCTATATAGTTTTTATTATCTCTCTGACGCATAATGCAAAACTTACAGAGCGGCCTGTGCTTATATAAATGTGTGGACCAGTGCCTTTTTGTTGTTTCTGATAGACCATAAGTGCATTTACTACTGGTTTCTGATTTTTTCCCCCCACCCAGCTATGATTGACTTTGCATTGTTCCTGTCCTGTTTCCAGCATTCTTGACTCGCTTCATCATTGACCAATATTTATTTGTGTCCAATTTATGTGTATCAGTCCTAGCTATGTTACAGAACACAAGTTACATATTCCTGTTTCCAGTGTAACAAACCTGGTTCTGTCCATGACTGTGAATATACTTACTCATGTTTTTATTATTATTGGTTTTTGTGTCCTCCTGGTTAGGATAGATCTAGTTCTTAAACGTCCAGAATTCTGATTTCTAGTCTAGTGTTAAGCCCGGCCAGGATAAGGTGCGGTAATACACCTATTTATCCTTTCTTTCTGTTCCTTTTTTAGGATTGCTGTCATATCTTGCTGAGGACTCTCTCATAGCCTGACACTATGTCCAAATTACACATTGACTAGCACCAGAAAATTATCCTTAAAATATTGTGTCTATTGCTTCCATTTGTTGGGAGTGACAGCTTTTAAATATTTGAACTAAAAAAGTTACCCTATTGTGTATTTCATCCAGTAAATATGATAGTGGAAGAATATGCTACATATATTAACCCCTTAGTGACCAGACCATTTTTCAATTTTCTTACCGTTAAGGACCAGGGCTGTTTTTACATTTCTGTGTTTGTGTGAATGGCATAATGTGAGCTGTACAGTAAGTCAAGCTTTCAACTCTTCACACAACAGGAGTGACAGTGGGTACTTAAATAGATAGTAAGACATTATAGCATTAAAAATATGTTTGTATTCCTAATGCTATAGTGTTCCTTTAAGCAAGCCAACCAGCCAAGATGACATAAAAGGCACAAAGAACCTTAGAGTGACAGCTAAATACTTAAAGAAAATATTGGGACTAGTTATCTCTATTCATGAGTCTACTATATGGAAGAAATTGAACAGGCATGTTGTCCATGGCAGGACACCATAGGGAACGGCTTAACTTTCCAAAAACTCATTGCTGCGTGCCTGATGTTTGCCAAAGAACATCTTGATACTCCATAATGCTACTGGGAAAATGTTTTGTTGGCCGAAACTAAGGTTGAATTGTTTGTGAAGAACATGCAACTCTATGTATGGAGTAAAAAGGGCACAGCATACCAATATGAAAACATATAGAAGTACAGTGGATGGGGTATCGTGATTTTTGGCTGCTTTGCTGCTTCTGGACATGGATCATTTGCTATTAACAATGGAAAAATGTATTTCCAAGTTTATCAAGATATCTTACAGGATAATATCAGGGTGGATTCCTGCCAGCTGAAGCTCAGTAGACATTGGGTGATGCAGCAGGACAATGATGCTAAACGTCAAAGTAAATCCAATATAGAATGGCTTGAAAAAAAAACTCTGCCTTTGTTAGTGGCCCAATCAGAGAACAGACTTTAAGCCCCAAGAGATTAATAAACCCCTGCCTACCCCCCTCACCCTTAAAATAGTGAGGGGGGAACAATAACTAAGTACCTGTAAAAAATGGAATAAAACTTACCATTTGATGTCTTTTTTCTAAAATCTCTTTTTTTTTATCTCCATAAAGGGCCAAATAAAAAAACCATAATACCCGTCGCATTTAAAAAAAATACAAGCACAAAAAAAAAATCTGACTAAAAAAATAAACCCGACGCTGAAAAAGTAATCCATCTTCACCCATGGAGGGCACCACGCAGACTGAGCTCCGCAGGACGGGGGAAGGCTTATAAGGCCTTGCCCCACCTTGCAATTAGGCTCAGAGAACTCTGGTTAGTTGGTTTAAGCCAACCAGAGTGCTCTCACAGATAAATGAAGAGACTGACAGGTAAGTCTCTACATTTACCTGTCGCAGCACTCTGATTGGTTGGCTTGAAATCCAACCAATCAGAGTGATCTGTGTCATTTTACACGCGCTGTGTAATTTAACTCCTAACTCTCTGATTGGTTGCTTTAAATCAACCAATCAGAGTGTTGTTAAGAGTCAAATTACACAGCGTGGGAAAATTCCAAAGAGAATTTAGGGCCCCCACCCGCTGCTTTAATTTAGCGCCCCCCCCCCTTATTCTAATTTAGGGCCCCTACCCGCAGCTCAGGGGTGGGGGCCGGGGGGGAAGAACAATACGTCCCCCCTTATTCTAATTTAGAGCCCCCACCCACCGCTCAGAGGGTGGAGGACAATAGGTTCCCCCTTATTCTAATTTAGGGCCCCCACCCACTGCTCAGGGGTTGGGGCTGGGGCGGAGGACAATAGGTCCCCCCCCTTATTGGAATTTAAGGCCCCCACCTGCTGCTCAGGGGTGGGGGCCAGGGGGGAGGACAATAGGCCCCCCATATTCTAATTTAGGGCCCCCAACTGCCACTCAGGGCACGGGTGGGGGCTTGGGAGGAGGGGACACTTGGGAAGAGTTTTTGTTTTTTAACAGTTAGCAGCTACAGGCTGCTCACTGTTTACTAGATATGCCCCTATTTGCTGTATAACGAGTAGGGGCAGAATTTACTTAGTATTAGTAAATTTGACTGAAAGACCAATGGGGGAATTAGGGAGTTATCTACTTAGTGGCTGCAAGAGAACATATCCGAAGATCCGAAGATCCCAAGTGCCGAAGTCCCGAACTGAACTGAAGTGCCGAAGTTCCGAATTTCGGAAGTGCCGAACCGAACCAAAGTGCCGAAGTCCCAAAGTGCCAAAGTCCTGAATTTCGGAATGCCGAACCGAACATTTTGCCCATGTACATCCCTACTGTGGAATGACCTCAAGAGAGCTGTTCACATCAGATATCCTAAGAATATGGCTGAGCTAAAGCAGTTTTGTAAGGAATAATGATTCTAAATTCCTTCTGAACATTGTGCAGGTGTAATCTGTAGTTACTGGAAATGCTTGGTTGTGGTTATTGCTGCTATTAGAGGATCAACCAGCGCTATGAATGTTTAATAGGATGTGTTCAATAAAGCCCTAAAATATTATAGTTATTTGTGTGTTTATCTACACTTGTGACTTTGATGAAGATGGAGATATTTTTATAAGCCAAAATATGTGCTACGCTAAAAACCAATACGTAACAATATTCAACCATATATCAGGAAAATATATTCCCAGAGCCTGATTAACCCAGGCTGTAGGCAGGGGCGGGCTGGGCCGGGGGGCAGGGAGGCAATTGCCCCCCAGGCCGCCCTAAATTCCTGTAAGGCCGGCCGCAGCGGGCCGGCCCTTTAAATACTGCAGCCGCCCGAGCGCTCTGTTAAGAGC
>OW240916.1:316948279-316971542 GCA_933207985.1 Pelobates cultripes | reverse complement strand
AAACCCGTACATACACATGCAAACACACACACTTCTTTTCTTACATACACACAGAAACACAATGCATCTCTTACACTCAATGCACACACATACAGACAGACACCTTGCATCCCTTATGCATACAAACACAGATTCAAACAATGCATCCCTTACACACAACCAGAAACACATAATACATCCCTTATACACAAATGCACACTGCTTCCACTACACACAAACACACTACATCATCTGCACAAACTGGTAACCCTATACACTACATACCATAAGCACACATATTAGATCCTCTACAATAACACATAACACATCCCCTACACACTCCACTCCCTGTGAGCGAACTCATGGGTGGGTGGAACTTATGAGTGGGCCTCATGGGCATACTCACTGTCAGGCCCTGGGGCCCAGAACTTGAGCTGTGTAAGGGGCCCCAAAAAATGGAGCTGCTTCCAATTCTCCCAGAACATTGAATTTTGTGACCACAGTTGCAAACAGCCTCCAGAGATCCTGTTCTACACCAGACCAGTGGAGCCAAACTGCAGCCCATCATCATCCTCATCTGCTTGTAAGTAGGCAATCTAATATATTATTAGTGACACTAATCTATAATGTACCTTACATTAAAGGGACACTATAGCTTAATGAAGTGGTTCTGGTGTCTATAGCTGGTCCCTGCAGCCTTTTTAATGTAAACACACACTGTGTGCAGCACTGGCGTTAGTTCATATGAGTGGGGCATTGTGATGTTACATGGGGGGGCAGCAAATTTTTATTTTGTCTAGGGCGGCAAAAATCCTTGCACCGGCTCTGATCCTGGGCAGGTGCACCAGTCTACTGGTGACCCACAGGAGGGGAGTGCACCGATTGCACTGCACTCTCCTCCTGTCCAGCCCCATCTTTACCGCAGTGCAAGTGCCCTCTGCCCCTAATTTACAGTGGCTCACACTCACAACAAGCAGTGCCTGGAGCCGTGAAGGAGCGGGTATGGCAAAGAGCTACTGATTAGCATAACATCAATATCCGCTATAAAACCAGGAAAAGGTGGGCATGGATGGTGAACTGATTTGGTGGTGCAATGGGCCACTTGACTGGTTTTGCCCCCCAGGCCTAATGCTGCCAGCCCTCCCCTGGCTGTAGGTGAGAGAGGCTTCTATGGAGATGGAATAGGTCCCACAATTAGATGTCCAAAGTGGCAGTGCAATCTTCTATGAGCATTCACTGTATAGAAGACACAACCAGGAAACCTCAAAAGGCACAGTATAAAAGTAGCTTTATTCACACAAAAATTGCAAACTGCTTACTTGAAATAAAAGTAGGTCAGACCTGATGTACAAAAGCTGTTTATTTCTTTAATAATGTACCCTAGGCCATTTTGGAATAATACTACTACCTAATTGTACTATTAATAACATGTGATCAGGACACGTTGATAGTAAAATTTGTTCATCAACTGCAGATTCCATAAAAGCAAAAATACTCTATTGAAATAATACATTTTAATCTTTGGTTTCATGATAGTAACAATGTGTCTTTTTATAAATAATTTATAACCAGAATCTTAAATTCCCATACTATTCACTCTATATGGTATCAGTGCCAGAAATATGTGGCAGATTAAGATTAATGCAATCCAGATGCGGTTTACCTCTAACACATGGCACAGCTGAGCATATATGCTGATTTTGCAACAGATATACATGATGATACAATGTTGTCATAAGTATTAGATTGATTGATGACTAAATATTGTTTGAAGAACCAAATCTCTTTATGAGGTTAATCCTGCTGTCTGCAAGAGATGCGCAAATGTCTGTGCTTGCAGATACAATGCAAACTAATTTACAAACTATGGAGGTATATAGACAGACACTGAGGCAGAATGTCATACAAAGAGAAAGATAGAAAGACAGACAGACAGGCAGGCAGACATGACTAGAGCAGGCCCAATGATTTCAAAAAATATAAAAACTATTTATAGATAACAAAAAGATGACTTTGCGCACTGTGGAAATGCTCTTGCTGTTTCACCTGTGCCATATTCACTTTCTGCTGCACTCACTAGATCCACCTTTATCTCTGTCCCAGACTGCCAGGAGCTACCGACTGGTAGTAAGAAGGGAAGGAGAGGAGTGGACAAGTGACTGTTGAGAGACACCAGGGACTGTCCCCAGAAAGCATAGAGCAAGCGCATAATTAGATGAGTTTGCGAAAACTTCAGGGTGCTGAAACATTGTTTGTATAGTCTGCCCATATTTGCTGGCCTGTGTGATAATTTTGCTGCAGCTTGACAAAGATTTGAGTGTGGATCGTGTTTCTCCAATAAAACTTCTGGAATGGGGGTTTGCCAGCCCTAGGTACAGTGCACCGAGGTCTACAAGTGATGAGAGTGTGGATACCTCATTTGTTTGCAATCACTGCCCCCTTTCCAGGCAGGTCTACCCCTTTGGACCCCTTTTGCCATCACTAGCCAACCTTCTACCCCTCCCCCAGAATACCAGTTCACAGGATGCCAATGTTAGGAGGTATGGATTTGGTTGAGAGAGAAAAGCAAGAGATTAGTATAGGGTATTTGTACCCTTATAAATGCATTCTGTGAGTTTCCCTCCAGCTCCACGTCTACCAGATACTTGACACTTGAAAGGAATGACTGCTTTACTGCTTTCTGTTGATAGGATTTTATAATTAGGCCCATCATAATTTTCACCACCAGGCCCAATAGATGTTAAGGTACTATCCCAGCACTCAAACAAGAGGCTATAGAGAAAAGATAAAGTACATATTACCAGACCTTGGAGTGGCCAGGCTTAACGTGAGGAGCAGATCAAAGTCAAATATAAGGAGCTTGGTTTAGGGGACAAAGACATTACACACAAGGCTAATCCCCTGAATGAACTTAGGTACATTAATTTTCCAGTCCATAAAATACAGTATCTATAGTTTCCTGTGGAATGATTTTACTCAATTTTAAAGATTTGTTGGTTATGCTGCTGATTGCTGTCAGCTAGCAAGTGGTATCTTGGCATAACTGCATCAACATCAAAAAAAATGCAGCATCAGTCTTCAATATCATAATATCATTATCAAGCCGAGAATCATGGTCATAAAGTGGGCACAAAAGAAAGGTTAGAGCTAAGCGAGTTCTACTGCTACAGCCACCATGCAACCAGTCTATATATTATTTTCCCCATAGTAGTGTAGGCTTATCCATACAGGCAGAGACTCACCAGTTTGTGTTGCAATAAAAATAGATTAGTTAATTAAACTATATAATTTTTTTTTTCTTTGGGGGTTTTCATTTTTTGTGTGCAAACTTACACATTTTAGATGTGTCTGTTCACCAAACGTGTTGTTTATGTCATTTTAATTATTAGTACTGCAGTTTTCCGCCACTCCATCTTTATTATGTGCCTCTACTGCTGCTTAGGACAGTAGAAAAAAAACATGAAAAATCTGATTAAAACCTACGATAAGTTGTATGAATGACCCTCATTGTATCTCTGACAGCAATCTGTTGTTCTTAGTTAATTCTTTTCAGACAATAGATATCTTGCCCTAAAAGACAGGCCTGCCTACTGGGCTGTCATAGGCCACAAGCACCAGGGGGTGGAGTTGACAGAACCCCACTTTACCTAATGCAGCCTCCATTTCCACTCCATGCATTCTGCATTTTTTAAGACTGGTGCTTCTAAAGTACTGTGGAGAAGTTTGAAAACACTGCAGTAATGTATAAGCAGTGTGAGGCCTCCACTGTCCTGAGGCACTGTGTGTGAGAAGTAAAGGCATATATGAATGGAGCTGTATGATCACAAAGGAGGAATTGTGAAAATGCTCAAATCATAGTGTTCAGTGGTAGTGCAGGTTTCTGCTCTGCTCCAGACCTCCCGCCCCACCACCTGCTCCCTAGATCCAATTCCCTCGTATCTCCTCCGTTCTCTGTCTTCTTCTCTTTCTCTACCTCTCACTAAAATTCTCAATCTCTCTCTCTCCTTTGGCATATTCCCATCGCCTGTCAAACATGCAACTATAACCCCAATTCTAAAGAAGCCCAACCTTGACCCTAACTCCCCATCCAACTACCGTTCTTTCTCGCTATGGCCTTTTGCATACAATATCATTGAAAGAGGTGTGTATGCGAGATTGACAGACTTCCTCAAGTCCAACTATCTGCTAAAGCCGCTTCAGTCTGGTTTCTGCGCTAAGCATTCTCTGGAAACGGCACTGACCAAAGAATCCAATGATCTACTCGCTGCAAAATCACTACTCTATTCTAAATCTCCTTGACCTTCCTGCGGCTTTTGACACTGTTGATCATCAACAGCTTCTTATCATCCTCCGCAATATCGGTCTACAAGATATTGCTCTCTCCTGGTGCTCCTCCTACCTCTCCCAGCACTCTTCCAGTGTTTCTTTCTCTGGCTCTGCTTCTTCTCCCCAAACCCTCTCTGTTGGTGTCCCCCAAGGTTCAGTCCTTGGTCCCCTACTGTTCTCCATCTATACTGCCTCCCTTGGTAAACACATTAGCTCCTTTGGCTTCCAATATAATTTCTATGCGGATGACACGCAAATCTATCTGTCCTCTCCTGATCTCTCCCCGTCCCTCTTGACTAGTGTTTCTGACTGCTCCTCTGCTATTTCAAACTAGATGGCTGCCCACTTCCTTAAACTCAACTTGTTCAAAACTGAAATTCTGGTCTTTCCTCCCTCAAGTGTTGCTACTCCTGTTTCTGTCTCCCTCCAAGTCAACTGTGCTACCTCGCTGCCTAGGTGTCCTCTTTGACTCTGATCTCTCCTTCACGCCTCATGTTCAGTCTATGTCCCAAATCCTGCCGCTTCCATCTCCAAAACATTGTGCGCATCCGACCCTACTTAACGGTAGATGCGACTAAGGTGCTGGTCCATTCCACTTTCCTTTCTCGCCTTGACTACTGTAATCCGCTTCTCAGTGGTCTTACATGCTCACAACTTGTGCCGTTACAGTCCATAATAAATGAGGCGGCGAGGCTCATCTTCTTGTCCATCCACACATCCCACGCCTCACTCTTCTCTCGGTCTCTACATTGGCTTCCAGTAAGATATAGGGCTCAATTTAAAATTCTGGTTCTTGCTTTCAAATCTCTACATAATTCTGCTCCTATCTATCCTCCCTAATACACAAGTATCTCCTGTCTAGGCCCTTATGCTCTGCTGAAGACTTACGTCTGTCTTCTCTCCCTACTTCCACCTCTGATGCTCGCCTTCAAGATTTCTCGAGGGCTGCACCATTCTTGTGGAACTCACTTCCCTCCTCCGTTAGATGCTCACCCAGTCTCCACTCCTTCAAAAAATCATTAAAAACCCACTTCTTCATAAAAGCGTATCAATTAAACTGTTAATAGCTCCTGACTGATTCCTCTTTCGCAACTGCCATTAGTCTAATACTATCCTTACCTTTTGTGTCACTTTACCCCACTCCCTCTAGCATGTAAGCTCATTGAGCAGGGCCCTCAACCCCTCTGTTCCTGTGTGTCCAACTTGTCTGGTTACAACTACGT
The DNA here is from genome assembly GCA_933207985.1 of Pelobates cultripes. Taxonomy (NCBI): domain Eukaryota; kingdom Metazoa; phylum Chordata; class Amphibia; order Anura; family Pelobatidae; genus Pelobates; species Pelobates cultripes. The sequence continues at coordinate 316,966,014 of OW240916.1, read as the reverse complement.
TTGTTCATCCACCCACTGTAAAGCGCTGCGGAATTTGTTAGTGCTATATAAATAATAACATAATAATAATAATAATAATATATTGAACTGAACTGTTTAGTAGTAATTTCTTACCTTAGCACTGCAGTTCTTGCTGACTACATTTCTCATGAGATTCAGCCAGCAATGCAACTGGCTAGGTGTCTTGAAAAATATAATATACTTGAACTGGAGTGTTACTTGTTAGGTTTAGGGGTCATAAAGCATAAAAATATATTTTTATAAAATAAGAAAACATATTAACAAAAACAAATTGACCACTAGATGACACTGTAAGTAATAATAACCTTAATATATTTTTGATAGAATATTGGTATTAGCACATTAAGTGGGCAAAGTCCAACAGTTTAGTGAACAAAAATGCTTAAACATAGATATCAGATAGATATATATAGAGAGAAAGAGACAGAGAGATCGATCGATAGACAGACAATAATAATAATAATTTGCAATTTTTATACCGCTTTTCTCCCTGTGAGACACAAAGCAGTTTACAAATATACAAATCTAAAGACATAAACGCTAGGAGTTTCTGAAGGTCAGATGAGTGAACTGAATGCCTGATGGAAGAAGTGGGTCTTTAGCTTTAGATAGATATATAGATAGATCGATATATACTCAAATAAACAATCCTTCTTAGTTATCACAAAACTGGGGTTTTCTAGCATACAGCATCAACCTCATGGTGGAACAATAACTATTGCCAGTTTGGTGTGACATGAGGTGAATGCTAATTTTATAAATATTGCTATTTTTCTTCGTGCAACTCAAATCACTTGAGAGATCAAACGATTAAGCTACAAAATATATTGCTTATGTCAATCAAATTGTGTAAAAAAAAAAATGGACAACGATATATAGAGACTTTCTTCTGCCCTGATTCATGAAAGCAAACTATCTTTTATTTGTAAGAAGCAGCAAACTAACTTTGTGATTATTTTTAGTAGTAGATGCATTTGCAGTATAGATTTGTAGTGGTTCACACTCCTGTTGTAGCTTTGGACACTAACCATCCTAAAGGCAAGTATATTTAAAGGAGCAGTCTAAGCACCAAAAACACTTCTGACTGAGTTGGTTCTGTGGCATAGATGATAGCATAGATAATGCCCTTGCAACAGTACTGCTGAAAACTGTGCTGTTTCTGAAAAAAATATTTTAGAAGTTGAAATAGTGTGACACTCTTGGGGAAAAGGTATAGGAACCAATGCACCTCACGATACTCCATGTGTAGACGTAGTGAGGAGTTGTGTGTAGTGCCCCTTTTACTATCCCCCTTTTACATCCCAATAATGCAACATGAAACATAGTTGGTGAAAGTAGGCCATAGTTTTTTATTAAATATTTCACCAAACGATATAACCAGTACTTTGTATCAAATATATATTCTTTAATAATTTGAACATCAAACAACATAATTTAACAAAATAATTTTACAATGTTCCATAAACATACCCGTCCTTGCCAATCAATTATCCTGGGCACTTCCCCTCCCCGCTATTCCAAACCAACAATGGCCACAAAACCTTGCCTTCCACCAACACCATCCTAACCACTAGCTGACCTTTGGCTCAGTGAGCATGTCCGTAATAAACCATACCTTAACTTCACTGAGGCTAGGAGAGGGATTGGCCCCACTTTCCTTCACACCCGTTGGACTTCCCCAGTCCAATCCACAATTGCCAAGGACAACCACCCGCCACAAGACCCACTGTTTTACCTCCTAAAATCAGCGGGGCAACCACCCAGAAAAGTCATGGCCTGTTCCAACCCTTCTTGCAACACCAATTTAAACAAATCCAACCCGACATCATTAAGGTAAACTCCATCACCCCTAAAATACATAGCTGCATCCCTGTCAAACACCCGATGCCTCTCTAAAGCCCCCAACTCCCAGCACAAACTTAGAGACCCATCTATTGAGCTTAACCCAACACCGATCAATGGCCCTCTGATCCCTGGCAAACCTCCAATAATTCCGGGACCTGAGTTCGGTCCACACTTGACAGAGGTCGGGGAAGAGCACATAAATACTGGCCAAGTCCTGCAAAATTAAATTAAAAAAATGCCCTCACTGGGATCCTACCCAGATCGTTGCACTCAAGATCAATGATCAGAACATCCGTAACACCCAGGAGACTGGACAAGCGGACCAGCTCTGGAACTAGCTGCACACACCTCATACCCCGGACCCCAAACCATCGCACCTCCCCAGTTGCCAGGGACAGACCCAGTTGACATCCCCCGGAGCGGACCATGGCCTTCTTCTAGGCTCAGTAAATGTACGAATACCTGATCACCCACACACGTCGAGCCGTCCCTATGGAGATACAACAGGGGAAAATGCAATCAGACTACACAATTCTATGAATAGCTTGCTCAGAAAACCCGATGCTTGATGCCTCTGTAGCCACCCCGATGCGGAATGAATGCCACCCAAACTCTGAACTTGGGATGCCCAGAGCATGCAGTGCCATTTCGTGACAGAAAACCAGCATCCTAATGCACCAAGAGGGGGGTCCCCATAGGAGGGGTGTAGGTGTTGAATCAGCTGGAACTTACCCGCCTACTATTTGGGAACCACCCCAAAGGGTGAGACCTGGAGGTGCGGAAATGGAGGCGCCTGAAAGGGGCCCGCTAAATGCCCCAACGCCATTTCCTTTCTGAGCTTGTCCCACACCACCTCCGGATGCTCCCTGACAGAGTAAAGGTTCTGACATGCCGAAGAGGCCCCCCGATCCCAGTGGGGAATCCAAAACCCATCCCAAAATCCCCCCAGTAACAGCACCGCCTTCTCATGATTACGATACCTATTTAACCACTGGAGCATTGCATTGACATCCAGCGGCATCTTTCCCCTTAGGCCTCAAGGCTTCAGGTTTCCCCCCCACCTTTCCACGCTTGAAGCACCAGGAAGCAGGGTGGGATCCCCCGCAGACTTAGCATTCGTGCTTAAACGTACAATTTGCACCCCACTTGCATTGGTTCTCATTGAACTGCCAACAAAAACCGAGTCAACGAGAACCAGCTGTGTCCCTCCCATGCCGGCCTCCCTGTGAAAAGACGATAAGCCCCCTTGGTGCGCCCCCGTGCGGGTCATAATATCCATCTGGTCCCACCCCAACACGGGGTGCACTGCGAGCCACTGACTAAACTGATTACCATGTCGCCACCACCCAAGGCCTCCGTACGCCCAACACGCATTCCAAATTGTATCCTGGTAACAGAAGAGGGCCGAGCACTTAGCGGGGGTCTTCTCCTCTATGACATTGGCCAGGATAGAAAAGGCCAGAATCCTGTTACCAAAGTCTTCAGAATCTTATGAAAACAAAGCCTTTCCCTATCTTTCTCCCATTCCTTAGCAGTAAGTCCTCCAATGGAAGCAGGGAGAAAATTTCCACAAATTCACTCTTCCAGATCTCCTCCCAAACCTCAGGTTTCAGGTGTAGGCCCAGAGGGCCGAACCCGCACATGTAAACTGCCCCATGCGCTGCCTGTGCCACCTCCCCTGCGCTAGTAGTACCCAAATCCGCAGTCCCCACGCATGGGCAAAGAAACCATCGCCTCTGGAACCACTGGGACCATCACCATACTGGATGAGGGTGGACCAGGGATGATGTAGCTGCCCCTCCCCACACGCCAGCAAATCTCACATTGAAGAGACAAACCCACTCAGATCCTGCCCTGGAAGCACGCACATACCGCTTGCGCCCCCAACCGTCCCCGTATCCCTCAAGAGGGGGCACTCACCACTCGATGCCAGAGCAGACGTTAACAAAGGAACCACAGGAGGAACATGCTGGGCAGCATCCAGAATCCCAGGAGCCACTGGAGGGAGCTGCAGAGAGACTGAAGGTAAGAGAGGTCCCCTCCCGACCCCTCCCCAGCTGTGATAGGCCAACTCCCTGGAGGAACCCCCTGCCCAGGGGAGAGAATAGGCAATGGAAAGAAAGACGGAGAAGGAGGGGGCTGACAAAACCATTGCCCATTGGGGAGACAGTGTCCCATGTATTCCTACCAAGCCCTCGCCCTCCAGACTCCCTAGACAGGTCCAAGGCCTTCCATGGGCATACCCGCGACCTACTCACCCTCCTGGAGGCCCGACCGTAACCCCGTCCAGCAGACAAGTATTAGGAGTGCTGAGAGTCTGGGTGAGTTGCCTGGGCTGCCGCGGAAAGCCAGCAGTCACTTGCACTCACAGGCAACATGCGGCCTGGAGGGTGCCACCCTGCGATCCGCGGCCACGGAAGGCCAGGCCCGCTATTTAGAGCTATGGTCACCCGGGCCAGCGAGAGTGGAATGAGCAGCCACGGAACACGTGACCACGGGCCGGGGCTTGGGCTCCTACTGTGGTACGTGACCCGCGGACTGCCAGAGGGGCTCTATCGGGAACGAGGCCTCGCCCTGAGCCTCACAGTGCTCAGACCACCAGGCGAAGGAGCAGCAGCCACCTGCAGATGGGTAAGTTGTGCCTGAAGGTGCCTGCCACCGTCAAAAAGGGCCTCAGCCCTCAGAACAGCGAGTACCGTGTCAATATCTATGCTCTAGGCCGTGACAGGAAAGTAAAGGGAACAATTCCTAGCTGATTATAAAATGGCAGGGGAGAAGTACCTAACATGTCTCCTACTTATACCCCCTACTCTGCCAATCACTTCCTCCTAACCACACCTAGCCCCACACCCTATCACTATCACTCTACCACACTGTAATTCTCTGAAGTTTTGCCTGTGCATAACACTCAGAATGACAGGCGGATGCGTATTAGGGACTTTAACTTGTGGCTTGGTAAATGGTGTCGGGAGCAAGGATTTGGCTTCATTTCTCATGGTAGCTCTATTTGGAATGGAAATAAACTGTACAAAGAAAGATAGTTTGCATCTTTCTCAAAAGGGAACAAATGTTCTCAGTGAGCAGTTCAGAGGTTTTGCTAGGATGTATTTAAACTAGGAGGGTGGGGGCAAGAGGGTGATAAAACATCAATCAAATTGCCCCCCAAAACAAGGACAGAAGGTGCCTATAGCAAGTGTGTTAAAAAATGATAAGCTTACAGTCATGTCTACAAATGCCCACAGTTTAGGGAATAAGATTCATGAACTTGTGGCAATAATGGCAACTGATAATGTAGATTTAGTCGCTGTTACTGAGACATGGTATAATGAGAAAAATGACTGGGACATATCAATTCCAGGGTACTCTTTATGTAGAAAAGACAGGGAAGGTAAGAAAGGGGGAGGGGTGGTCCTGTATGTGAAGGATAGCATAAAATCGATCCTAATAAAAGTTAGTGAGGCGAACATAAAGTCCGTTTGGGTTACGTTACAATGTAGATTTGTTATCAGATATTACTGTAGGTGAAAGTTTATAAACCAGTGATCATCAGTCAGTGTGGTTTAATATAAGAACAGTGACTGAGTCACACCACACAAAAACAGACTTTTCTAAAATTAGAATATGTGTAAAGGAGTCATTATCAGACTGGAGCAATTTAAATGGAGTCCAAGAGAAATGGGATTATTTAAAAGTTGCACTGCTGAAGGCAACAGAAAATTGCATTAGGCTTGTCAGTAAAAGCAAAATTTCAACAAACAACTGTGGTACTCCACAGATGTGGCCAAAATAGTAAAAAACAAAAAGTTAGCATTTAGTAATTACAAAAAAAAAACAGAGTGAGGAAGACAGAATGATCTATAAGATTAGGCAGAAAGAGGCTAAGCAAGTTATAAGAGCTTCCAAACCACACACAGAAGAGAAAATAGCACAGTCAGTAAAAAAAGGGAACAAAACATTTTTTAGACACACAAATGAGAAATGGAAAGTAAAACAAGGATTAGATTAAAAACAAAAGAAGGAAGGTATGTAGAAGAGAATACAGGTCTAGCTGACTGCCTCAATGAATATTTTTGTTCAGTATTTAAACATGAAAATGAAGGAAATGGGCCTCAGTTAGGAAAAAGGGAAAATTAGTCATTTGTTACATGTGAGTTTACAGAGGAAGAGGTTCTATTTCAACTGTCAAAAGTAAAGACAAATAACTCAATGGGACCTGATGGAATACACCCAAAGTTATTAAAAGAACTTAGTGGTGTACTAGCAAAAGCATTTGCAGATGTAGTTAACCAATCATTGTTAACCGGAGTAGTCCCAGATGATTGGAAGTTAGCAAATGTTGTGCCCATTCACAAGAAGGGTAGTAGAGAGGAGTCGGGCATATATAGGCCAGTAAGCCTTACTTCAGTAGTGGGGAAAGAAATGGAAACTATGTTAAAGGATCGGATTGTTGAATATCTAAAACCACGTGGATTTCAACATGGGTTTACTTCCGGGAGATCATGCCAAACTAATTGTTGATTTTTTTGATTGTGTAACTAAAATAATAGATCAGGGTGGTGCAGTAGATATTGCTTACCTAGATTTCAGTAAGGCTTTTGACACTGTTGCAGATAGAAGGCTTATCAATAAACTGCAACGTTTGGATTCCAATATTGCTGAATGGGTAAAGCAGTGACTGAGTGACAGGCAACAGAGGGTTGTAGTCAACGCAGTATATTCGAAGCATGAGCTTGTCACCAGTGGGGTACCTCAGGGATCTGTACCTATTCTCTTTAATATTTTTATTAATGATATTGCAGAAGGTCTTGATAGTAAGGTATGTCTTTTTCCTGATGATACTAAGATATGTAACAGGGTTGATGCTCCAGGAGAGATAAACCAAATGGCAAATTATTTAGGTAAACTAGAAAATTGGTCTGAGTTGTGGCAACTGACATTTAATGTGGATAAGTGCAAGATAATGCATCTTGGATGTAAAAATCCAAGGGCAGAGTACAGAATATTGGATAGATTCCTAAACTCAATATCTGAGGAAAGGGATTTAGGGGTAATTATTTCTGATGACTTAAAGGTAGGCAATATAGTTGAGCGAACCCGAACTGAAAAGTTCGGGTTTGTACCGAACATTAGGTTTTTTGGCCCCCGGACCGAACACAGACATATCACTGTATGTTCGGGTTGGAGTTCGGTGTTCGGCGATTTAATGACGTGTTTTGAAAGGCTGCAGGGCAGCCAGTCAACAAGCGTTTGACTTGTGTGCCCTTTGAAGCCATCACAGTCATGCCTACTAATGGCATGGCTGTGATTGGCCAGTGCAGCATGTGACCCAGCCTCAATATATAAGCTGGAGTTGCGTAGCGCCGCACGCACATGCGGTCTTATTAGTGTAGGGAGAGGATGCTGCCGCTGATAGGGACAGCTTAGGAAAGAATTCTGCAAACTAGTACATTAGTGGGGTGCACTTCATATCTGAGAGTAAAATAGAAGCTTCAAATACTGCGGTTACATCGGAGTTTTAAAAAGTAATTTTTTTTTTGGTGCTAAATAGTACATTAGTGGGGTAGTACATTAGTGGGGTGCAATTCATATCTGAGAGTCAAATCGAAGCGTCTAATAGTGTGCTTACGGTGCAGTGGTAAACATTCTAATTGTTTTGCTACTAATCTGCTAAATAGTACGTTTTGGGGCATGCGGTGCACTTCATAGCTGAGAGTCAAATAGAAGCGTCTAATAGTGCGCTTACTGTGCAGTGGTAAACATTCTAATTGTTTTGCTGCTAATCTGCTAAATAGTACATTTTGGGGCCTGTTCTTCATATCTGAGAGTCAAATAGAAACGTCTAATAGTGTGCTTACTGCGCAGTGGTAAACATTCTAATTGTTTTGCTGCTAATCTGCTAAATAGTACATTTTGGGGCCCGTTCTTCATATTTGAGAGTCAAATAGTGCGCTTACTGCGCAGTGGTAAACATTCTTATTTTCTGGGTGCTAATCTGCTAAATAGTACATTTTGGGGCCTGTTTTTCATATCTGAGAGTCAAATCGAAGCGTCTAATAGTGTGCTTACTGCGCACTTGTAAACATTCTAATTGTTTTGCTGCTAATCTGCTAAATAGTACATTTTGGGTCCATCAAACACTTACTTGCCACTCCACTAATGTCATATACCTCCTCTGGTGCCCATGTGGTTTCCAACATATTGGAATGAGCACTAGGGCATTTAAAACCAGGATTGCGGAGCATATCGGCAATATCCAGAGGGGATATATGAAGCATAGTGTCTCGGCACATTTTGTAGAAAAGCACAGGGGTGATCCAGCAATGCTATCATATATGGTGATTTTTAAGAGACACAAAAATTGGAGAGGAGAAAATAATGTCAAAGAGCTGGCAAAGGTAGAAAGTACTCTATCCCCAAAAGGATTAAATCTTGATTTTGAGTTTGTCCATTTTTTATAATATATTTTTAATAGGGAAAAAAAAATAAAATAATTTGATAATCACATTGGTACATATTTTTTATATATTTTTAAATGACCTATTCCTTTCTCTGTTAACAGCTTTTTGAGTGCCCATACATGTATATGTATACTAAATAGTATTATTTTTGTATATTGGGTATTGGCTGTTTTATCTGCTAACTGTATACTTGGCATAATCTTTTCTAATGTAACTATTTTTCTTTCATTCATAGGAATTTATTTTGAGTTTTACTTTTATCTGTTATTACCATTGATTCAAGTTATGTGTATATTATATTGTGATACTCTACTATTCTCTTTAATTTTGTATATTACGTTGTTACATAGTTACATAGTTACATAGTTACATAGCTGAAAAGAGACTTGCGTCCATCAAGTTCAGCCTTCCTCACATTTGTTTTTTGCTGTTGATCCAAAAGAAGGCAAAAAAACCAGTTTGAAGCACAATTTTGCAACAAGCTAGGAAAAAAATTCCTTCTTGACCCCAGAATGGCAATCAGATTTATCCTTGGATCAAGCAGTTATTACCCTACATTGAAAGATTATATCCTTGAATATTCTGTTCTTGCAAGTATGCATCTAGTAGCCGTTTGAACATCTGTATGGACTCTGATAAAACCAATTCCTCAGGCAGAGAATTCCACATCCTGATTGTTCTTACAGTAAAAAAACCTTTCCTTTGCCTTAGGCGAAATCTTCTTTCTTCCAGTCTAAACGCATGGCCTCGTGTCCTATGTAAAGTCCAGTTTGTGAATAGATTTCCACACAATGGTTTGTATTGGCCACGAATATATTTGTATAATGTTATCATATCCCCTCTCAGGCGACGTTTTTCTAAACTAAATAGGTTTAAATTTGTTAACCTTTCTTCATAGCCGATATGTTCCATTCCTTTTATTAATTTTGTAGCCGCCTCTGCACTTTTTCTAGTGCCATAATATCCTTCTTTAGAACAGGTGCCCCAAATTGCACAGCATATTCAATATGGGGTCTTACCAGTGATTTATAAAGAGGCAAAATTATATTCTTGTCCCGAGAATGAATGCCCTTTTTCATGCATGACAATACCTTACTGGCCTTGGCCACTGCTTATTGACATTGCACATTGTTGCATAGTTTGTTGTCTATAACAATTCCCAAGTCCTTTTCATGCGTTGTTATCCCTAATTCGCTTCCATTAAGGGTATACGTTGCTTGTGTATTCTTTACGCCGAAGTGCATAACTTTGCATTTTTCAACATTAAATTTCATCTGCCATTTGAGTGTCCAGTCCCCCAGTCTATCTAAATCCCTCTGCAGCAAAGTAATATCTTGCTCACATTGTATTATTTTACAAAGTTTTGTGTCATCTGCAAACACTGAAACATGACTTTCAATGCGTCTTCAAGATCATTTATAAACATGTTAAATAGAAGGGGTCCCAGAACAGACCCTGAGGGACACCACTTGCCACCTCTGTCCAGCTTGAAAATTTACCATTAATGACAACTCTTTGTACTCTGTTTTTAAGCCAATGTTCTACCCAAGAACAAGCATTTTCATCTAGACCGATTTCCTTGAGTTTGAACACTAATCTATTGTGTGGAACTGTATCAAATGCCTTGGCAAAATCCAAAAACTTTATTATCCACTTTTATTGTATAAGATGGTGGATCTTTAGTTTAATATATATCCTTTTTTTCCCAAATTCAGTTTTTTTATTATGTCTTGTTATGGAGTACTGTAAGTCTCTGTGGCTCTGGAGAGACTTGGTGCTATGAGGACTGATGCGAGGTGGAAAATTAGTATTGATGGCCGGATCTACATTCTGAACGCTGCGTTCCAGCGTGCGTTCCACCGTGCCGAACACGTAAGTTACGTCATCGACAATGACCGGAAATGACGCGTCAGCATCACGAAACCACTAACAGGTGATTAAGGAAGGGAAACTATATTTAAGGAGACTGTGGGGACTTGGAAAGCAGCACTTGAAGAAGGCTGATCGCCGAAACGCGTTTGCTGCCAAAGGTTTTTATTCATATTTGAACTCTGGGTGACTTTTCATAGGGGTGAGTGGAACTCTGGCTTATATATATATATTTTTTTTATATTTGTTTTCTAATGCTGGGTTCCACCCCCATGGTACTTTGAGAGTTACTTTATTTTTATTCAATAAGTTATATTTTTTTACCTATACCAAGTCCTCTTTTATCTTCATATACTTCTGAAACTGGGACCGCTAGCCTGAATTGGCACCCCTGAGCCTGCCATACAGAGCCTGGTACTACTCCGAGAAATGTGAGTGGTAGTCCTAAGTAACAGCATTGTTTCTGTTTTTTAACGGTTCACACTATGTTGTGTTTTATTTTATTGGTATTATCCTAATATATCTCTCCTCATGGTAGTATTATTTTTTGTATTATTTCACATATTTGGAGTTTGAATGTAGACTGGTATATCTTTGATTCTAATTGTTTTGCTGCTAATCTACTAAATAGTACATTTTGGGGCCTGTTCTTCATATCTGAGAGACAAATCGAAGCGTCTAATAGTGTGCTTACTGCGCACTTGTAAACATTCTAGTTGTTTTGCTGTTAATCTGCTAAATAGTTCATTTTGGGGCCTGTTCTTCATATCTGAGAGTCAAATAGAAGCGTTGAATAGTGCGCTTACTGCGCAGTGGTAAACATTCTAATTGTTTTGGTGCTAAACTGCTAAATAGTACATTTTGGGGCTTGCTCTTCATATCTACAAGTCATGCTACAACAAAATTAAACAAGTTTTAAAATATGTATGGGCCAACCAGTGGCTGTAAACAACAAAGTTTTACTGCTTACATTCATGACTACACACTCTAGTGAACAGGACCTTCATGTAGTGTGTTTTTTTTTTTTTAAATCATACAGCATCCCTTTTCAGATGTCATATTGTGAATTACCAATTTTTGTGTGGCCTGATTTTTTTTTTTTAAAGTGAAAATTAAGTGTTATTGTGATCGCTTCATATACAGAAGCATTAATATACATTTCTATATTGTGTAAAGACACAACTACAAAGTTAAAAACCAAACACCAAAACAACTTGCCAGACAATCTACCTGTGCATGGCTAGTGTGTTACAATAAGTCTACATCTTAAAAATGCAATAACCCACAGAAGATGGGCGAGAATTTTTTTTTGCAAATGGTACTTTGATTCGAATTTACTACATGGGTCACTTGTAATATTGTTTCACACCTACAACACTTGTTACACAGATCTAAGTGATAGGAAACAGTGATATTTTCTACATTAGAAACTACCAGATAACAAGCTGCTATATTTAAACCAGTTATCAATAGCTAAGAGGTACTTAAACAATATTGTAATTCTGGGGCAATACCCTCACAAGTCAAACTGAGAGGTCAGTTTATAGGGAAAACTGTTGCCTGGAGGAAATTCTAAAACAATTTCCATATGTCCTTTGCAGACTTTACATGCTGGAAAAACACAGTGCCAACTGCTGTGGCTTTCTGCAGTGTGCATACCGGCAAGGAGGGCAGGTTTGAGGAGTGGGTGGAAGATGATGTGGAGGATGATGAGGTCCTAGACCCCACATGCAGGGACGTTTTAGCCGCGAGACAAACAAGGCATTTGCCTTGGGCGTCATTTTTCAGGGGGCGGCAAAAAAAGCCGCCCCCAAATGCCCAGGGCAAATGCCTTGTTAGCTTGTGGCTAACAGACATGCTGGGCGGGCTGCTGGGCGGGCTGATGGGCTGGCTGGCGGACGGGCGGCCCTGGCGAGGGAGCACTTTCCCCTGAGGTGTATGTTCACCTCCCTCGCGAGCCGCCCGCAAAGTGAGGCTTGGAGCCAGAATATGACGTCATATGTGTGTGTGTGTTTGTCTGTTAGTGTGTTTGTCTGTTAGTGTGTTTGTCTGTTAGTGTGTGTGTCTGTTAGTGTGTTTGTCTGTTAGTGAGTGAGTCTGTTAGTGTGTGTGTGTCTGTTTGTGTGTGTGTGTCTGCTTGTGTGTGTGTGTGTGTCTGTTAGTGAGTGAGTCTGTTAGTGTGTTTGTCTGTTAGTGAGTGTGTGTCTGTTAGTGAGTGTGTGTTTGTCTGTTAGTGAGCGAGTCTGTTAGTGAGTGTGTGTGTGTGTCTGTTAGTGAGTATGTGTTTCTGTCAGTGAAAATGTGTGTGTATTTAGAATGCGGTGCAGGGGGGGGAGGGTTGGGAGGCATTTCATCTATATTCAACCGACCCTGTTCTGCAGGAGGAGTTGAGAGGATACTAGTATCCCACTTTCCTAGTTAGAATTCAGTTACATTGTTCATAGCAAGTAGTTTTACTTTACACCAATAAGTATTTATTTGGAGCAACACTTCTCTTGCTATTGGTTCTATTGGTGTTTTTTTTTTAACCAACTAGTTTATAGGACATATTTTGTGGCCTTGTGCTTTTTGTTTTGTTTTTCTATTTTTACATTTTAATATATCCATTAAAAGTATTTTTTTAAGCTCGTTTCATTGTGACTATATTTACCAAAATGTTGAGACACTTTATGGTAGTTTTTTTCTTTTCTTTTCTGTATTCATATAAATTCACCATTTAGGGGTTACCCCCCATTTTTTTTCTACCTATATTCGTGCCTCATATTTATATCAAGGCTCTCCTTTTTTTCCTTTTTTAGCTATTTATTTGTATGTCCCAATATTTTGTGGGCTACCACAATTAAAAAAAACAAAAAAAAACATAAAATACAGTGTTGGCTACCTCATCCTCCTCCTCCACCACCACGGTCACCGCCTCCTCAACCTATGGGTCACTTAGTATAAACTAGATACACATTAGCAGAGGCTTGTGAAGGCCTTTTCTCCATGCATCAGGAGTTGAGCATTTCTCCATGCATCAGGACTGCAAGAAATGCACCGCAAGTCGCAAATGTTTCTTTATTTGTATGTCCCAATATTTTGTGGGCTACCACAATTTAAAAAAACCCCATAAAATACAGTGTTGGCTACCTCATCCTCCTCTTCCACCGCCACGGTCACCGCCTCCTCAACCTTTGGGTCACTTAGTATAAACTAGGTACATATTAGCAAAGGCTTGTGAAGGCCTTTTCTCCATGCATCAGGAGTTGAGCTCAGTTTGAACAATGAAAGAGAATACCCTGCACTCCAACCCTCTCTCAAATGGATAATTCTGGTGATCCTCCTGACAGCCATGCTTTAGATTTTGATTTATGTTCTTCCAAAGCTAAATTCAAAGATTTAATCTAGTGCTATTTTATGGCTTAGCTGTATTTTTAATTGTTATGTTATTTTAAGTGATTTCCCTATCCACATTTGTTTGCAGGGCACTTGTCCTACTCTTACCCCCATTTTACTTCCTTTTGCAGCTCCCTAGCCCTCTCCAGGAGTTTTTTAGAGGCATTTTTGTGGCCAAAAGTTCGAGTTCCCATTGACTTCAATGGGGTTCAGGTTCAGGGTCAAGTTTGGGGTCAAGTTCGAGCCCAAACCCGGACTTTTTTTCAAAGGAATAATGAAAGTAATTAGAAAATTGGGCAGACTAGATGGGCCGAATTGTTCTTATCTGCCGTCGCATTCTATGTTTCTATGAACACAACAAAACACAAACAGCATCTTACCTGTTGAACCTGTGGAGTTTGCCTTATATTACACTTATTTTATATACACTTTAATATCATTTAACAGCATATTTACTGTGTGTATCCACATACATATATACAAATAAAAACACATGTATGCATAATACTCCAAATAACATGAATTGAGTTAAACTATTTTTTTAATTAAACATTTTCATCCTTTAAAGCACACACACTCTCAATTACAAATACACGCACTCACTGGCATACACACTGTTTAAACAACATACACTTTCGCTGAAAGACACACAGATTCTCACTGACAGACACACACTGACATACACTCACTGACAGACACACACATTCTCACTGACAGACACACACTGACATACACTCACTGACAGACACACACATTCTCACTGACAGACACACACTGACATACACTCACTGACAGACGCACACATTCTCACTGACAGACGAACACAAACACTCTCACTGATAGACACACACACTCACTGACAGACATGCAAACTCACTGACACACACTCACACACAGACAGACACACACTCACTGACAGATATACACACATTGACAGATACACACTGAGACACACACACACTCACAAAGTAGGTTTATAGTGGAGGGGTTTATTATTTTTTTAAACCCACCCAGCATCCCTAATTTTGGAAAAAGCTAGTGTAGACCCTCTCTGCTTCTCCCTGGGGTTTAGTGTGGGGCTGTTGTGAACTTCCGCCACTTGGAGGGCTGGAGTGATGTCATATCCTGGCTGCCTGCATAACCACAGTGTACCCGAGGAAGCAGAGCAAGAAGAGAAAGATCAGAGCTCCTTCACCACCCTTGGTCAGTCTCCTACTGGACACTGTATTTAAGAAGAGTGTGCACCTGCTGTCTAGGCGAGCAGATGTCTACTCTGCCTTAGCACATTGCCACCGACTTCCCAGGGGCCCTAAGGTGACTAGCTGGCCAACTCGTGGGCACCCTTGAGAGGGCCTGGTTGCACTCGCGACTTTAGCAACCGCTGTTGTATCAGCACCGACTTTGTACTACCACAGATTCCTATGAAAACGGTGACTCCAAAGCAAGTACTGTGTGTCCTTAGTGCTTCTCTATGATGACTAACAATTGATGACTTCACAGACAGTGAAGTCAGTGAAAAGACTGTCTTAGTAATGGACTATAGGTAATTTTGTGACTTTTTTTTTTTTAATAATTAAAGAAATAGTGGGGACCCAATGTTCTAAAAATGAGGAACATGTATATTTTTATATATATAATAATATATTTGAACATATGGTAAGTCTTACTCAAAATATACTGTCAAATCTTTTTCTAGCTTTATTACACTAATGTAATCATGTTGCTTCTGTTTTCATTTTAAATACTCCGTATTTGTAAAAACAGGATAAATAATACGGCAGGCAAATTCCCTAAAATATTTCACCCTACCTCCATCTCATATTCTGAAAGTACTCCATATATGTATAATTTTCTGAATATATTTTAATGAAAACCCTGCTCTTTTTCGTCCCTGTTTATTTTTTTTGTGCAATAGCAGCACCACTGAACATTAGAGGTAAAGTGCATTAGGGGTATAGAATAAGTACATGTAAACTCCTTAATTAACTTCATGCAGGGATGCCATCAGAAATTTTGGGGCTCCTGACACAGTTCAAGGTATGGGCCCCCGGGATCCCCAAGTCCGCCCACAGAGCCAATTCTGAGTCTACCCACAAGGATGCCCTGTGTGTGTGTGTAGTAGATGTGGTGTGTATAGTGGTTACAGATTGCACATTTGTATAGTGGATGTAGTGTTTGTGTGTTTTAGAAATAAGGTGTGTTTGTGTAGTGAATGCAGACTGTGTGTTTGTGTAGTGGATGTAGTGTGTGTATGGTGAATGCAGTGTTTGTTTGTATAGTGGATGTAGTGTGTGTTTGTGTTGTGGATGTATTGTGTTTATGGTGAATACAGTGTGTGTTTGTGTTCTGGTTTTAGTGTGTGTATGGTGAATGCAGTGTGTGTTTGTGTAGTGGATGTGGTTTGTTTATGGGGAATGTAGTGTGTGTTTGTGGAGTGGTTGTAGTGTGTGTATGGTGAATGCAGTTTGTTTGTGTTGTTGTTTTAGTGTGTATAATTGTGTAAAATAGAGGCTGCATTTGGGGGGGAAGGAAAGTATTTTGGGTTGTATTTACATTTATTTGAACACACTTTATTTTATGGAGATTGCATCCCTGGTGATCCAGTAGTATGGTGGAGGGATTCAGCCACTGTACAATGTAGAAGGGGGTCAGCTAGAACCATCTTAAGTTTCCAGCAGGTCCTGTGTCTGTAACTCTTGCGAGCTGTGCCTGCATGCCGCGTGGAACCCAGATTGGGGCACTGACTGCATGGATCTTGTTTAAGAAGATCCTCTTGTAATTTGGAATGCAATCACATCTAGAATAAGGCATAATCTGGCAATCTGTTGTTATATATGTTTTTGTTAATGTATAATACTTTTATCTCTTTTTTGTCAACATTTGTTTAGGAATAAAACCTTGTGGGAAGAGGTAAAACTGAACTTTCTTAGCAGAGGAAAATCACAAGTGGGTTATTAACTGACAATGTATCTCCTGGTTATTTTAGTAGGGAGATAAATAAATAATAAATGCCTTTTAACAGAGGTTTCAACACTTTATAAGTACAGCTGTTAAAGAATCAGAAAAAAATAATTATTGTGTCATTGGTGTGTGCAACTACAGAAAGTACAGTCATCCACTGCACGTAACTAAAGTTTGTCAGTCATGGTAAATTTATGACTGGAAAAGTCATGATTCGAATAAACGGAAGCAGCTGGTATCTCATATGTTTAAACACATCTGGGTTTAAAAGTGAAATCCTTGTCACAATGTCTTAGATATCCTTAATTTGATTTTAAAAGTTGCAAATCAAATGGTAACCATGGGTAATAATGATAGCATTACATATTCTGGTTTATATCCATGCATTTATTCCATAGTTTCACTTAGTTTTATGGGTTACATTGAAGTATACTTGTATTTTTCGAGGGGCTTTGGAATAATGCAACCACAATTATTTTAATCTGTATCACTCATAATATTCCATTTAATTTGTTTGAATGTGTTGGCTGTTGGATCACTCTGTGAATCTTGACTTAATAACTAGAGTTGAGCGAACCCGGTCTGTAAAGTTCGGGTTCGTAACGAACATTACGTTTTTTGGACCCCGGACCTGAACATGGACATATCAGTGTATGTTCGGGTTGGAGTTCGGTGTTCGGATGGCGTGTTTTGAAAGGCTGCAGGGCTTTGACTTGTGTGCCCTTAGAAGCCATTACAACCATGCCTACTAATGGCATGGCTGTGATTGGCCAGTGCAGCATGTGACCCAGCCTCTATATATAAGCTGGAGTCACGTAGCGCCGCACGCACATGAGCTCTTATTAGTGTAGGGAGAGGATGCTGCAGCTGTTAGGGACAGATTAGGAAATAATTCTGGTGTTGAATCTGCAAACTACAGCGATTATTCAAACTACAGTGATTATTCAAACTACAGCGATTATTTTTGTGGGTGCTATAATACTACATTTTTGTACCCTGCCCTGAGCCCAGTGCCACAGAGAGTGCAGTGCACTTGCAACTGCATGTGTACCAGGCACATTACTTTAACCCTGTTCTGGTAGCTCAGTGGGCAACATCTAGGCATTTTTAAATACTGCAATTTTTTTGTGCTAAATAGTACATTTGCGTACTGCATTTCTTGCAGTCCAATAAAACACTTAAATACTACTGTTACATTGTTGGTTT